>VXBB01012355.1:227638-247928 GCA_013399915.1 Illadopsis cleaveri
AAAAGGTGATGCTTTTATAGGTTGAGATAAAGACACTTTAAGGACAGAAAAAGGAGGCAAAATAATTATAATGATAAAAGAATACACATACTGAGTGATGCACAATCCAGTTTGCCACCACCCACTGACTAAGCAGTGTGCTACCACCCTCTGGCTAACTCTCTGCAGCTTCATTGTTCAGTATGACTTTCTATGCTCTGGAATATTCCTTTGGGTCAGCTGTCCTGGCTATGCTCCCTCACAAATTCTAGTGCACTGCCAGCCCTCTTGTTGGTAGGGCAGCATAAGAAGCTGAAAATCTTGATTTAGGGAAAGCACTGCTCAGCAACAGCTAAAACATCAGTGTGTGTTATTAATAATTATTATCATAAATCCAAAATACAGGACTATACCAGCTGTTAGGAAAATTAACTCTAATCAAGCCCAAACCAGGACAGCTTGCATGTCGCCTACTACTTCTAGAGGCCTCATTTTTTTTTCCTATGTCCCTCATGTTTAGCAAAATGTCATCCAGATTCACTTATCCATGAACAAGAAAACAGCCTTCTTGATCCTACTGAAGCCTCAGAAAAATACTAATATGTCACTAATGGAGTTTTCTTGTTACCAGTTCAGATTTCCTTCTTCAACAGCACTTCAGCATCTGAATGCACATCCATTAGCCACCTTGAATTCCTGTTAAGAGTTGTGTACTCCATTAACCCACAAAACATTCTCCTCTCTACTCTGAACAACTGTCATTAAACAGAGTTGAAAGAAAAGTGCCTTAGCACACTGACCATGTAACAGAGTGCGCACCCCTTGCACTTCTTATCTTCACAGTGATTTTATGACATGGAGAAAACACAAATCACAAATCTTTTGTAAAAGCTGATTGCACCCTTGACGGAAAAGTAAGCAATAAAAAATTCTATCTACACAAAAAGATAAGGGCTACTGTGCCAAAGGTCTTTCAGATTCTTTCAGTAGGTAAATTAATTGAACAAGGTTGGGAGATTTTTGTAAAGCTATCAGTGGGTGACTGCTAAGCCTTTTCATTTAGGAAATAGAACCTCATGAAGAGCTTGCACAAGAAATTCTAACCATCGGTGAGTATTCCCAGCATTATGTGACAAACCAAAATGATTGAGTGATTCCTTCATTAAAATTGCAGTGAACACAACTTAGTATGTTTCCAAATAAGTTGGCAATGTTTGTAGTCCAGCTGGAATATTCCATATTTACAGATATGTACCAAGCTGGGCAACCCACCCATATCCTGGGTGTTGGCAGCCAGGGCTGCAGGGTAGTCTCTGTGAGGGGCTGCCAGGGCTGCCCTGTGCCACACACAGATGGTTCCTGCAGCTCCAAGTGACCCACAGGAGGGCATGGCTGAGCCCTGCAGCCAAGGCAGTGGATCCTTGGGGAAAACATGTTTAAGAAAGGGCAGAAAACTCTTTGAGAAAGAGGAGGCAGAATAGTCAGGAGTTCTTTGGTTTGGTTTTCTCTTCACCTGAGATTCAGGTGGTGGTTCGAGAGAGTCTTTTTTGCCCTCTGGAAGCTCTGAGACAGGTCGTGAGAATGAAACGGAGCCTTCAAGGTCTTGTTTTTTCAGGTTTCTCGTGTGTTTGTTATTTCTTATCTTACAAGGTTCTTTGTGCCCGGCTAAGATGTGAACAGCAGCTCGGACATGAGGCGACTCCCCTCACAATGGGAGGTAGCTGACTCTTATACAGACAATTACATGTCTATTATTTACAATTCCGTGCCAATGCCTGCTACCTATACTAAAACGGTAATTTCTACTCTGACCCAATCTTCTTGAACTACTTTGTGCCCCCATCACTGCAGAAGATGGATGCCAAGGGAGAACAAGAAGAACCCAGGGGACTGCCCTAAATCCTCCATTTTGTCCCCCATTCACCTCCGTTCTAAGAACCGCAAAACTACAAAATTTTCCACCCGGTGATTAACTACACTAGTGTCTGTCACACCTTTGTGACTTGTAATTCTTCTCACAATGTTAGAAGCTTTTTTCCATGGACTGAAATCAAAGACGGTGTCCTCCTGATCTCTGTGCCAGGGTCTGCAACCCCTCTGGACAGACCCCCTGTACAGATTTCAAACCCTCTTGCGCAGGTCCCAGACCTCTCTGCTGAGGTCTGTGATCATCCAGGGCAACTAAAGGAATGCCCTGGACTCCGACAAGGGGTGAAGCTGAGCCTAGGAAGAGACAGTATTGAGAGGGAAGGTGGTTTTAATTTTGTGGTTGTTTTTCATTGTCCTATCTCTTATTAAATGTCAACAAACTAAGTTCATCTTTCCCAAGTTGAGTCAGTTTTGCCCATGACAGTGATAGTTGTAGGTGAACTCCCTACCCTTATCTTAATCCATGAACTTTCTCATCTTATTTTGTCCCCTCCTGTATCCAGCTGAGGAATGAGAGCAACACAGTGGCTGGGTGGACATCCCCCAGCCAGACAAGGTCAACTCACAACATATTCCACAAAACAGAAGAAAAATGAACAAAATATGTTTATTGTTTTAAGAAAGTTTATTGAGACATGAAATATAGCAAGTATAAGAAATGCAGGAACAAAAAGCTGTCATTGTTCTTCATTTGCACTTCTTTTTTAAAGAATAAACTGGAACAGAATGTGCCATTTTCTCTGCAAGTGACAACAGTCTAACATGGATGCTAATTATTCTGCTTGTTTTCTTCCCTTGCCATTTATAAGATGCTGCAACAGTCATTTCTCTTCCCTTTGGTTTTTCCTACTGCAGTATTACTGTATTTGGTTTGTGTGGCCAGGTTTTAGCAGTGGAGGCACTACAAGGGTGTCTTCTGTGAGGAGCTACCAGAGGCCTCCTGTGTGCAGTAACATCAATGCCAGCCAGCTCCTGGCAAGATGGACCTGCTGCTGGTCAAGGCCAAGCCTGTTAACACTGGCAGTAGTACTAGGATATGTCTGGGATAACAGATTCAAGAAGGAAACTAAACCCTGTAACTGTAGCCAGAAGGAGGAGTGAGAATGTAAAAAGCTGCCTTTGAGACACCCAGGTCAGGCAGGAAGGCAGAGGAGGAGGTGCTCCAGGTGCTGGACCTGAGATTCCCCTGCAGCCCATGATGCAGACCATGGTGGGGCAGCGGTGCTCCTGCAGCCCACAGAGGTTCATGATGCAGTAGAGATCCACCTGTTGCCCATAGACGATCTCAGGTCAGAGCAAGTGGATGCCTGAGGGATGCTGTGATGGTGTGGGAGGCCCGTGCTGGACCAGATATCTTGCTGGAGATGTGGACTTTTGGAGAGGAGTCTATGTCAGTGGAAGGACATGTGATCCCGCAGACGATCCACTCTGGAGCAGAGGAAGAGAGACGACTCCTCCCCTAGGGGAAAGAGGATTGTCACAGACCACGTGTGATGAACTGGCTGCAGCCCCCTTTGCCTGTTCCTCTGCCTTGGGGGCGAGAACGTGGAGAAAACTGGGAGTAAAGTTAAGCATAGGACAAAGGATGGGATGGGGAAAAGGTGTTTTTAAGAATTTTTTTTCTTGTCTTACTATCCTATTCTGATTTGATTGGTAATAAATTAAATAAATTTTCTCCAAATAGAGCCTGTTGTGCCCATGATGGTAATTGGTGAGACATCTGTCTCCACCTGTCTCAACCTTTTTGTTGCATTTCTCTCCCTTGTCCAACTGAGAGGACTGATGGAGCGGCTTGGTGGGCACCTGACATCCAGCCAGGGTCAGCCCACCACAACCATTTTTCTGGTTTTATTCACATAATTTCTTCTACTTAATAAGGAATAATATAATATAAGAAAGAACCAAAAAAAAAAACCCCGAAAAAAAACCCAAAAAAACAACCCCGTGTATGATTAAAGCCCAAAAGATTATGAGTAGAGGGAAACAGTAATTCTGTATTTGTTTCTCCATGCTGGATAGGTGGCAGATGTGAAAACACTGCTATTTATGTCAAAACATTAGCTATGAAAGACTTGCAAAGACAACATCAGAGCAATGATATGCCACAGAGGCACTTCAGTCTCAAAAAAGACACCAAAAGAACTATTCAAGGATTAAAGACATTTTGAATATAAACAAGTTTATTATTGAAGTATCAATTATTGCATGCATCAAAACAACTAAATAAGGGTTACACTACAAATGGTAGCATCAAAGCAAAAGATAACTCTAATTTTGGTTGAATACTAGCATGAAAAACTTTTTAATGGAGTCTGTTTATCAGTTCCTGTGTTTTCTTCTAAGAAGCTTCTTTATCCCCCATGGTAATAGCTGCTGAGTGTCATGAACATTTTGAGTGATGTCTTATTCAAGATGGAGAAAAAAGGTTTGTGCAGAACCATGTGCCTCTGTAAAATGAAGAATTGTTTTTAATTATAAGATTTGTAGTGGATATTGCATACAATGCATCTGTATGTAAACAGTATATATGTATGTGTCTGTGTATACATATTTGCATATACATAGCCAATGTGTCCATGCACAAATCTTAATACAAAAATCTTTATACTTTGAAGACAAATATGATGGTAGGGTGCTCACTTCAAAGATGAACAACCTGTAAACTAGATTGGAAATCCGTTTATCAGGATACCTTTGCCACGCCATAACCCATCCCATTAATCTCAACAGAGATCTCTGTGTCTGTAGCTGTACTCCAAGTGAGCCAAGATTTGGCTGCTTGGCATTAAATATGCACTTGTCATGTCATCTGTGTTACACTTTCTAGGAGAGGGAATGTAATTTGACCTTTATTTCCTTAGTCTTTGAGAATAAATTAACATTAAATTTAAAAGATAAATTGCATTGCCAGTATAGGCTGAAAAGATTTTTCATCTATGTCAACTTGCTAAATATTATTTGTGCATAATACTAGCACATAAACTC
Source organism: Illadopsis cleaveri (assembly GCA_013399915.1). Classification (NCBI taxonomy): domain Eukaryota; kingdom Metazoa; phylum Chordata; class Aves; order Passeriformes; family Timaliidae; genus Illadopsis; species Illadopsis cleaveri. The sequence goes on from VXBB01012355.1 coordinate 232,532, forward strand.
ACACAAGTCTTTCCTCCTTTCCATATTCAGACTAGATTCTAAGTTATGTGATTATAATGCATTCTGTGGAAAAATGCTTTCATCTAAACCAAAATAAAATTAATATTGATCAATGAACACATATCTGATAATCAAAAGAAAAGCAGGAATAAGGGGTAACTTCAATTAGCAAACATAACTTGTCAGTTTATTGGATTTTCTTTCTCCCAGCTCCAATTGTTGTTTCTCATAAGAAGCTCCTAGACCTTATAAAATTTTACCAGTCAACTTCACTGGTTTTCTTTTCTAAGACAAATTTATTTCCCCTATCATGCCTGGTCCCATGGGAATTCGTATCTTAAATGCCAAAAGAGTACCATATCAAATGACATCTGTGCTGGAGACATCCATATTTTAAAGTGAGTTGATATAATTCCCATTTAGCTGTATTCTGGTACTATCTTTAGCTGATAAAATTTATGGAAAGTAGTTGTTTGCTGACTGACAGTTCCATGTATTTGTTCTTTTAATCTGCCATTATAAAGATTATCTCAATCACCTGTGAGTAGTATGATTTTGGAGCTTTTGTTTTCTTATGAATTATGACAGCATTTCCATAGCTGTGCTTTTCTTTCTAGTATTTATCTTGTATTATCCCTCATAGCAGAGGTGCTCATAACTGCCAGTGGGTGTCTGCTTTGTTTGTATTGTTGAATTCACACTCTCTAGAAAATACTAAGATAGATGAGAACAAATCTGTAAGAAAATAACCAAACAATTACTAAGTGCAGACAATGCAGAGATTCAAAAGAAAACAAATAGAGATGATGCTGTTCCATTAAAATATTTGCATTCATTTAGTGTAGGGGTGAAATTTGAAAGTCAGATTTTTTAAATTGACTGGTCTTAGTTCTGCCTAAACTGTTGTGTGAGTTCAAGCAAGTCACAAGACTACTGAGTGTTGGTATTTATATAAGAGAAAATGCTGCTCATAAACATATGTGATTTCTGTATCGTGCTTTGACTAAGTATTTATTTAAAATGCTTTGAGAGTCTACTTGAAAATGTCTATGTTTATGGAAGCTTTGGGTTCTAATTCCCTTTCTCCAGATTTGTGGTGTTTTCTCTACTTTTTATTTCTGTATTATGCTGTTACAGAATATGTAGAGACTTTACCGTCTTTATAATATGCAAGTATTGAGGAGTCAGAAGTCATACTTAAGTACCCAAAACTTAGAAAGGTAAAATACTTAAATATGGTTTGGGAACAGTGCATATGCTATTTGTCCTCTTTTAGTGAGAAGAACTCTTTTACAAAGTAGACGAAAATTCTGTTTTACAGATTTCCCATATTTTCTGACAAACTGTACTTTTAATAATGAACAGTATATATTTAGCTTTTGTGATATCCATAAAATGTCTGAAAACATTAATTTTCCATAAAAAGGAACCCCAAATATAATAATTTACCAAAAACATAAACAAAAGCAAGCAGTTGCAATTGAACATCTTGAATTATTTGAAAAAGAAAAATCTTTGCAACTGATGCTACACTTTAGCTTTGCTTTTATAGCTTTCAAGATAAAATTCTTTCTTGTACTCACATTACAGCATGCCACTTGCATTTAGCTTGTATAACTGTAAGAAGGGTATAGTAATGTCTATTAAAGTAATTAGCATATAAAGATAAGATACCTAGAGTGATACATATAAGATACTACCTAGAGTGATACCTTATATACATAACTTTGGTATGACTGAATTTCAATACTGCTATTTTGGAAAACAAAAGGCTTCATTAATGTCTTTAACATCATTATATTACCTTAAATTAGTTTCAATATAAGACTGATTTACATTGTTGTATTTTTAAAAAACCAAAATTAGTATAACTAAAGTAAACACGGCAAGAAAGGTCTAAAACATTGTGGAGCTATCTAATGGAAAAAAAAAAAGGGAGGGGGGGAGAGATGAATATTTTAAGTTTTACAGTTTATTTTTTTCCACTGATAAATAATTAAATACTTTCCATAAAAAATATTTTATTCTTAAAAAAAAAATAAGAACAAAACCTCCACAATCAAAGAAAACAAAATAATTTCAGCTGTGATCATCTGATAATATTCTCCCTGTCTTACTTCTTGTTTGTTAACATTTATATTTCCTGACTAATTTTAAAGTGCCCAATTATAGGACCTATATTTAAAAAGTAAACAAACCTAAATTCAAACCGAAACCAAGAAAAGGATCACCAGCCATTTTAGTCTTTTGCAATCTGTGGGAAGACAGGAACTTTCGTAAGCTTTGCCAGTATAAAACCTGAAATACCTTCTGAATTATTAAACCTTCTCCATTTCCTACTAAGAAATCTAACATAAAAATATTCCTAAATTTACATAATAAACATTAACATATAAAGTTGGATGGGATTAACCATGGAGTTCACTGATAATGAACTCCATCACGTTTTTTTTAATAGTTAATAATATTAGTCATAGAGCAGAATATTCAATAACATTTGATAGCTTCATTATATTGGGAGAATTGGGCCTTTCTTACGGACTGTTATTGTACAGACCAGAACACATATGCCACACTGGCCATTTTTTTCAGTTTTCTTTTTCAAATATATAAATCCGAAACCAAATCATAAACCAAACCACATTTGTTTAGCACCTGTATCTTCACAAATAATATTAATTATTCTCAAATCTCTGTCCTGAAAGGCCAACTTTTATGTGCTTTATTTTTAGACATATTTGAACAAACAAATTTCTTGAATTTTTATTTTAAATTTCCAAGAGTCCATTCATTTCTACCTAGTTTCTAATTTAACTTAAGGGAATGCAGACTTCAGTTTAAAAATTCTAAAAAATCATATACAAAAGAACAATAAACAAATGATCTCACATAAAATCTAGAAACCCAAATTCTCCTTGAATTTTTGTTACTTTTCTGTCTGTTAAAAAGTAAACGTCAGTCTTATTCATAAATGTGATCTGCTGAAAGAACACGAAATCATTCCAACCCCGTCTTATAAACAATAGTACAGAAAGTTATAACTTTTTTGTATTTAATAGGAAAAACCTTTAAAAAGAAAGAGCTGGCCTTCAACTTCATATAGGCATGAATTTTTTCTGGTGCTCAACCAGGGGTGTAAAAGTCATGAAATTCTAATTCATAATAAGTAACATTCTTCTTTTATGTACCCTGCCCTTAATTTTTTTCATCTTTAATTTGTGCATGAAAAACTTAACAAAGATTGGGTCCTTATCATTTCGGTGTATAAATACACAGTTCCTAAGGAGTCTGTATTATAAATGTACACAGGATAGAATTGTGCTTTCCTACAAAATGGCTTGTTCTGTTCAGTAGGAAAACATCAACAACATACACCAGAAATCTCAATCTGCATGTTTGTCTCCCCAGCCAATGCTGCCATGTTGAGAAGAATATAGCTGCAATCCCTGCACTGAAGCCAATGTCGAATCTACAGATGATAACACAGAAAGAAAATATGGCATAGAACAGACTCTCACGTGTCATTTCTCTGTTGAAGTAACTGGAGTATGTCATTTCTTTGTTGAAATAACTGGAGTATGATGTTTTTCACCAGCTGAGAGTCTTCCCCCAGTATTTTGGAGCTTCTTGAACAGGAAAACAAGCACTGATCACACTGGGAACAGCTCTAATTGAATGTTTCTCTGCTTTTGAATGTAACACCAGCACATAAAGCAAAACAACAATGAAGACTCAAATATATTCCCCTTTCTTTTCACTAGGAATAGTAGTTACATTCCAGTAGAAATACTTTGGGCAACTCTTTATGAAGTGGCCAAAACTAATAATGAAGTTTAAGGTAGGCTTATCCTTTGTTCATTAGCCTGTTTTGGTATCTATTTATTTTGAAGCATGTGTATTCCATTGAAATCAATAGAATAATCCTGAGTTTAAAGTTGGAGGACATTGTATAGCTGTTATGCTAAAATAGATCTCATACAATGATTCCAAAGTTTTTGCTAAAATTTTGGCTGCAACTTGGCTTTCTTTTTGCAATATTGACTAGTTATGTAATTTTCTAAGATAACATAGACTGCTGCTGTCCATTTTATGTATACTTTTCACCCAGGTAGAAAATTGACACAGAAAGAGACTAACTGTCCATTTTCAGGGCAATATGAGGTTTCCATAGTTTTGTAGTTTCCTTACATGCATTTGCCACAATTGCAATTTTCCTTCATCCTTAGTTAACATTGTCATGTATAAAACATAGGTCATGTATTTAACATATAGAATTTTACAAAATATTATTAATCCTTCTTAAATTATTCTAAGACTAATGGTGTAAATGTCCTTTAGACATTCTTCCTTTTCTTTGTCTAAAGCATATTTCTTTGTCTGGGATAATTTGTAAAATTATGGTTCAAGGAAACATGTTTACCTAAACAACAGATGTTTTCAGGCCTGATGGTTAAAAAAAAATAAATAAAAATCTTTCTTCATTCAGTGTCTTCAATTAATATATTTTACCAGTTACTATTCATGGATATCTTTTTACCAGAATTGTTCAATTTCTATGTGCTCCAAGTGCTTCTTAGCATTGCAACAATGAAATGACGCTGGGATTATTTTATGTAGGTGCAGATGGAGAATGTAGATGCAGATGGAGAATGTGGATGTAGATGTAGGTTCATCCATATGTATATTTCTTTTCTTCAACCCTTGCTATTTGTGAAATTTGACTTGATTTCTTTTCTAGATAGGTAGGAGGGGAAAAAAAAAAGGTGATTTGAAAAGAAATGCATATACCTATATAGTCCATTGAGTAATTTCCCAGTATGTTGATATGGTCTCTGCTCAGGTTTGATCATGCTCTGCAGCTGCAGAGCCCAAATTTTATCCCATATCTCTGAAATATTCTGTTTATTGCAACAGTAGTACTCACCATTGCTCCGAGAAGGAAATACATACCGTCTATACAGATATAGAATTTGTTATAGTTTTCAAAAATGGGCTTTTCTAAAGCTATTTGAATAACCATGCAAAATACCACAGTGAAGAAATTTTACATTTATCTTAGTAGTAGCAATGATCCAAAGAATTGATGCCAGACAGCTTTGTCTCTGGACTTGTCCCTAAAAACCAAACTGGAACAGCCCCAAGCTTCTTGGCAGATGAAACAGCTGGATATATGAACCCTGCCACTGTATGAATTTTTCAGATAGATTTTACCTGAAAACCTACTGTCATATCTCAAAGACTGTGACTTTTGTTTGTCAAAGAACATCTTGCTTAATTTCTTTCCATTTAGTTTTTCTTTGATATCATTCTTTCAGAGATCACTGAAACCCTGCAGTTCACAGGGCACAATCTGTGCAGGTATGAGCGACAGCTATAGAATCAACTCCCACTTTGCAAGAACAGTTGTCTTTCTCAGAACTAGTTTTCTTCTTGTGTTACCATGACATTCAGGATCACTTGTATGAAAGCTGTTTCCCACTTGAAAAAAGATGTCCTTCATGATGGATCTTACTTCTAATTTCACTGCAGCCAGTATTTGGTGACCTTGAAGACTTGCTGCAAAGCCCATCTGTTTGTTGAAACTTTCCTTTAAAAAAAAAAAAAATTGACTGGCAGACTGATTAAAGTTACCTATGAGTAAAGTTAGGACCTGTTGTTTCAGTGGTAAAGATACTGCAGTAGGTACAAAAAGAAAAGAGAGCATGATTTAGAGGCCTTTAAAGCTTCTTAATTATTTATTTCTTTTAAAGTGTTTTATATACTTTTTTACTGTATATATGGAAAATGGAACAGGCATTGTGAACAAATCTGAATTAGCAGCACCATCCTTTTAGAACAGATTGGCAATGTCCACCTCAGGTGTCTTTGTCTTTTTGTCTTTTGCCACTTTGTCCAATCTTATTCTACTTGAATGGTCTAAAAAAAAAAAAAATCCTTAAACTCTGAAATTTTGTGTTATTATGACTTGACCCAGCTGTCCATCACTGTGCCTCATCAAAGACTTCATTTTAATAGCAGATAAGGTACCCTGATAGTCTCTTTTTTAGGAACAAAACTCTAAGCCACAATTTCATGATAAAAGATAAAAAAGGTAGTACATATTTCATTTTTGTGGGAAGATATTTCCCACATAATGTTTACAACTTCCTATGATATATTAATTCTTTTCTTTATTGGGAATCTTGAATCCGTGGATAGTTTTGCAGTCTTAGGAAAAAGACAGTCTCCCTGCATCTATTCTCAAGTATCAGTGACCCATATCAGAGTCAATTTGGAAGGCTTTGTTCATCACAACTGCTATTTTAATCTTCTCTTACCATTTTGGTGGGGAAGGAATAACAGTTTTAATTTCTCTTCTGCTCCTTTTCTTTTGTTGCTTTCAATTCCAAGCTCAGCCAAGAAGATTCTCCCTTAAAAAAAAAGTGTAATTCAACATATCTCTGTAACTCACTACATTCAAGCAATTGCCTATCCACTTAGCCTAGAGAATACACATGAACAGGGATTACTAGGTTATTTTTTAACAACCTAAGGAGAGTATCTTAAATATTTAGAGTAATTTCAAGTTTTCCCAAAGGCTCAGTTACTTTATATAATAATTTGGAAGGTTTATTTCACAAAGCTCCTACTACCCCACTTGCTGCATACTCACATAGTTTCAAGATGGCATAGCACCTATAGCTGGCACTCCCTCGCTGCCTTGTGGCTGATGACATCGCACCAATTTTGGAAGAAATGTTGTGGGTGTTTTTTCATTTGATGACTACTGCATGGACCTTACAGACTCTAAGAAAGAAGATTTAAAAAGTTGAGAAAGGACACGGGCACATTATTAGTAAAAGCTTCTGCCTGAGCAACCAGACAGAGCAGAGACTCAAACAGCCCTAGACGATCTGAAAAAAACTATGCATATTCTTTCATATCACAGACATGTCTTTATTCTGAACAGAGTGAATTTGCTGTATAAGCTACAACTACATGTGACCTACAAGTTTCCCTTTAGCTTTATATTTTAGGTCTTCAAAGTTTTCTAAAAGTTTTGTCGTTCACATTAACATTTGTTAGGTATCATATATCCTTGCATTGAAACTATTTTTGGAGAGAATATCAAATTATTCTGCTTATTCTTTTCCCATTCTAATACAGATAGACTAAAGGAATTAGCCAGAGTGTTATAACTCATTTTATTGCACAGTCAAGAAAATGCACAGAATTCTCCAGAACCAGATTAAAAAAAAAAAAAATTGATAGAATGTTAGGTGAAAAAGCACCTGCTTGAGATATATTATCTTGACTAGAAAAAACAAACAAACAAACAAATGCACCCTCCTTAAAAAAAAAAATCACACAGATCTCAGTATACTTTATATGAAGTTATTTATTATGCAAGCAATAATTTTACCTACTTCTACTTTAAGTTTACATAAAATTTAACTTTAAATATCTTCTTGAGAGAAGCAATATTCTGAAAGTCTGTTGTTTATTTAGCTTCACAATATATGAATCAAACAAAAGTATATTAATAGAAAATGCTGAATTACCTTATCTTCAGACAACTTTTAGTACAAAAAATGGAGAAAAAATCATAGAATCATGGAACAGGCCAGATTGAAATGGGCTGGGAAGATCAATTGTATGGCCCAAACTCTGTTGAAAAAGGGAGGTTATTGTACGATATGGCAAAAAATCTTGCTATATCATATCCCAAAAATAGTGCTCCATGAAATATATAGAGATCTTCAGGCAAAGGAGACTATGAGAAGGATGCACTGAAAAACAATTGTAATTCAGAGAATTTTCTGCTTTTTCATACCTCACAGTGCAATTGGTCTCAGTCATCCACTGAGGTCCTTTTAAAGATGCATAACTTAGGTGGACAATTTATACACGTCACTGTAACATTTCTGAGCATGAATGTATTTCAGGTTCAATTCAATTGCTTACCAAGTAACATATTACATTATATTTGAGAGGCCCTATAGTATCTGAGGCAATCACTTGATACTTTACTTAAAGACATGAAAGCTTACAAACAACTGCCAAATAGCTCAAATCTGTTTAAAAAAAAAAAATCATGGCTATGAATAACAAAATGGATGCATAACACCTAACTGGTATGTTTTAACTTTGAAATATTTATTTGTACTGTCTAACAGAAGTTTATTACAGTAGTAATAATTTCTTTTATATCTGTCAGCAAATGTCTAAATTAGCAAAAAGATATATACATCAGTTTAGGTTTTTTCATGTAAATTTTACATATTGAATGCAGTATAATGCAATTGTAAATTGTAATTTTCATCTAGTTATTTGACTAGCTGAACACTATTAAAATGAATACAGTTTTGACAGTTAGGAATCTGCCTTACCATAATAAGTGTTGATATGGATAAAAACACTGGGAACACAAACAATTTTGGTTTTATCTTCATTATAATTTTGTTAGTCTGGTAAGTAAATATTAGGCATAAACATCTTTAGAAATATGAGGCATAGGCATCTTTAAATTATCTTTAATGTCTTTAACAAAACTACATCTTTTCCAACAGCAGTAAAGAGTCAGGAAACTTTAAGATACTTTCATTCTCCTATCTTTTAAAAAAACATACACACTCCAGGGCATGCTATCATCCTGTTACTTAAATAACTGCTGTGTTGCAGGAATGTCTCTCACAGTCAGACCTTGAAACGGTCATTCATGCTTTTGTTATTTCAAAATTAGATTCTTGGAATTCTCTATTGGCTGCTTGCCCAATAAGATGCCACATAAACTCCAGCTGGTTCAGGATGCAGTTGCCAGGTTTCTCTTCTAAAAGGGACAATCCAAGCATATTTCACTCTTTTTGAAACCTTTGCTCAGATTGCTGGTTAAAGAACATACTGATTATCAAGTAGCCCTTCACATTTTCCAGCAGAAACATGAGGTTAGTCTAATGCACTTTATCAATGTTTTATTTTAAGCCCATGCCTATGAAACAATATCCAATGAGGAAATCATCTAGGTTGTCCCAAGGTCAGCTTACAAATTATAGTGGAGTCCTATGTAGTATCATACAGTAGCACTGTTTTTCTCACTTAAATGATCCTAAGTTTCAATATAGATTTTTACATAGAGCTACTCAGTTGAGTGAATGGATTGTCACAGGTTTTCACGAGCTGAGAATCTGGCACTTGATTTTAATTTTTGGGGTTTTTTAAATTTTTTAAATTGCATTTTGTGTTTGATTGAAGTAAATACAGGGTCAGAGGGTTTCGATATTTTCACTCAGGTTTATATTCTAATGTGAACTTTGGACTGAGACCCTGCAAGCAAATGGTTTCTGTTTGAGTTCATCACAGAAGAAATTCTCACAGATAAAAAATAAATTCAAAAGAGAAAAAAATGTTGACTTTTTCTCTGGTAGCTTGCACTAGTTGACGAAGCTTGACATGGTTCTCAACTCTTTCAAATTGAACAAACCTCATTTCAGATATGAGGGACATCTGGAAAAATTTAATGTTTTACTGAAATTACATTAAAACGTACCAAAAAAGATGAAGACAGAGAGACTTAGTAATTAAGAAACAAATTACTTCCAATAAGCATTCATTCTATTTCTAAACTGTGTAAAATGTGATTTAATTATAAGTCAATCTACCAAAATTAATAAATTACTCAGTTCTTAAACTGTCTTTCTTACAATGGTCCCACATACTGAAGAACTGTTTTTAATTCTGTTTTGGTTTCTTTTTCTTTTTATGAGGAGGAGTGGATAAGTAGTAATTGTAAGGGAGAAACTAGTGTCCACTGGAAGCCCTGAGTTACATCAGATGCTGGCACCTGGACCAGCAGTTTAAGACTATGCACTTTGAATGCTTAAGGCCTTTTCAGAGCCAATTTTTCAAAAGCATTTAACTTCCTAGCAGAGGTGACTGGTGTCATTTCCAGAAAGCCTCAAAGATGCTAAGGGCAGCCTACAGAAGGGAACTGAAAAGCTCAATTACGCTCCTGAAACATTGATCCCAGGAAATTATCTTTAACATTCAGCCAAGTGATCTGTAATGTTTTACGTTTGCATGGCTTTAGCATGTGGAATCCCAGGACAGGCAGGTTGTGTTCACAGCTTTGTACATCGCAGGTTTCCTCTGGGTCCCGCATGCAGATCCTATGGCTTCATTATTGTTATTTTTCTAATATTTTCAGTGCCTTCAGTTTCACTTGTCGTGATAGTGAGGACTGTATAACTCACAGAAGAGCAGCCAGTATGAGACTGGGTGCTCTGAAGACCGTAAGTGCTTCGCATTGAGCATGGAGCTGTGCAAGGGTGGCTAAAACATGATACCTCAGCTGGACAGGAGAGAAGAAGCTATGGATTTGTGCATGCTTTAAAGTGAATTTATTCTCAGAAAGAGTACATAAAACATGTAATACATCATGTTATATCCATTGTAGACCTACACCCACGGTCCCAGTTGCTAAACTAGTTTAGCTTCAGAGATATCCAGATCATTCAGAAACAGGGTTGGTTTTGGTATGGAGTCCTCTCTCTCTCTCTCATTATGTTATTTTAAGAACCTTTTTATGTTTGCTCAATTTTGGCACTTGAAATAGGGGTAGGTGCCTATTCTGTATGCAAGAACTTGATATTGCTTTAAATTTCCACAGCTCCGTAAAACTGTCCTTTTCTTTGTGGTGCCCTGCTTTGCTGAAATTAGTCTGGGGTGAAAAAAAAAACAACCAAAAAACCCCCAAACAAACAAAAACAAACAAACAAACAAAAACCAAAAACAAAGAAGAAAATGGGCTCCCTGTGAGCACTTAATTTTCTTTGTGTTTTAATTAGAGCGGAATTCTTTTCAGGAGAAGATTATAATCATTTGTTTCAAAACAGATTTTTAAAGACAAAACCTCAGCTATAAATTAAAATTACACTGTTACACAGTTCATCGCTCATTATTACAATATTTTGCACTGCTGGTTTACAGGATCTCAGATACTAAATACATATTCAAAAGGGGACAAGAAGGTTGTTGATTCTTGTCAACAAGGCAAGATATAAAAAATACACATTAAAAAAAAGGGAATTATTGCTAATAGAATTCATTTCTCTGGGCAAATTACTAGTATCCGAGTTTTATTTACATCCCATGAAACTCCCATTCTGTTTAATATTCCACAATAAATTACACCATGTTCTTTAGTAGGATTATTGTAGTGAATTTGAATTAGAGAAAGGAACAGAGCCTTTTCAGTATTTTCTGCATACTGACAATAAAGAATCTCTTATATTATCCCCTGCGGGCAAGAAATATGAAATTCCTTTTTTTTTTCTTTTTTTTTCTTTTTTTTTTTAATTTCTGGGAGGGAGGGCTAGGACAGATGATGCAATATTTCACTACTTTCTGTAATTTTTTCTCAATAATTTAAACAAAAAATATATTACTTATGAAAGTGAAGACAGAATGTCTGCTAAAGGATGAGAAGTTTTACTTAATTAAGCTAACAAAAATATATAATTGAAGATATAAATTGAGGACAAAACATGGTGTGGAAATGTTATGCTTACTAGAAACAGTAAAAGTGGCAAATGAAGACTGTACTAAAAATATTCTCTCTGCTTCACACTCTACACAGAGAATGCAGAAAATACGTCATTTTCTTCCTAGGGTTCTGTAGTAGTGGCACATATTTATAAATCATATGATAGAATTAAATCAAATAGTCTGACTATTTAAGGGTAACAACCACATATAAATGACTATGCAGACTATTTTGCATTGAAATGTTTAAAATATGCTACTAAAACTATAAAAGAGAGGTGGATTTTGCATGGTGGAAATATGGATTACCAAATAGGAAAAATCTAGATATACTGAACAGGTAGTTTCAGTTTTTCCAGGTTTTGATAGCTGAAGTGTGCCAAATCTATTGCAAAAGGGCTGTAGCTATTTAGGGCCTTAATTAGGTGATTATATGCAAAATATAATTGAAATATTTTCTTAAAAATTGTTTTTTTTAAAATGAAATACATTTTCAGTCAATGTGGGTTTTTTTTGCATTTTTCAATGAATGAAGGATTTATTTACTTCCTACTGCAGTAGGAAGCAGTAGATAAGACATCTGATCTGCCTTCTTACTGCATTTTCAATGTAATAATTTCCCATACATTCAGAATTACTTTTTGTTCTTCCTGAAATATAGCCCCCAATTCAGGTTCCCTTATAGAGTTGAATTAGGAACAAGAAAGTCTTCAGGATTTGTGGAAGAAATCAGGCTAAATGATAGCAGTGATCTATCTATATTTAACCTCATACTTTTTTTTTTTCAAAGTTTTTAAACACCAGGGACAATTAAAAGTGGTTTTCACCCCACTTAAAATTGGGCAGCAGATAACTATCTATATCTGAGCTAGGCATTCTTAGTACTTGCACAACTGAGAAAAAAAAAGTGTGTTTCCAGACAGTTAATCTTATCTTGTTTAGAAATGGCTAATTCTCTACAGAGACTGTAAAAAATTTTAGGGCCACTAATTCAAATGTAAGCATCCATTTTGTAAGATTCACATTTATTTACTCCCTTTATCCTCTGTAAAACAATGAACAAGCACTTAGCAATACTAGAATAAGAACTTCTGGAATTTCTGGGGTGGTGTTTTTTGTTGGTTTTTTTCATCTTATTAACTGTTTTCAGGGAAACAAACTCAAACAGACATTGACAGAAGGCCGTATCACAGACTTTTGTTTATCTCTCTCTCATCTGTTACTCCAGCTATCAAACTGGGGAATTCTGCTTACAGAATTCTTAAAAAGAAATAATTTTTGGCCTAGTTTAGGAACTACAAGTGCAGATCTTGACATGTATATAAACATACAAAAAATATAGCTGTACCTATACTTTGCTCATTTTTTCAATGCATAGAAAGTACTGACATCATTTATTTGCCTTTAGCATCATCTCATTTTTAGTCACAGATAATTTGCATAATGTTTGCCTGATTTTATGGTCTTAGCTTTTTTCCTCAGGTGTATATTTTTGAAAGAAAACTGTGGGAGTTTCATTTAGGCTTGTTTCTTTTTTTACATTTTAATCTTCATTTGCCTTCGTGATTCATATTAGTTTAATTTTTTTTTCCCAGGAAACCTGGCTCAATGAACACCAATTCTTCTAGGGGAATGGAAAGGAAATGTCTTCCACTTGCAATATTATGAGTGACTAAAATAGTCAGGAAACAATTTATTATCCTTATATTTGTCCCTGAATTGGCCAGTTTCACAGAGGCTGGCAAAGACACCAAAATTATATATACACTTTGCTGGCACAACACTCATCTTTATTTGTACATTACACAGTACTCACAACTTTGCCATGTAGCACTTAAATGCTTGATATTATTCCATTGTTTCTACCCTCTTATTTTATGGCAATTATTATATTAATTTTAGACATCTGAGAAATCATTCAGGAAAAGTCTATAGAAATGAATATCAAAATAACACTTTTATCTCCTAAAACATATGTTATCCTCAGTCTTAAAGTGTTCATTTCTACCTATAATCAGCATGGTTCAGAATGACAGGGGAATACTCACTTGGAAGCTGTGAAATTATAGTAAGACATCTCACAAGTGTAAAGAAGTATCTCGTAGACTGATATCAGAAGTATTACTCCTATGGAGAATGATTTTTTTTTCCTATAAACAACAATTTTTTTTTTTTTTTTTTTTTTTTTTTTTTTGTCAAAACCAAAGTCTTTAAATATCACAGGAAATGAAGAGAAAAAAGAAACACCTCAAAACTTCCAAAACATAAGTGGAAGCAAGATATAGTATGGAAAATTGGTAGAATTACTTAAATATGTACTTTGTGTATACTCTTGAATGGGAGTTCATACTGTCTTTTCACTTTTCAGGTGTATCAATCTGAAATACAATGAAACACATAGATAATACTTAAATCTGATTTGACTGTTAAGAATGCAAGGTTCAAGCTGAAGCCCATCTAAACCATGAGTACACACATATAAGTGTATGTTTTGTTGAAAAGGTACAGGTACAGATTAATAATAATACACAAATAACTGTAATCATTCTCAGCTGGTGTGGAGAGCAGCTGTGGGCAGTTGAAGACAATCAGCCATCATCACCAGTTTGCATTCTGGCCAGCTGTACTCCATGTGTGTCTCATTTATCCATATCTTTCTATCTGTACTTTCTCTGTCAATCTCTGCCTCTATATGAAGGGCAATCAGGAAAGTAGTCACCTTCTATTAATTAAATTTCCATCATCTAGGAAAAAACATAGCATTAAAAATATTACTTTTTTACAGTAAATATCTAACAGAAAGAACGAAAGAAAGATCAGAATATGGCTTAGAGACAGGAGTTTTCATTGATAGTTTGGAACTTGAATATTTTTACTGTGTTTGTGCAATAAAATAAATACTCCTTGGTCAGTCACAGAGGATAAATCATCAACTCAGACATAACTGTCAATTGAGGATTTTTCTCTTCTTTTTTCTATTAGAAACTCAGATAAAAAAGAGTTTTATTGGTGGAGAGAAGTTTCATTGTTCTGGAGTATTTCTTTCCCAAAGAGTTAGAGAATAAAACTCAGTTTAAGGAATTTAGTTCAGCTCTGGATTATTTCCTATCTTCCATCTCACAATTAAATAATGCGCAGAACTATAACTGAAATGATGCCAGGTGCTTTTCACCTTGCACTAGGAAACCTAATCCCATATTTACCTTTAATTGTGCTCTGAAACCTATTAGTTTCAAGATTCTAAACTAGGTCTTCTCTGCCCGAGGTAGCTAATTAAAAGTATCTAGATACTGCACGAGCACAGAAGACTACTGAATAATACATGAATATTGACTGAAGTCAATTTCTTTACATTTTTATCTTTTATTCATTAGACATTTTCAGAAAAAACAAGGTTTGTTGAGGAAAAAAAAAAAAAAAATCCCATCATACTTATAGTCTTTTATAGTCGAGCCTAAAGTGTTATGAAATAGAAGTGGCTACATGTGAACATATGGAAAGATGAAAAAACATATACTATTAAATGTTTTCATTCATTGTACCAACTACTGGACACACACTCTTTTTATTTTGATGCTCTGATTTTTAAGCAATAGTATAAATCATCCTGGTGATACTTTCCTTCACAATGCAGATCACTTGCCTTCAAGAAAAAATTAAGCAAATTAAAATAGAGACAGTTTGTGCTGGTTTAGCACAGATGGTGGAGTCCAATAGGTGAATTCTTTTAAACTGACAACCAAAATAGCCAATCGTCTGTAGGAATCCACCTCTGAGAAACACACAGCTTAAAAGTTGGAAGGAACTGGGAACGCTCTCTCTTTCCTTCCGGCTTCACAAGAGGTAAGGCACTCCCGGCTCTCTTTCCCCTGCAGAG
>VXBB01012355.1:256747-278667 GCA_013399915.1 Illadopsis cleaveri
GGGGTATTTGGTGAGTGATCTCTCCCTGTTCTCAACTCATGAATCTTTTACTATATTTCTTCTCTTCTGTCCACTTATGGAGGGGAGTGATAGAGCAACTTTGGTGGGTTTCTGCAATCAAGCCAGGGTCAACCCACTACATGATGCTAAGGCAGGTCATACCTTATCTTTCATTTACCCCCAGGCAAGTTACCCTGGTCAAGGAGGAAAATGAGGCTGATTTACTTGACCAAAGCAAAGACCTTTTGCACTCATAAAAGTGGAAGTGGGGAAACCAATTTTGGTTCCAGCTTCCATCAGGAGAATACTCTCAATCTTGACCACCTTCACCTCAAAAAACTTACATCATCAATGACTATCACTGTAGGTGTTAACAGTATCAGCTTTGTGGCATTGCTCACCCACAGCTTATTTGGAATACAGTTATTAAAGACTAACTGCTTTGAATAATGCCATGGGTGCTGTTAATTAATATTTACAAAAGTTTGGTTTCAAATGTTAAAATTAGATTGATTTATCAGTTTTCTGATAAATACTTCTATTACATGGATCTGTGATTCCTTAATTGTTATAGAAATACCTATATATATCCACACATGTAAGTACACTTATTTAGGCTCAGTTGCAAAATTTAACATTGTTTGTTGGAAAGCTGATGATTTTTTTCTTTTTTTTTTTATTTTTTTTAAATNTGCTCAGTTGCAAAATTTAACATTATTTTTTGGAAAGTTGATTCTTTTTTCTTTTTTTTTTTTTAATCAGTTTTCTACTCTCCACATATTAAAACTGACTGATCAAGATTTTTGTAAAATCCCTCATTTCTTTCTACTTCGTGAAGTAAAAGATTGGAGTGACAAATTCTAGTCAACAACATCCAGTTTTCTATCTATTCATCAGTATCTAAAATGACCTTTGATGTTTCTGTACTTTGTATCTCAAGCATGGATTTTGCAGCATCATTTTTTCCATATCTTTACTACATGTTATCATATTAAAAATGTTCTTAAGTGCTGCTGATTTCACAGTTAGTGAGAAAAGGTTTCCAAATCTTGACAGGCTTGCCTACCAGGTGTAATACATTTACAAGAAAAGGCAAATGTTATGGAAAAATAATCTTCATAATAAGTTTTCAGCACTGGATTTGTAAGAAGGCTTTCTTTGAGATGATCCTTGGAATATTTTACTACTTTACAATGATGCAATCTTTTTTTAGAAATAAATTTGTACCTCCTGAAGATAGCTAAAGCTTTAAGAATTCCATTTTAGAAACTGTAACTTGAAATTAACAAAAGAGTCATACTTAAATCAGCTTGGTGTCGTACTCTTATCATAACTTTGACCTCATTTCACTACAAAGATCACATTGTCTCTGGGATCCAGAAATGTCATGGCATTGCAGCATATAATTTTGAGTAAAAGAGACAAAGCGGTTCTCACTTTTCCCAACATAACTAAACAATACAAACTTCCAAACTTTTTTTTTTTTAAAATTGAATTATAGGATTGGTAAAACTAATTCATAATGAAACACTCTCTTTCCTGATAAACTCTATTGCAATACTAATTCGGAAAAGTGGCAATAGATGACATAGAGCTATGCTTCCTTAGCAAAATTAAAAACATGCATGTTTTGAAAAGTTAGATGGATAAACTGTCATTTTTAGACAGGAAAAATTACAGGCTAAATGTACATGCAAACTTTATCAACTTTAAAATTTTGCTGGCTGAGAACAGGGAGATTATTACAGTAATGTTTATTACACATCTTTTTTTCTGGTGTTTCTTCCTTTCTTGGCTTTTATATGCATACATAAATGCTTTTATACTCATAAAATTCAAGACATTGGCAACTGTAAAACTTGTAAGTTGTAAATATGTACAATTAACTAAACACACATTCCTCCTAAAAAGTACGATATAAAATTAAATATATTGTGTGTTTTATTAAAACTAAAACATACTTTTATTTCAGTTTAGCCATACAGTGCAGAAGCATTCCCTTTTACATGAAATTAAACCAAAAAATATGAGAGGAGTAAGCTCTTCATTTTTACAGGCATACAGTTCTCAGGACTGAGTTAAATCTAATTTAAAAAAAAATCAGCATAACCTTATGATATATTTCAATTTGGCTAAAATGTCTTTTAGGAAAAAATATATTCAAAATTATGTTATGGTTCTAAATACATATATTTGAACATTTACTTAGGTCTCTACCTGTTGGTGTTTGAATTCTGTAACTTATTTAACAGTTTAAAATACATGCAAATTTAACAAACACAAATAGTAAATCAATATTAGATTCAATATTAACAACTGAGGCATTTTCTGCTTAACAATGAAATTAAGCATCTCTATGTTTGGCAAACTGGAAAATGATCCATGGAAAATTGTATTGTCTCTCTGCCAATACTTGGAATAAAGACATAACTTTCAGCTTTAGTGTTAAGAAAATGCACCTGGTCTCATGCATCTTCACCCAACAGGTCACGTGTTTACCAGAATCATCTCCTTTGTTTTTTAAATCTTCACATACGATTATGATGTAATTGTGGAGAAAACAATCTTGATTGTGAGTATAATTGAAAACAGCCCTTGAAGCTGCAATATTGATGAGCCCTAGAGTACCACACAACTGGGAATGCTAAGGCAAGTGTAGGGGTAAGGTGGGGTATTATGTTACTCCTCCTCCAATTTCAGTGATGTTACTGCATTTTCCAAAGCATGGTCTGCTGTGTATGTCTTGGTGGTTCAGAAATTCACAACTTATGGTGTCTAATTCTTTTTTTTTTTTTTTTTTTTTTTTTAAATACTGATACAAATATTTGAGCTATTCACTGCAGACTTCCTTCCTAACCAAAACAGAAANTACAAATATTTGAGCTATTCACTGCAGACTTCCTTCCTAACCAAAACAGAAAAAAAAATTTCTTTTTCAATGATGTAAGTCAAAACTATTTTAGACTTCTGCATTTGGATGAATCATTACCTAAACAACATTATTGCTTTCAACTGATTGTGGAGAAAGTATAATTATCCCAAATACAAACATCTAAAATAGAGAAAGACTAAACTCTGCCAAACTATCAGGTAATGGAAAAAAAATCACTCATATAGTTTTATGATATAACTTTTCTTTTTAAGACAATGAATTTTTTCCTCTTTTGAGAACTACTGATATAAAATAACCCAACCTATTTTCTCATCATCTTTTCTGTATTTAAACTCCTTGTAGTTCCTATATTTGATCATCTTGTTTGTAAACTTCATTCCTTAAGTCATTAAATACTTCAAAGAGATGAGATGGGTAACTCTACTGTTTAATTCAGTTGCAAATAAAACAAGTTCTTAACCAGCCCTAAAATGTTTTCTAAATTTTTAATTTTCTTTTACATTTTCTGTTTTTTATATATTTATTTCTCTAGGTGTGTATCACTATCTCACATCATACAGAGATAGCAAATTCCTTTGCTGTTCAAGTAGGTTTTCATATCTCCTGCTCACCCATTTTCCTTTCCAAAGTACCTGGGGTCGTTTCCAAGCCGATTAGGTAAGTTCATGTGTATCCAAAACATAATGTACTACCCCCAGTCTTCAGTGAAAAAGTAAATCTGCAAAAATATTTTCTTGCAATAAAATTTTAATAAAAGTTTGTCACTGGGAATTTTTTTTAAAAGATAAAAAAATTAAAAGAGCGCATTTGCACCAATGCCTGCATTTTTGTTGTATTTTATGCCTTGCTTTTACCTTTTCTTTCTCATAGCCTACAGCAAGGCATAAAATTAAATGAGAGATTAAAAAAAGAATTAGTATACTGTGAAGAGTGTCATGGTTCATAGGGCTATATGAGGCCTTTCACCTTCAAGTCATGGTCTGGAATGCAGCAGAGGCTGATAAGGGACTGAAAGGTCACCATCTGGCAGCTGCTCTAATGGTGCAGTACAAGTCACCAGCAGAAGTCAAATCCCAGTGGACAAGTATCTATAACACAGAAAACATCAAAACACCTGGTGTTCATTGGCAGTCTCTGATAACAGAATAAAGATTGACATGAAGATGCAATTGCATTCTCATCTTTAGGTGAAGCCCCCATGGGGCTAGAGTTGAGATACATGAGTTAGTACCAGTGGATAACTGACTGCAGATGTATCTGCTTGTGGAGATAAGAAAATAATTTCAATTTGTATGGCTGTATCAAGCTAATGTGCTTTATAAAATCTTTTCCAAAGGAATAATGACTTCCCCTTAAAAATAATTGTTATTCTCTGCTACAGGTAAACATTGACAATGGCATAAATGCTATGCTCACAGTACTCCTTTCTTTTGTACTCAGGTATATGCAGGGATGTATTTGAATGAAAATCTTTATAATTCTATATCACTGTGCTAAAGCTAGTGTGTGAAATACACTTCTAAAGGGATGCTCTTTAAGTATACTTGCAGGTTTGTCCTTGAATAGTTGATTGGCCCTGAACTGTTCTTGTTTTTCCTACTAGTTGCTTTCTTTAATTCCTTTTTAATTTGGACTGTCTTCTTCATTTCTGTTCCACATTTTCTCCATTATTTATGCTTCCACTGGTTATTTTTTAAGATTTGGATGGCTTACTTTCCTCCTTAATACTTAGATTGCTGGTGCAGCTTAGAAAGCTGATTAGTACACGCACAGTGGTTAACAAAAGAGAGGGGAAAAAAAGGACAGTCTCTGAAGAATTCCTGTTGACACTAGTCCTTACAGACATCTGTAAGGATGTCTTTCAGTAAAACATGCTTCCTCAGAGGTTGTATTTTGAGTTTTCAAGCACATTTCAAAGAGAATCATTAAGTGTTCCGTTTCATCTGAGATTTCGTGTGTACATATAAAATTAAGACATTTTGAGAATAAATATCAAGGTATTATGAACATGCATGAGAAATAGGATTTTGTTTCTTTCACACTATCTAAAGGCTCTTCAACAACTTCATACAAGCACCTTTTTTTATTATGTAATGTTTTAAACTGAAATGCCTGATACTCCTTTTTTGCTCCTTTTTTCCTATTAACATCTTATTCATTAAGGAGAACATAAAAAATGTTTCACCATTTATTAGTGTATTATGAAGAATAAGCAAAAAGAAAAATCTATGAATTTAGAGGTTTTTTATTACTTACATTTGCTATCTATCCTGGTTTTGGGATTTCTCTTGTGCTCTCATCACAGATTTTCAAGGTTAAAAAGCTCTTTCTTCAAGAAATCATTTCCATTGTTCTGTCAGAGCACTTTGATTTTCTTAAGTGTAGGCATCTTCTGTTACCTGGTAACTTCTAATCAAGCTGAGGATATAGAAAGAGCACCAAGACCAATGTCTCTTCTGGCATTTCATGTCCCATTTATTCAACACTAAATGAAAATATGTTTCCCTAGATAGACGGTTTATTTTTCATTTCCTTTCACTTAAAATATATCATCACTACAAAACATTCTTTGAACCTAGAAAACTGTTAATTACAAGCAGATAACCTTTGACATACAACTTAACTAGAATAATATACATTTGCATGTGAACAGTTTTATACCCAAAGAGTGTGTTTCATGTCTTTGCTCACAGAGTCTGGCAGAATGTAATTTGCAGGTGGTCTGAACCATAAATCTATTCCTACTTATGAATCATTTTCTTATTACTTAAAATTCTAATATATTCCATCTAATCTGTGTAACTTCTTATAATGTCTAGTCTTGCAAGACCACAGAGTTAAATGCTAGAGTGTAATACAGCAGGAACAACCAGATATTTTGGAAATGAATGTAAAATTTGATACCTGGGTCTGAGCTTCAGTTCTACCACAGATTGCTTTCATGACTGGAAAATCATTTATAATACAACTTTAAAATATATTTGATCCTAATATCCTCTGATGCCACCCAAATGAATTAACATGTTAAAAACAGAGAATTAAGAGTGAGAATGAACAGTGAAATGTTTTGTTAAAGAAAAAAATGCTGCTCAGGCATGTGTCAGGCTTTGATATTAGTATAGACTAGAAAACATCAGCCATAGTAATTAAAGTAATTCTTGGGAATCAAAACATTCAGGTGGCTCCTTTGGCAAATTTCTGTGGTTTCAAACATAGTAATTAAAATTATAGATGTAGTAACCCTTAGAAATATGTAATGGGTTAAATCATATAAATACTATTTTCTGTTTCCGCAGTTGAATATTCAGAGAAGGCATCGTGTAGGTACATGAAAAAAGCTTCATTCAGATATCAATCTCAGACAAAATTCATGGCCAAAAACACTGGCCAAAACTATCACCTCCAATAATATTTACAATGTGCCTGTTGGAGAGATCACTACTACATGGACAAGGATGATGACCCAAAGTGAGCACTCACAATGGAATCAGAATATTCTGAGTGGTACAGGAACAACAAGGATCATCTCTGTAGTGAATGGCCCATACTGTGACCAAAATCACAACCTTGGCATTATCAGCACTATGCTCTAACCATCTGAACTAATGTAGGAGAAGGGAATACGGGTGACCTTGCCCCTGATAAGTAACAGCTGTGTTAATTACCCAATTCAGCCTCACCCCTGCTGAGCTACAGCTATGGCCAATAAAGATGAGTGTGATAAAAGGGAGTGGGTTAGCTGCTGAGGGGAGAATCATGGAGGAGGAACCTTGAGGAAGAAGGATTCTGAGGATAGTGAATCACTGCTGTGAGGTCAGTCTGGGTCTGCAGTTAGAGTCTAGCCAGGTAAGTGCCTGCATTCAGAGTCTAGCCAGGTAAAAGCCTGCATTCAGAGTCTGCAAACTAATCTATGCAGTCATAGTTTAGCAGGAAATAACCAGCAGTCAGAGGCTGCAAGGGAAACCTACAGTAGGAGTTTGCTGCAGCCAGAGTCAGTGAATAGTTGGAGTCAGGATGGCTGAGCTGTAAAGAGGAATAAACCAGGACCTTTTTCATGCTGTGATAAACTGGAAGTCTGTGTTTTGACTTATTTCTGAACTTCTTATTCAGGGGCAGCAGCAGACCATGTCAGTCCACCCAAAAGCTGGGTCACCCAAAAGGATCACTCAGGGCCATTAAGCAAAAATGCACTCAACGTTGGGTTGATGTGAGGGTACTAAGTGCCACGAGGTCTCTGTGAATGCCATCCAAGCTCCAAGGGAAGTCTTCCCCTCCCAGACCCACCATTCCCAGGGAAAATATTTCATTCAATGTGTTTAGTGGGGATAAAAGCAGAGGTGTCTTTCAAAAGACCCTGTTAACAACTACTCAAGAATTATGCCTGATGTCTGCAGTAAAATTCCCAAAGCCAAATAAATCTACTTATTTTGTGCTATCTTTAATAGACTGGAATTCAGATTAATTTTGTTTAGAAAAACTTAAAATGAACTTGAAACCAATTATTGATTTCATGACACCTTAGCATGGAACTTGTTCATGTCCCAGCTTATCACAGATTGTTCTATTTAATTTTATTTCAGGGGAAAAAAAAAAAAAAGTAAATATTGTTAAAATATTTAAGTATATAAAAATGTTAACATGAAATATTTTCTTGAAATTCTCAGGAAATCAGTTCTGGAAAGCTCTCAGGAGCAAGATGCACTTCTGTGTTAAAATTCATTGTATTAATGGAATATATAGGAGAAGATACTATACTGTAATAGAAATGAAACCCTTTCTCAAGTTTGACTTTAATAGAAATTTTATTTAAAGTAAACTCACCACAAAACTCATTTCACAGGACTTCAAATTAAAAACTTTAATAAAATTAATAAAGTTATTAAAATCTACTTATCAAGAATGAAAACACATCCATGGATGACCTAAACACATCCTCATTCTCCAGTCATGACATTTTTAAAGTTTATTTTCATAAAAAGTGTTTTCGCAATTTTTCTATTTTCACCTCATTGAAAACCTAAAAAACCTTCTGGAAGTTCCAGTCACACCTTTTTTGTCTTAGATGCATTACTTTTTTTTTTTCAAAGTTACTAAATTTGCATTATTTTTATTCACTTAAAAATGTTAATGTAATAACTAAATACTGAATTTCTAATGCTTAATATTTTTAACAGTACGTTAAATCCCAATAAAAAATAAGTGGAAAACAAAGTAATATACCAATAAAGAAAGAAGGATCTGAACCTTCTAATTAGCATGAGTAGGTTTCACTGGCAAGTAAGGCAAAATGCTAGAGAATTTGTTAAGTCAATGATGATATTGTTCATTATAACTACAGCAGTTAGGAAAATGCCGACAGTTCATGATGTTTTTGTCTAATTTAAATTTTCATATTTTCATTCTTCTTTGATTTTACTTTAATATGATGAGGCCTGGTGTGCTCAAAACTTTTACACTATTGTGGAAACAGTCTGTAGGAGATATGAAACTAATGATCCAAACTGAAAGAAATATCTGTTAAATGAGAACGTAAGCCGAGACAAAATACATTATTGTTACACTGTATATTTCATATGCTGAAAGAGCCAAGTTACTCCAAAGTACTGACACAGATAGAAAGTATGGCTTTTTTTTGTGTGTTGTTGGTCATCTGGCATTAGCCAGATTAGCTAAACTTGATACAAAAAGGCCCACTTTGCCTATAATTTGGTCTCTGGACATATTAAAAAGAAATACGAAGGAAGGTATTTAAAAGCATTTGACTTAATAGAATACTTTTAAATTACTTCTAAACTTGTTTACCTCATAGTGGTAGCCATGCAAAATCTTTTCTGCAGATACAAAATGTTGATAGCATATTGAAAAGAAGCTGCAGTTGACGCAGAAGCTCTGAAAATTAGAAACTAGGGTGATTATACAGGCTTGTCAAATGCAAAAATCCTGAGGTCACCCATCCTGTGTTTGCCATGTATGTTTACAAGTCAGTGAGGATTAACACATGGGCATTAAAACTCTCTGATAGTGTGTAGCCTTGAGCACAGTGAGAGAGAGAGAGAAAGCAAGAAGTGCTATCTGACAAGATCTCAATTGCCCCACTGAAAAATCAGCACCTACCTTGTGATTTATTCCATTTTTTCAATTAGGGAGCAAGTGTCATAAACACCAATGTGACATTTCAAACTGCTTATAAGTTATGTTTTGGCCTGCTTGTGTGGCAACACATAGTAAATGGGGGAAAAAATAATCTAATATTATTCTGTCATCTGCAGCTGTCTTGATTCCATAAAGAAACTGTTAATTATTCCTATAGCATTTTGCCTTTTCCAATACATCCTTTCTAAATCAAAAAATCACAGAATAGTTTGGTTTTGAAGGTACCTTTGTCATGATCTGATCCACTCAAAGACACCAGTTCATGAGTCAGGGAAAGTCTATGTTCTTACTATATAGTGGCTTTAACTCCAGGAAACAGCCCCTGTTTAGTGTAAAGCTAACAAGCCCTTAATTTTTACAACACACTTCAACAAGCCCCTCATCCTCACAACAAACCTCAGTACAGAGTAAGGCATAGAATATGACAGCTGCACTTTGCCAAGACAAAAATTAGGGAAATTAAGATTGAAAAGGGAGAAAGACGAGAAAGGGTCACCAATCCTTAGGTCCTGTGTTGATCCTGCTGTAAAAATGTTCCAGGTCTTGGGTCAACAAAGAAAAAGAGAGAGACAGAGAAAGAGAGGGGGAAAAGGAGGTGAGAGGTATTGACCCACTTTATTCTCTCACTATTGATAGGGTTAAGGGTTGTTGGGTTTTTTGCTGGATTTTTTTTTTTCCCCAGCTAATTTATGAATAGAGTAAAAGTTCCCAGCAGAAAATACTCAGGTAAAATTTCTAATATGAAAGCTGTTCATTATCCTTAGCCTTAACTTCCAATCTTTTTACCATAAGACTAATATTTTATAACTTTTTTTTTTCTCCTTAAAAGACTTTATATCTAAAAACCTCCAGAAGCATTGTCAGTTTTTGTTTTCAAGCACATTAGATTAATTTATCTACATAAACTCACATTTCTTAAACAATCTTTAATGGGTTTGTTGATGAATCTGACCCAAATAGGATTAGATTAAAAAAAACAACCTAGTTTTCCTTTTAAGGTACATACCAGAAGATGGCTATCTCTGTGTGTCATCTCAGAACACAGAAAAAATGACTAGACTATAGTGCTGTCTTGAGAAAATTTAAATTTGCTGATTTGAAAAGCTTGGTTAGTATGGCAATAATGTATAGATAACCATCTGCTTACTTAGATGAATTCAGGGAGCTTCACTAAGACCCATCTAATCAGACTGTAATGTAAGAATCTGTAAACTTTTTATCAGAGAATGGCCTGGGTTTCAGAAGCAAACAGTCAGGATCAAATTCTAATGTCATATAAGCAATATCCACACACTAAATCAATAATACCTGTATACCTGCATCTGAGTTGAAATTTAAATCTTTTGAAGTGAGCAACACTGCTGTATAAATCATGGAGCTGGCATTCTGTAAAATCTCCCAGTGACTGTGATGTACTCTGCTGGAGTAAAGGCTTCAAAATTTGGCTTGCTGAGAACGTAAACCAGACAGCTCATAGTCATAGAAGCCAGAACAGTAATATCCTAGAAGCCAAGCATATTGCATTAGCAATGAGCAAATTCATAATGGCTTATTCTTTACAGAAGCAAATGCTAATAGGTTTCGACTTTCTGGCACAAGTTTCAAAGGATGAAGTCATGGAAAAGCTTAATTCTGTAAATTTGTTAAACTGCAGAATGATAAATATATCTTAAATGGCTTCTTAATCATCAAGGAACTTAAGTTTCTTGGACAATGTGAGCCTAGTAATTTTTCTAGTGTCAATTAAAAAAAAAAAAAAGCAAACTCAACAATCACCAAAAATACCCACAAAACCCTCTGACTCTATACCATCTATAATGCCAGCTACGTTCACTGCATCACACATGAACCGAATCACATTGTTGGCAATATAGAAGATTGATCTAGTATCACAATCTAGATAGTCTATTTATTTTCCTCTTTTTTGCATCTTCAGAAAGAGTAAAGAAGAAAAAATAAAAGAAAAAATTCTGCAACAATATTTCATAAAATAGATCAAAGTTATCTCTTGTCCCAGCTTTTAGATTTCTTTTTTGCTACAATGTCAATTTAAAGAAAGCATTTAGATTTTCCTGACCAACTGGGGAATCACATATTCAAGACTTTTTGGAAGATGACACAAGGAAAAAGTAATTGACCAATAGAGGGCCCTGAAATCCAATTAGTACAGAATAAGTAATCAGAAATGACATTCCAGATATAAATCTGATGTATTAATTGGACCAGCATGGAACTATGTAAATAAAAACAAGCTATTTATTATGTGCTACCACAGGGAAAAAAAGGAAAAACAACAGAGATCATTAATTCTTTCAGCAATTAATTACTTATCTTTAGGACTAAAGATTTGTGAAGTGAAAATCTTAGGAGCAGTAGACCACTAAAACCTGTATGCTAAATGTCACTAGATGCCTGACTATTTCTTTGCAATTGCCTATGTCCTTGCAATATTTTTTATAAGGTCTCAGTGTGAAGCAAAAGATTAAAAACATTTCTTCTTGTTGTTGTTGAATTCACAGTAGTGATGCAAAAAAATGTAGACTGTGAATTTTTCATCACTCTAAAAAAATTATGAAACTGTTGCCAAGTCACTGAACAGCAAGGAAAACCAGGTGATTACATAGGAGTAAACGAATAACAGACTTCTGGAAATGTGCAGTCCAAGAAATGTTAAGGTACGTACTTTTGACCTATAGCCTATTTAAGAGGAAAGACTGTCAAAACTAAATGATTTGCAGTAAATACTGTCTATACAAAGAAGATCTGTCATAGATAGTATTTGTCTATAACATTCAAGTAGTATTTGTTAATAAAAATGCATTTGATAATAAATGAGAAGTGTTTAAAGGAAATCAAGGTCTTCTTTCAAACAGTGATGAAATAAATTTAAAAGTGAAATAACACATCAAAAATTAGAAAGGAGTCAAACATTAGAAGATATACACCAATATTTGTGTTCATTTGAAATACTAGCCACTGAAACTATAGACAGTCTTATGAGTTAAAAGCAGGTGTTTGTTTTCACTGTATTTTCCTTTGGTTTTCTTTCATGCTGGTGTGAAAATATCACCTAAATGAAAAGAAGGAGATTGAAATGAACAAGTACAGTCAGTTAGTTTAACTGTGGTTGTCCCAAAAATATAAATGCCAGTCACATATTTTGACAGCAGTGCAATTTTTGGAAGTGAACTCCCTTTTAAATTTGAAAGAAAATTTGATTTAGCTGATCTATGGATTATATCTGATATGGAAAAACATACATTTTTAGGTAATTTAGTCTATTTGATTCCTAGATCAGCATCACTTCCTAGAAAATATTTGAGATGAAAAATGATTGTGAGGTTCTGCTGCTGATAATTCATACCTTATTTTTTACCATGGCCCCTAGTGACTTGATCTCTGCACAGGTTCCTAGGCTAATGTAACTGTAAGATATGCACCAGTTGCTCAGAAATCATCTTGATTCATACCTGGTGCTGAATGCGTCAACACATTTATAGGAAGACAAAAAATGTCAGCAATATAGAGAGGTTCTCTGCTCTTCTGCATGCCCTGTTCTTCAAAAGGCATAGGCTTCAAACAGCAGATTAGGCTAAATTCTGAGAGGTATTTTCAGCAACACCACTCCTTTCACAGTGAAACATGTTTAGACACATTTTGACAATATTTCCAGCTGCATAGTTAAATCATATTGATTGTTTATTTATCTTCCAGGGGCCATGCAGTATTTGTTACCAAGGAGGCTAGCACAACTGTAATTTACCAGGTCTTTCAGTATGAGTCTTCCACTGTTTTCAGCTTCTAGAGACTGCAATAACATACTTCCTCAGAATTAAGTAGATGTGACCAGACCTTGTGTTCTTTAATTCTACTCATATTAAAGTGCTGGCTTAGCTTTGAAGAGGTCTTTTTGCTTCCTAAATTATTTTAACAATATAAATTGCAAGATTCAAGACATCTGAAATAATTCTAATAGGGCTATATGTTGGTAAACCAAGTGCTTAAAGGCATTTTATAACCAAGGTTAAATGCCAAAAGAACTTTTGTCTTAGAGCATAAGGAGGATGCAGAGGAAAATTTCAGTCATTCATTTGCCTGATGTACAAGCACAAAAAAAAAAAAAAAGAAAAATCACAAAGTATTTTCATTTAATCCCAGAAAAGGCTGAGGAAGAAGGGACCTCTAGAAGACATCTGATTTAGACACCCCACTCAAGCAAAGTCACCTGAAGCCAGTCTCCCAGGACAATATTTAATTTACTTTGAAATATCTCCAAGGCTGGCAACTCCATAACTTCTCTGGGCAACCTGTTTCATTGCTCAGTTACCCTCATTGTGAAAAGTATTTCCTGATGTTCAGAAGAAATATCCTGTGATTCAGTTTATGTTCATTGTGTCTGGTCCTGTCACTGGGCACTGCTGAGATGAGTCTGGCTCTCTTCTATCTTCACCTTCCCTTTAAGTATTTATATGCTAAATCCCAATGAGCCTTCTCTTCTAGGCTAAATAGTTCCAGCTCTTTTAGTGTTTCCTCATAAAATAATTGCTTCAGCATCTTTATCATCTTTGTGGCCCTTCCTTGAACTCTCTCCACTATGTTCATGGCATTCTTGTCCTGGTACAGTACTTCAGGTATGGCCCCATCAGTGCTGAATAGTGGAAGGACCACATCCCTCAGCCTGCTGGGAATATTTTGCTTACTGCAACCTCAGACATCATCAGCCTTCTTTATGGCAAAGGCACAGTGCTGGCTCCTGTTCAACTTGTTATCAATCTCCCAAAAGATCTTCTCTGCAAATCTTTCCAGACCTCTGCCCAAAAAAATATGGTGCCAGAAGTTGTTCCCTTCCCCCACCAGGTGCAGGATTTTGCATTTCTTGTTCAACTTCATGAGGTGCCTGTCAGCCCATTTATCCAACATATTGACATCTTTCTGGAGGTCAATATAACCTAACATATCAGCCACTTCTCCGAGTTTGGTGGCATCAACAAACTTTCTGAAGGTACATTCTGTCCTATCATCCAGATCATTAATGAAGATCATGAACAGGACTGGTCTAGGCTCATAGAGAGTAGTAGATTAATTTTTATCTGGGTTTTAGTAAGAATTTTGGTACTGCCCTCCACACCATTCTTCTGGACAAGTTGCTCAGCTGTGGGATGGGAGTTTCACGGGCACTGGGTTTTCTTCCAGAAATTTGGCTGAAGGGCAGAATTTGAACGTGTACTTGCTTTTAATATTTGACTTTTGTTAGGACCATTCAGTTCATTCACCTCGGGCTCCTGACATTTCTGCCTTATTTCTTGCCTGTTGAGATAAACTGCTCGTGAGGTCAGATCTTTGTGATACTGTAGGGCTTTAAAGACTGTGGGATGATGTAGAATTATCACTCAATCATTCCTTTTTTTTTTTTTTTTTAATCAAGAATGTATTTTATATGACATGAGGTCCGGTTTTCTGTCAACATGTATTTCATCTTTTATAAGAACAAAATGAAAAGATACGACAAAATATATTGATTCAGGTCACTTGGACATTGCATCCTCTGTGTGGCTACAGACCTCAAGAGAGTTATTACTCAAATGACTCATAAGCCTTTTCTTCTCTATGGGCCAAATTTTGCAAATGGACACCTCATATCAATTCTCGTTGATAGTCATGAAGCATAATTTTAGTTTCTCCTTCTCCTTGAACCAAAAAGACTCTTCCTTTCTAACTTCTGTCCCTGGAGAATGTTGCTAAATGAATCCTGAAAAGTCCTGTAAGAAACTACAGTATGCTGAACGTGTTGAACAAGGTCTTGATCAGAAATCAACCATTCAATTTTATTTTTTTCTATCGGAAAACTGAGCTAAAGGTATTTGAAAAGTGTATATAGCAGCGCAGCTCCAGTATAGATGTCCTATTTGTGAAGGACTCTTGGTGTATATAAGTTGAAGGGGACAGGATATTTTAATTCGAAGTCAGATTATGGATTGGGTTTATTCATTAAAAAATATTATATCACCTCTCCCACTATTCCAGCCTCTTAGTCTTCATATCTTATTCTTATATGGGGACTTTCAATTTAAAATACCCAATAGTATGCCCATTCATACAACAGCTTATGATTACTTTTGTGGAAGACCATACCTCATAAGTTCAAATCTATTTTGCTAGATATAGAAAAAAAGAAGCTATTAGGCTTCCTTGGTTTGTTGCAATGCGTGCTCTCTTGGTCAGCCCGTGTTTGGCTGGGCNTGGTTTCTTTTTTTCTTCTTGAAAATCCTTGCTTATAGTCCAACTGTACTGAAATATAGACATCAAACAGAACAAGTTACACTGATTAATATAAAAATATTAATCATTATTTACTATCACAGAGAGTTAATTTAAGATGTCAATTTCTGGAAACATACTATCTGAGAATAGTGCATTTTTTATATAGCGGGTGTGGGCATCTCTTTGTTGTATAGACTTTATCCAGAAAGTTTCTTTTGTGAAAACTTTTTTTGCTTTTGTAGTTGTGAATAACTCATTGAGGTGGTTTTGGTATTTGGTTTAGGGGTTTTTTTGAGAAATAACAGATGATTTTTAGGACGGTGCTTAGAAATTAGAACAAAGGAACCCAGGTAGAGTCCAAGCGCCTTCCTTTATGAATATAAGTAACAGAATTTCTACCTGTTTCCTTAGAGATTTTTGAGTGAGTTATACAACCACACAGGTTTCAGTAATAAAGACAACTTAATTTAGACCATTCTTTTCCCTCTTACTCCTGGCCTTTATTTACTACTCAAAGCAGTGCAGTTCTCTACAGATTCATTTACAGTAGTATTATATGTTGTCTGTGGGCTGCAAAGGAAATCAGAGCACAGAAAACATATTAATATTTTAAGTACTTTAAGTTTTAAGTATAGTAAGTACTTCCTGAGGGGAGAGACAAGGTAGGAGGTTACTTTCAATACAGAGCATATTGGTTATTACTAATAATAATTAACTATAATACTTCTAATAATAATTAGGAAAAAAAAGCTAACATGTAGCCACCCAATATCTCTATGAAGTTACAGATTGTTTTAAACCTGATTATTAGGGATTTTCCAAAGCAGCAGCAGCAGTATCAGGATTTTGTAGTTTGTGTGTACCTCTAATAGTAATGTTTTACTCCAAAGTACAAGCTCTTCATGTAGCTCGTGAAAACCAAATAAAGTCAAATTGTTTAGAAATTGTGACTGACTTGAGAATTCTGTCAATCAAAGTCAACTGCAAACAGAATTGATGGGTCTCTCAGGTTCATGATCACATCTAAACAGTCTAAGTGATAAGAGTGTAATAGCATTGGATCTATTGAAAATCTCTACTAGAATAATTTGCACATAATACACTAACATATCTTTCAATTAATGTTGTGTATGGGAACCTAAGAAAAATATTAATTTACCATATTATAACAATAAGTGGATCCTTTGGATTTTCTTATTACCACAGAATGTCCAGTCACCAGAGAAAGTGGGGCATTCATATATTTTTTTTGATGTACACACAAATTACACAATAATAATAGTGAGAGTCACATGGTACAGACCCTTCAAATTATAGCTGTTTGAAGAGAATCTGCTTTTTCTGTCAGGGTCTGTTGCACACTAAACCTGTAAATTTCTTTCCTATCTAATATGCAAATTGCATATTGGTGATAAGCTTTTGCGCAGTCTCAAATTTTGGGAATTAATGATATGATTTAGGATGTCTGCCTGTATCATGATTATTGGAAACAATGTTAGTTAATAGGATATTAATTACTTTGTTCTACACATAGTCAAATACTTCAGAAGACGATTGTACTGTTTCTAAACTTAGACTCTGTAAGAATAAATATTTTCAAGGCCTTGCTATAGAATACTTATCTTTTTTCTAAACATTTGTTGTATTATTACGAGTTGAGCTCATTTTCTCCCACAAATATATAATGAATTGTTATATTGTCTCACTTTTGTCTATGCTAGTCACTTGTATGACCCAAAGGACGAATACAAAAGTGACAAAAGAAATTCACATTCTCAAAACTTGCATATTCTTGTCAGTGTGATGACTCCTTACTGGAGTTACATGGAATGAGTTCTGGTGGACTGAAAGAGTAGAAACTATAAAAACAGCCATTCAAAACAATTTTGAACTTTGTGCTGTGACCATTGAAAACTGAACAGTGTCCTTGAAATAGGTATTCCTGAGAGACATCTTTATACTTGAACATAATAGTTTGTTTCATTCATTAAACTTGAGGGAGAAACTTATTGAACATGCAACATCTTCAAGTGTTTTAATTTTTCCAAGGTCATTTTGGGAGATAAAATAAATTAAAGCATTCACAGTGACATGCTGCTTGATTACATTTTTAACATCTCATCAGTGTTCTTTAGTGACTTACATTTTTCATTATCTGTTGTTCTTAAAGTTATAGCTCCCATAGTTTTGCCTTCCATACTTTGAGACTTTGCTTAATTATATTTAGATTCACTCAGAGACAAGGTGTAGGAAAGGTGAATTAAAAAACAATCCCTGATAATCATGAAGACATGATCTACATTGCCTTCCTTGACACGTCTGCTCCTATACTCATACAAAATGGGCCAGAGACACATAGTTGGTATATTTGGTGGTTAGCAGTACTTTTTTTTTTTCTCCATGCTTGTAATCCCATGACATTCCACAGACGAAAGTGATGAATTGCTATCAACCAAGACAGCTTTTTGATGTGTCCTCTTGTACATGAAAAACTGGGCTGAGACCACCTGAAGTCATTTCTCTAGAGATTTTGAACAAGTATAAAAAATGATTTTGTTTTGGACTTGGTAGGCCTCAGAAATGAAAATGCCAGTATGTCGAGGACAGCACATCAATCTAATTTGCTACCTGCATTCCCAATCCTATTTTTTCCCAACTGAAACTGCTGCACAATATGTGATACAACAGCAACCATATTCCTCTATTAAGCTGTAGTTCTTTTCAGGAAGTGAGAGTTTGTCTTTTTAAAAAAGATTTGGTTGCAAAGGCTGTAGGTGAAAAAAAAAATAGTGAAATGCTCATTTACTAATTTTAAAGTCATGCAGGGAGCCTATTTAATTAAAAGAGAGAGACATAATGGGATGAGAAGTTATAGATAAATCACTTGATTCCATCAAATAGCGCTTATTATTTTTTTGCTAAAGAACAATTTGATATTTTACAGTGGGATTATTCTGCTCCATTATTTTTCTGTTTAATAAAAGGAGCAAAAGCAAATGTAAAAAAACCCCAAGGTTTAGTTAAAGTAGATTAAAAGCAAGAGGTTTGGGGAAGGTGTGGTTATATGCAAATATTGTTTCTTCTTACTTTCATCCATCTGAAAGACAAGAATGATTTCTGGTACTTTCTGATTACAATAGACATACTGAAAATAGGATTTTCCAAAGCACACAGGGTAACACAGAAAAGGAATTTGTAGAGTACAGAAAGGTTACATAGTTTCTGATTTCTGTATAAGGATTCTTTGGATAACAGCAGCATTTCCACCCATAGGTTTGGTGGTTTTTTTGTTGTTTGTTTGGGATTTGCTTGTTTGTTTGTTTGTTTGAATTCTTCAAGAATTAGTAGAATCCAAACTTCCTTTATTTAAATGTGATTTTAAAATTCTTTACTTTCTGAGTACATGGCAGCATTCATCACTCACTAAGTTAATGGGGTGACAAACATTTACAACCCATGATCAGTCCTGAAAAACTGCATCTCTATTTATTTCATTTTTCTAAGCTTTCTTATGTCCCAACCTTAGTACATTGAGGGTACTCTCAGTCTTTAGGATTAATAAAAAATTTGAGTTATTTCATGTAAGATTGTTTCTTTGCATGTGTGTATGTACAAGGTGAGGTGTAATGTCCCATTAACAGTGTGGACAAAAATTTTAACTTGAAGTGCTCTACATTAATTCAGATCCACTAAAATGAAATTAAAATAACTTTTGTGTTTTATACTAACTCTGAACTGCATCATAATATATAAAAAATACTGCACAACAAGGTTACATTTTATCACTATTTCCTTGTATCATAACTTAGCTATCCAAGAATATTGCAATCAATTTCTGAAAAATAATATTAAAAATAAGAATATGTACAATTGATACAGCAAAGGCTAAAGTTAGAGCAGATGAATTTAATCTTATCAATCCATATTATTGATCTTTTCTGAGGTGAATAAGAAAATTTCCAAGAGAATGGGTATTGACTTCAAATACTGGCCTCCTGGGGGAAAACAGTTCTTCATATTCACTGAAATACAAAGATCACATGCAGATGACATTGTTTATATCTATCATAAAGATTAATACCAGGACATTGTCGGACATCCAACAAAACAAGATATTCTAGAAAGTATGGCACACATGGACGTTGTAGCGTGAATTGCACTTCTAAAGAAGAACATCTTGCAATTAGTTGAAGGCTCTTCTGAGAGTGAGCAAAATGGAAACTATTGAAAAACTATATACGAGTTTTACAATATGAACAATAATTTTAAGTCAAATAATTTATAGATTGTTTTGTATAAACATACTGTAAAATGCAGACAATTGCAAAATAGGAAGATGCTAAAAACAGGCTTTATGTCATGATATTGCTTCCAGCTAATGAAGAGAAAAATTATCTTTTTTTATTGAAAGTTACAATTCTGACAACTTGAGACCTAAAGAATTTTAATCAAATAAATTAAACTATATTACATTTCTGCATTTCCTATAACTGCTAAAATGATGGGTCATAGCCCTAGCTTGCTGAAATCAGTATATCCAGGGCAAATCATATTACATTTACAGATATTCGTGCACAGAGCTAAGCAATGAAACATAACTCTGGTAAAAGAGATCTGTTTAGTTAGCTAGGCTATTAGTGAATCGACTATGATGAACACAACCTCTTAAAATCTTGTAAGGAATCTAAGCTGATAAATTGAGATATTAAGGTAAACAGGAAGACTCTATATCCATTGAAATGCT
Source organism: Illadopsis cleaveri (assembly GCA_013399915.1). Classification (NCBI taxonomy): domain Eukaryota; kingdom Metazoa; phylum Chordata; class Aves; order Passeriformes; family Timaliidae; genus Illadopsis; species Illadopsis cleaveri. Next base: position 276,799 of record VXBB01012355.1, read on the forward strand.
GAAAATCCCTTCTCATCTGCACCCCACTGGAGCTACTTATTTACAAGAACTTGCTATTTCACTTCACACTCTTTAATATCCATAAATACATTTCTGCACATGCCCAGAATTTTAGTAAAAATCACATTTAGTAAAGCTTGAAAAACATTCTATGTTATCATTAAAAATTTCCCTGCAGATGAATGCTGGGCATCTATACCTTGAGCTGCTTTAAATCATATAGTGTGTTGCATTTTTTTTACCTGAAAAATCTCCGGCAAGCCTACAGTTCTGTGTTTTGGCTTTGTCTCAGGCTGGTAATCAGTGTCCTTGGAAATTAAAATATGTGTGTATATCTGCTTGATGAACAACCAGTGCCCTCATGCACCTAAGCACATCCAAATTCTACACAGAATATGGTGCATTGTATGGTGTACGCAGCTAAGATCAGGCTTTTCTTATACAGGAGGCAGTGTCAGAGTGTGTTCACAGTAAAGTTACTCTGTTTCCTCAGACAATTTAAGTCTCTATCTTTCACTACCCTAGAGACAGTTTTAACTATCAAGCTAACATGTTGATATATTTTTTCTGGTTAAAGCCCTTTTTTATGAGGCAATGAGTTGCTCTTGTATGCTGCTGAGATGCCACAACATCAGTCAGAGTTCAAAATATGCAGCAGCTGACAACAGATACTCAGAAACTTCCCAAAGGGGACAGAATTTCAGCTGCTATTTACGGAAATGGCTGTGTGAGTAAAACCAAATTACTAGTCATACAAAACAAGCAATTTTCTTGCTGTGAAAAATAGATTCAAATAGGAGGCACATATGAAATCACTTCTGTGTATGCACCCCTGAGTCTGTATTCCCTGAGTAACACTGCATGAATGAAATAGGACTTAGACTGGGTGAAACATCTTATTTCTTTAGATGAGATTTAAAATTTCCATTGAGAACATAGATAATCTAGTTATCTGATTCACAAGTATATTATTCATTTGATCAAACTACTGTAGGCTAAAGGATACACGTAATAAATTTATAGACAGTCACACATCTTCATAGCTCACTGAGTTCACATCTTTCTTTTCATATTCAATTCATCTTCTGAACCTATACATGTGCAGAATTATTGTCTTTCTTATTTTGAAATATACCAAAGGCTAGAGTTTTATACAACTATGATGGTTGTGGATTTGTGTCTCCTGTCACATTCCATAGAGTAGCTTCCTGTACAGAGGAAGTTTGGTAAATAATTTTAATAATTAGTGTCTCCACAACAGAACTTCATCTAGGGCTCAATGAGCCTGCAGCACAGAAACATCTTTCCATTGTATAGTTAATACTCTACATTGTTGTTCACAGCATCTGAGGTCCCATTAAAGGCTTCTTAGAGACATTACATTTCTCACGTAAATAAAGCCATATTATGTCTTGCCCTTCTGTTTTGAAGATCACCTTCCTGAAAAAGGCTCAAAATTCAATAGCCCTTTTTCAGATAAGAAGTCCTGCTGAAATCAATGGAACTAAGTAGTAACTAAGTCATAATAGGCTTATTAACATTCCACTTAATCAATAAATATTGATAAATATTCTTTTAAAAATACGTAAAAGAAAAAAAAAATATAAATTTGAGTTAAAAAAAAACCAAAAAACACCTTACATGTGAAGAGAAGATTATAACGGCTGCTCTCAGTCCAATCTGAAATGTAAGAAATTCAACTTTCTGCATTGGTTCAAAGGAGAGATACAGTACTGCAGACATGGAGAGAGTATGGGAGAATGAAGCTTAAAATGAGGCGTTTCTGGCAGGGCAAGTTGTGAAAATTGAGACCTGGAAGTAAAAATCGTAAAAAATAGCAAATGTCAGCCAATTAAAAAAAAAAAAAAA
>VXBB01012355.1:280400-293579 GCA_013399915.1 Illadopsis cleaveri
CAAAACAAAAAACAAACAAACAAACAAACAAACAAAAAACAACAAAAAACAAACAAACAAACAAAACCAAACAAAAAACCCCAACCAAACAAAAAAAACCCCCACAGCTTTATTTAGGGGAAGAAACCCCAAACCTTTATTTAGAAAAAAGCAGCAAAAAACAAACTGTCTCATGACTAAAGGTTTAAACCTTTTGAACCCAGAATCAAATGGATTCTGAGCATACTATTGTAGTTGCACAATATATATTAATTACTATAATTTATGTCTCAATACATACAGTTTATCTGCCAGGGCATTTTCTTGCAATTTTTTTTACTGTACACATTCATTAAAATCTATTTTTGATTTTTATCTCATTAAATATTCTACCTTTTATTAGTCAGAGATATTAGATTAGTAGGGAAAACACTGCCTTCATTCTACCTAAAGAATTACTAGCATAATATTGGTAGAATATTTTAGTATGATTTATTCCAGTATTAGCACATGGAAAAAATTACCTATTATATTAATATTGCACTCAATTCATCCATTATGGTCAAATTCTTACTAAGATACTTACAAAATACATGTCCTATGAGTTAATAAACTATGTAGTTTATAAACTATGAAAAATTATTTTTAATAATAAAAAAAATTTCAACTTACTAGCTCATTGGCTTACTTCAACAGGTGGAATTTCTCTTCAATTTACTGGGAAAAGTGAATTGATGATGAGATGAGCTTATGGACAATTTCCTTCATATTAAAATCTTTATTCTGCTAGCAGAAGAAACAATAAATATCAAACTGTAGACTATATTGTAAATAACAATTTTGTACTCCAAACTTCTTAAGCAGGTCTTGCTTGTTTCCATCTCCTGATTATTCTTCAAACATTTGACATGTCTGAAAGGAAAAGTAACAAGAACTACAATAAAACTAAACAAGAAAACATGTTTAACAATATCAGAATTAAGAAATCTTTAAGAAATGTAGTAGACATATGAAATAGCTAGGAACAAAAGGAGACATTAAGGTGATTTAGAGACTGCAAGTGATAAAAGATCAGTTTCAGCAAGTTTCTGTAACAGAAGAAATTGAAGAGATGTCTACCAGATATCAGTATAATTAAACACTTTGAGAAAAGCAGTAATGAATAGCTGTTTGAAAAGACACACAAATGGTGAGGTTGGTGACTAACACAAATCTTGTTACTTCTATTTTCTTTGCTCTGTTCTAAACCATTTAACATCTCTTTAGTGTTCATTTCATCCAGTAATGCTAACTCTTCACAGTTTATGAGCCATGGCCATAATCCATATTTTTCCTCTTAAAGAAGTAAAAAAACCCTCTCTGCCAACAAATTATGTAACCCCGCTTACACGCACGCACACTTTTGGGGCTTAGTTATCATTGCTCACTTAGGGTTTGCATGACATTTCTTAAACATGCATTTACCAAGATTAATACTAATTTGTATTATCCCATCTACTTTATAATTCATAAAATACTTTGACTGGTTGGAGATTTTAAGTGCCAGCGCTGATCGTTTTGTTTAATATGGATTTGATCTAAAATCCAATTAGAAAAAGCAGCAAGAGCATCTCTACAATAATTATACCATTGTTTTCCATTCTTTATTAACATTTCAGTTTTAATCCATATCTGTAATTTCAATTTAAACTAGAAGTAAGCTACATAATCAGCAGAACTTGGAACATGTTCAAGGCCAGACTGAATGTACCTACATCTGTATTGCTAAATAAAGAGAGAGCCAGGGAGCAATATCAAAGATTGTACCTCTATATTACTTAATTTGCATAATTGTTAGATCTCTCATCTGTGCACACTCCACCTGGATGTCTCAAGAGGTATCCTCATGCAGAACTCAAGACAGCCATTGCTCTATGAACTGCTGTTGAATGACACTGTGAATATGACTGGACAGGGATGATATGCTCTGTCCAAAACAGTATTCCAGCAACTTCCTAAGGGTTTTGCACTCTCCTGTTCTCTCCTTCAACATTATTGTACAGGTAGCAGCTACCTTAAAAGTCATGCTGAAGAACACCATTCATCTTTATTTCAGAACTTATGACCTGTGACTGAAAAAAATAATAAAATCACAATTACCTCTCTGGACCACAGGCTCAACCTCTAGGTCCAGCAGAAGTCCAGGAACATATGATCAATAGCAAGTCTGTGAAAATTTTGTAAAAAACAGATGGGTCTCAATAGTGTGACAGTAAGCTTGTACTCATAGGCTTTGAGGACCAGGAGTAGTCCCTGAATCACTATTGTTTGGCTTCAGAATACTGTGGAACACCTATATCTGACTTGTGCTTGTAAGGTGTCCAGCTGAAGCAGTCAGCTCATTTCTATGGTGTTGTTTCTATGAAGGGGTTAGTATACTGTCCCAATTTTCATTTGCATCCATCTTTCTTCCATATTGCAACGCTGGAGACTCACATTAGTACTATACATGCAACAGAAACGCACAGAAATATAATACCCAGAGCAACAGGCATATAGAATCTACTTGAAAATATGGATGTATTTCAGAAGGTAAACCTGTACTAACTTTATTGGTACCTCTGTTCATACAGTTTGGTTCATGCTGTATTGGTGTTACTATCCATATTTCTTGCACAGGGACATTTACACCACAAGCCACTTATAATGTGATAGGCTTTGGATAAGGCTCTCATTTGGAGCAAAATCAAATTACCTAAAAAAAATACCCAACCCAAACCCATGGCAGACTAAGTTCTCTTCTACGAGAAAGCATTTAGCAGGCCCAGTTCCTAGGGCAAGAGTTCACAAACCTCCCTCATGGTAAAACCCAGCCAGTACATCACCTGGGGCTAAGAGGATCACTGCACTTGAGAGCAGAGATGCAGTACTCAGCAGAGCACTGTGTAAGTAGGAGTTACATATGCACTGAAATTTTTGTATGAAAAACCACCATTAAGTTTCAAAACCAAATCAACAAAACAGCCATGAGTTACTCAAATTTACAATTTTGCATCACTAGGAAAAACCCAACAGTGAATCCAAGCACTGTTAGTCCTCTTTATTTCTACGGTCTTCCTATAAATCATGACAAGCCCTGTAATGCCTTGACCATTGTAGTTATCATTTCATCTGACCACATTTTATCATGAGGTACTTATTATTGTGGGTCATATGGATGAGCATATTTCTCTGGAAAGGGAAAGTGTAATTTACCATCTTGGAGTACTCCAAGATTATCACATCAATTAAAAGTGGAAGTGCAGAGCTGCATCCAGAAGATAGTGTTACTTGCAAACTTTTTCTTAGACACGATGATAAACCTGATTGATTACAGTTTATGATAGCAATAATCTCTGCAATACCATTAATTAGCACAGTTAATAACCAATTTTCTGGAGCTTTAACTGCCTTTGGCTTTCCCTCAAGCTGTTCCAAACTGGCCATTAACTGCTGGTTACAATTGATTTCTCAGGGCTCTATTTAAAAGAATTTTTATTTCAATTCAACACCCACAGAGTCCAATCTTGATCTGGTAAACAAAAAACATTCTTTACCTTAGCAACAGACCTCTTGTTCCTCATTCTCTTTGTATATCCTTTCAGGGATATATAGGGATGCAAGCTTTGTGGTTCAGGGATAAAGCAAAAATCAAAGTCTTGCTATTCTTTATTCCAAATTTTCAAGTGATAGGGAAACCCAAAAAGGAAGAGCACTCTATTGACATCTGGTGGAAAGAAAAGACAAATTAAATGTCAACTTTCAACTTATTTGTTTGTATATATTATTTCTTTGTGCTTGGAAGCTGCTTCTGCTAATACCCGAAAGTAAAGAGACACTTCTGATGGTAACACTGTACAAGAATAATTGCCATTTAAATGTGTGCAGAGTGGACATTTAACTTACAAAATCAAGAAAACAGGTTTCTGTAAGAGTTCAAAAGCTACTGCCATTAAAAAAAAAATTCCACAAAGCAGTGAGTTTAAGAGGTATTTTTCACTAAAGAAAAATAGTGTACTTAAGAATAACTTGTATTTTACAAGACCATTGTTTTGTAGTGCTTTTTGATTTCTTGGTAAGAATTCATAAACAATGGGAGTAGCTAGTAAAGCTGCTAGCAGAACAAGGTGGGGAGAAAAATGATGTGCAGGTAACATAACAAGGAGCAGTGAGGGATTGTCAGGATGAGCAATGCAGGTCACATCACTGTAAGGTCAGCAGTAGGGCTTTACTACCCAGCATGACTGAGCAATCCTAACTGTGAGGTTTATGCTGCTGTGAAAGCAGAGAAACAAATAGTTGACTTAGGAATTGCCTTATTACAGAGAGGCCCAAGATAAATATAGCATTTAGGAGCTGTATGCCATCCTGCTTATGCCCTTTCTTACATTTTCCTTTTATCCCTCAAATAACATATTCTTTGTTAAGTCAAACACTTTATGAATGTGAATGAGGAAAAAATAAGAGCTGAGTATTCACCAGAAAGTATGTTTTCCAGGGTTTATGTATACGGTTTTAAGCCTGTAGAAGAAAAATTGAGATTAGCCTGTCTATTTAATTCCAAAGAAGGTCTGATTTGAGGGTTATAGGGAATTCAAATCTGTAATGACCATTCTACTTGAAAGAAATTACCCTATTTTTACCTTTGCAGCTTTCTATTAGACCATCTTTCTCTCCAGCATCTTTGTATAAATTTTTCATTCCAATTTCTTGGCTCTCTTAAAGTATTGAAATGTTGCTTTCCTCCTCCATTCAAGCTAAAATGGCTACCTTTCTACCCATGTCCTAATTTTTCAAACAAGTACTTAGATGATTGCATAGATCTCTGGCTGTACATGGGCTTCCCTGTCAACAGCAACAAAACCATCTCACTCTCACTCTTTATACCTTTCATTGTACCTTAATCAGTGGCCTAAATGAAATGGGATAAAAATTGTGTAGTGATAGACTCTGAGTACATCTTTAAGCTTTAACCAGATTTGTCTCATGTTTTCTTGATCCCTTTCATCTCAGTGATCTCTTTGTTTGAATATTCATGCATCAGTCACACATTTTTAAAGTGGGAACTGACTGTTCCATATTTGTTTAACTGGTGACAGAATGGGACTCTGAGCCATGAATGGAGATTCTTGGTAAACCTGCAGACCAGAATTACAGAAATCATGAAAAAAATCTTCCACATGTAAGAACTGGTTATTAGAAAAGGGAAACATGGAAAGGAAGACTACCATTCTAAAGTGAAATATATAACGCCATGCAAATGGTTCCATCATACATTGGTGCTGTGTAGGTTTAGGTTTTGGATTTTCCCATTTAATTCCATGACACAAAACACTCTATAGCTAAAAATAAACAAACAAAAAAAAACCAAAAAAACCCAAGCGAACTAACAAACAAACAAACTAAAAAGGAAAATAAAACAGCAAACATTGGAATTCAAGTTTTTCAAGTTTTATCATAAACATGATACCATGAAAATGAAATTGGCATCAAATACACTAGTAACTGAACAGAGTAATGTTTTTCTTTGATAGACTGGACTGCCAACATTTCATTTAGATTTCCTTTTTTTTAATAAAAAAAAATCTCATCAAAAAAAAATTCTGTGATATAAGTACTCTGTGGGATGTCTTTATTTACAAGTCTTTATGTACGTGGACAAAAGATTTAAAATCCAATACTTTCAGAATTAAAAATCTGCATTTGTTGACTACATGATTGACATATACATATAGACACAGAGGGACTGACTGAACTGACTGACACTACCACCATGCATGGAAGACTTGTCTCAAGCACACTGATATTAGCTGTTGTTTATTTGAGCTCCAATTCAAGACTTCCAGTACTCAGCTAGCTCTGTCAAAGTCTTGTCACTCACTCCTCAGTGTAAAACACCTCTCCTGTTCTTGTTCTCCCAGCCAATATTCTTGTCTATTTATTTGTTATCTATTGCCTTGACAGCTCCAGTCTCCTCCCACACAGCTTCTCCACCATTCTTTGTCCATTTTTTCAAAGTATCAAAGTGAAATGCATCACTCTTTTCTAGAAAATTAACATTAACTTGGCGTCCTCTAAACTTCTCATCACTATCTTAATCACATTTATGTGTAGTCACATTCTCCATAATATTACTTCGTCTGATTACTAATTCTTTTCTTAAATATGCTCTGAACGTTCACCTGTTCTTCACCTTCTGAATGTTTCTGAATCCTTTATTCCTCTCAGACAATTTCATGCTGTTGATTTTTTTTATTTTAGTAGGAAACAATTTTCCACTTCCCATTCACTAAGCAAAGCCTTTCCTTCTTCTCTTGCACACCTTTTGCTAAAAATCAGAAATACAGATAATTTCTTCATTTAAAAGGTGACAGACTTCCTTGTCTTCTCTTCTTCTATCTACAAATTGATGTCTGGGGTCAATTTGGGCAAGTTTCTTAGGATCAGTTCCAAAAAAGATCACAAGCAAATATTCACTTAGGACCTGACAGGTAGTACAGTGGAAAGAAAAATCTGAGTACCTTAAAGAGTGTATCAGTAGCTTTAAGCTACATATACACTATCATATTGAATTTTTCCAGCTCCAATAGATGACACTGAGGCTGACAGGCATTAAATGTCCTTGTGTGTGTCTGTCCCTATCACTGAATTCTTTCATCTTCCAAAACCAGAAAACAGACTCAAAATGGTAATTAAGAATGTCTGTAGCATGCCATAACTCCTGAAACATACTCAGAAATTATTTAGGAGAGCGCTAATTGACTCAAGACAAATTATCAAGGCTCACTATAAAAATATAAAATCAAATTAAATAGATGCTGAAGTTCCAGAGCACATACACATTCACTAGAACAGTTCAATTTATTAACATAAACATAGAAAGAAATGTCTCAGCATATGATGTATCCAACACATTCTCTACAGTGGCCAAATGGAAATGTTAAACACAGGGTGAATCTTGAATCTTGAAACCTGTTTATTGATTTCATCTTCAAACATGCCTGGGTATCAAGATACCTTTCCACTCTTTTTGTTGTTGTTGTTGTTGTTGTTGTTGTTGTTGTTGTTTTAATTTATGACTTCAAAGACTTTTTGCTCGGACAGACATAAATCTGTATTTTAAATTGCATCATATTCTCCAGCTACCTGATGAAGATGTGCTCTTTTTTGCAAACCAACGATTAAAGCAGAAAGGAAATGCATTATTATGAATAAAGCATATGAAGGTGATCTGAACTCCATCACCCACTTTAAACACTATTATATTAAATACTATTATATTACACAAAAGACACATTTCTAGTAATACTGTAATCATGATAATCTATCAGTTTAATGAAGTACACTGTTTTGTGTGCATTTTCTCACCAAATGAATCCCCTGAATTGAAATATGATTTCAGTAACAGAGCTAGTCAGTGATCTTTTGCAGCAGAATTGTATGTCCTCAAGGTTAATGTCTTTTGAATGGAAGTGGGAAATTAAGATTTAAACTTCCTGCTTTCAGGAAGGATCACACAACTAAACCTTCATCATCCATGTCTCAATCAGCATTCTAGCATCTGGACATCTGCATAAATTTGGAGATTGCTATACATTTTCAGAGTGTGTCTGTCAGGCATGTTTGAGAGTGCCAACTCTAACAGCTGCCTCAGGGAACAGAGCCAAACAAAGAATAATTTCTCAGTCTCAACTGGATTTAGGTTTATGTATCATAACACTCCATAAGGCAGAAGAATGCCTTGGCAAGGTTAGGAGCATAATTCTATGTTTATGTAATTTTACAGTTAAAAAAATAAGCTTCACCAGGGAGAATCAGCAGTAAATGAGGTCTTTCTTTCCTCCAGGTATTATTTGTCCTTTTGAATTGTTTGTTATTATATCAAATCACTGCAAAAATAGCTAGAATCCACCTCATATGATTAAGATTTTTTTTCCTATTGCTCCATTTTTATCACTAATGTGTTGATTATGAGGATAAAGCCTTAAGTTCTGCTTTTCATTTCAAGTCGTCCCCCACTTTAATTTTTATATTACTTGGGTTTTTCTTCTGTTAGAGACCTAGTGTCATTACCTTAGACTTTTAGTCCGTGATGTTGAAATAACAGATAATACTTTAGAATCTAGTTTTCTAATCAGCATGAGAAATTTTGGTTGATTTGCTGGGGAAACCATTGACTTTTCATTTCCTGGTGTTATTTCTAGTCAAAAGAATTCCAAGCCTCTTCACTTTCACTCTTTCCTACCTCTAAAAATAATGTTCTTTATCAACATTCTAGGGGTCCCTATTTTCAGGTACCAGGAGATCAAACTTCAAGTCAAGTGAAAGGCAGCAAGAGCTAGAAGTTAAGCGTCAGGCATCAGGAAAGCAATTGCCAGGTGTCAGACAGAGTCAGTCAGCATGCAGTTTGATATAAAGATCTAAAAATATGGAGCTAGTCCTTAAGAAAAGCATCTCAATTTTGGTATATTTTTAAATTTTATTTTAGCCTTATTTCCTGCTCAAATAGAATTGCATTAAATTTGTGTGTGAGTGAGTTATGTCAGATTGTTTGTTATCCTCAAATGCTTCTGAGGAAAAGTAATTTCAACTGTATTTGACAAAAGATCAGTAATCTCAGATATGCTGAGTTCCTCAAGCTTCATGGTAAAGGGTAACCAAGTAGAAAAGAAAAGCCTGTAAGTGCTCCTGTTCTTAAAGAGCTGAAATATGAGTTCAACAGGGACCAAAGAAAATCACAAAAATACTGTATAGAGAGATATCACAGAAGACAAAACTACTAGAAGACTTTTAAAATTACTTTCACATTTAACTGGTTGCCAGAACTGCACTAGTAAATTTATCAAGACCATAACATGAGCTCTAACACTCATGCCTTGGTATCTATGATATTTGTTATGTTTTATTGCATAGTTTTGACTTCAGACAGTTTGTTAGACTTTTCTTCAGGCATTATTTCTTGGGTAGTGCAGTCTAGCAACCATTCCAAATATGTATTGTGGCATCTGAGGGTGGAAAAATTTTGCAAGTGAGTGAAACTATGCCCAATCAACCACCCAGGCAGAACTTGAGAAAAGTTGCTAGTACTGCCTAGCTTTCTAGTATATATATACAACGCCAAAATTGCAGACTTTCATTTCTTGCCAGACTTTAAGAAATCAGTGTTCAGATGCTAAGCATTTTGAGAACTTCCAAAACACTTCTTGAGGGCAGAGAGCTTCTCAATTTGTTGCTTTACACTTCTGCTTTCTTTGAAATCATGTCTAAATTTGAGAGGGTTGACCTTCTTTTCACAGAGTTGCCAACCTGTTCAGATACTGGCATATATGCACAGAATAGATTCAATTGCTTTCCCCCAGAAGAGCTTCCTCGCCAGCATATTACAGTCCTCACTACGCTACGTGTTCAGTGTCTTCTTACTCTTCTGCTGAAGTTATGCAGAAAAAGAATAAAAGATGCACTGAAGTAGAGAAAAAAAAACCCAAAACATAATTTTGCATGCAAGGAACTAGGATGTCCCCTGAAAAAGGGAAGTTAAAAAATACAACAGCTGTTTCAGAAATGGTCAGTTTTTCTGTTAGTGTTTATATAAGTAAATTTCTGAATAACTATTTAGAACATGCACAACAGTTCAAGACTTTTCCTTTCCCAGAAGGATTTTTCAATCACTCCCTAGTCAGATAAAACAGATATAGCCAGATGGTTAACCTATTCCCATATGGAATGTGATTTTAAATAATTTTAAGTGAGGAAAAGAAATGAATTTACCCCTTCTACCAGCTGGGCAGCTCATTTAACCGTCACACTCTTACAGAAATGAGAACACTTTCTGCCAGCTTAGTTTAATGAAAATAACATTAAAAAAATATTTGCTAGCAGTCCACTTCTGTCACTATGCTGAGCTAACGGTGAAAAATATTTTGGAAGAGAAATTTCTTGCTTTGTGTTTTGATTGAACTGAGTTACAAAGTAATCTCCGAACTTCTGAGCTGTAATAAAACTGGGACAGTTCAAGGCATGCACAAAAAATCAGAGTTTAAGAATTTTAAAGTAAAGGGACCCTGAGTGTCTATAATATAGGCATGCAGAGAGTTAGAGGAAAGTTAAATAGGAAATTTTAGAACCACTGATTTTATACTGAATTTGTAATTTTCACTCTGTTCTCATTGCTAAGTTACACAATTTGGGGGGAGGAGTTTTGGGTTTTTTTGAAATTAATCTGACAAATGAGGTTGTATTTCTGTCTGATGCAGCTGGGTGTTGCTATTATTATTGATGAATTTCAAGTCAAAATCTGTTACATTTTTCCCCTACCACGATTCAAATAGATATTTTCAACCACCTGTAGATTTTAAAATTTAGTTTAAAGAGCTGTTGCAGACACCTGTGCCTAATTAATGCTGAACATAAGCCTGAAATATTGTTCAGTTCATTGCATTTGAAATTTACAGAAAATGAACCATTGCATTGCAAACTACTTGGGTGTCAGCTTCAGAAACCCCATCACATAATTCTTTGTGGTGGCAAGATTTACAGTTCTTAACAAGACAGAATTAAAATACTTTGCTGGAGGTCATACTGTTTCTCTGGTGAGACATACAAAAATTTCCTAAAGATACGAGCTTTTTTTTCTCATATTACTGGCTTTTCACAGTTTCATACAAGATTTACCAGTGAACCTAGGAATAATGCCTTTGCTAGCATTTTGAGTCTGTATAAAAATAGTCCGGGTACATTAAGAAAATAAGATGTAATTGCATCCTGAATTGAGAAGCAATGGAAAGAATGACAGCGTAACTAAAGTGTTGAGAGAGAAGGTCTGGCAGTTTGGAATGCCATCTGAAAGACACCAAGAAGAGACATGATGAAAGTGCTATCTTTTGTGTAGTCCTAGCAATTACCACAAAATGCTGAGGTGAGCTGAATGAGAAAGTTCTACGTCATTCAAGGAGAATATAGCATGATTGCTCAGCCATCCCTTACAAGAGGTAGAGGTGAAATGGTGTGTATCAGGAAGTCATAAAGATTGATGGCATCTGCTGCTTCCAAATGTATCTATCTGCATGCAAACCACTTGTAGTGTGAACTGATGGAAAACAAAGTATTTTTGCCCAGGGAAGGTGCTTTAGTAGGCTTAATTTCCACAGCCTATTTACCCAGCTGAGGCAAGAATGTCCCAGAGAAATCAACTGGGTCATGATAAGAATTCAAAGCCACAAAACTAAATAAAAAGAGATTATTAGCAACATTGCAGTAAGCAAACAGTAAAGTCTTAAATGATCAATACTTGACAAGAGACATGTCACAAATTCCATGTATAGGTCAGGCACACACAAAGTTTTTCAAATAAATCAACTGACTTCTGCACAAGGCACATAAAATGTCACTTTTTATCTCTCAGTTGATATTTTTCTCACAGAGTAAAAAAACCCCAAAAAACACTACCCTCAGAGATTTGATCGAAAAGATAGTCACTCCTGACACAAGTTTAAGGGGAACAAACTGCAATCAAGTGGAAATTTTTGTCACTACCTTAATCTCTGATTTGTAGAAGGTTGTGCTTTGGGATATTTGGTATGTCTGAGAATTGCCACCAAAGAGCCCTTCTGTTCTTTAATCGCTGCACTAAATCTTAACAAACGTGAGCATGAAAACTATTGTGCTGTACTTGTGAGGCATATATCAAAGTTATATTTTTAAAGCTTGGAAAGGCAGTTGAATCATGCATGCTCTTTATGGAGCTCTGATCAGGCTGATAAAGGCAGTTCAGCTTCAATAAACGCTTTTTAAGTGAATGTTTTGGAAAGCGAATAGGAAATTCAAAGCTCAAACTGTTGCCTAACTGCTCCCACAGCACTTTGATCACTTCACTGCTGACATTTTGTTAAAAATGTCTTGTTTTTATTAAAATGTTGGGATCTGGGGATTTAGAAATTTAAGTGTAGTCTCTGAAAAAAATAATATATAGTAAAACTGAGTGACATAGCTTATTAAGTACTTTGTACACATTTCTTAAAAAAGAAAACTTTTTCCCTGTGGGGTCAAACACGGCTTTGCACTTCTCTGAAAAAAAAGTTCATATTGTTAAAGCTAGACGAGTGCAGAAGATAAATCAAACAGCATTGCTTTGCCTGAGGCAACGCCTCCCTCAAGTTATAAGACTTTGCTATGAAAAAATGTAGACATCCAATAATTTAAAAATTAATAACATATAAAAAACATCATGAATGGAGAGTGTGAATTATCTGTACCATACTTCTATTAAATATTTATGTCAGATTATTTTCTGTTGAAGGACATCAAGGACAAGCTGTCATAATTACCTTACTTTTCTCATTACACAGAATACATCTATCTATCTATCTATCTATCTATCTATCTATCTATCTATCTATCTATCTATCTATCTTCAGCAGTAAAAAATTCCTTCTTTCTCAGGTTTTAGTGCTTTTATAACAGTAGGTGATTTTTACAAGACAAATGGCAATGTATGACCACAGATGCAAAGTAGGAATTTAATCTTCATTCCATACCAGACATATTGGAACTTCAATATGATCTGGAGTCAAAGGCAGCCAAATGATATGCCACAATTGATATCACTAATGCATTTTTCTCAATTTTTCTGGAAGCAAAGCGCAGGACACAGTTTTCTTTCACTTGGAAGGGTGTCCAGTATATCTGGAATCAACCATCCCAGGGGTTAAAACCCACCAGGGGTGAGCTCCACTATCTGCCATGGACTGATCCAGACTGCACACAGTGAAGTTCTAAAATACCTGCGATATACTGATGTATCATTTTCCAGGGAAATACAATAGAAGTTTTTGAGAAAGGGAAGAAAATAGCCCAAATTCTTCTGAAACTTGTTTTGCCATAAAACAAAGTAAGGTGAAGGAAGCTGCACAGGAGATCAAATTTTTGGGATTAAAATGGCAGGATGGACAACATCATGTGCCTATTGAGGTGGTTAACAACTCATTTGAGCAGGATCAGCCACGCAAAATATGCTCTACTGTGAAGCTAAGAAACATGTTCTCACATGGAAAATCTGGCAAAGAACATCAGAAGAAAGTCAGAGTCAACCATTAGGGGTTTGGAGCCAGGGCAATCAAGGATCAGAAGCCCACTACACTCTAACTAAAAAAAGAGATGATAACAGATTGTAGTGGTTTGAAAGCA
>VXBB01012357.1:11016-73096 GCA_013399915.1 Illadopsis cleaveri
CACCGCGTCCCCGGGAGAGACTCAAGCATGCGGCGGGGGTCGAGGGCCGGGACCAGAGTGCGGCGGCGATGCTGTCATATGCCTGCTTTTGTGTGGAAGGAGAAACCTTACGTTGGTGTTAATCACTTCTTCAATGGGGACCACCACGAAAATAATACAGCAGACTTCAGTTCACATAGCTTGTTTTGGTGCAGGTCCTGCCGTTGGCTTTTTTTTTTAAATTACTTTATATTTTAAGGGAAATTCCAGATCTAGTCTGTGCAGGAGAGTAAAGTTTGTCAGTAGAAACGCTGTATTAGGCAATTGGCACATCAAGTTTTTCTCGTACAAGATCTCTTCTAGGTGTAGAATGTGGGAAAAGTGCTGTCCGGGGACCAGTCAGAGAATGCAGACTGGTCGTTTGTGCTCCTTATGAGCTGATCACGTCAGTCCACTGTAGAGCATGGCCCATGTGAACTTGTCTGCATATAGCTTTGTTTGTTCAGTGATTTGGCATGCAGGCAAACCTTGTGCTGCTTTTTAGATGATTTAGGCCTTGCCCTGATTGCAAAACATCTGATGCAGCCTAAGAGGTGAATATAGGTGGATTTGACGTGTACAAATTGTATGCAATGGGGCTTAGCTTTAGTTTATTCAGTTGGAAATGGATTTTAAGTAAAATCAGAATACAGTATTTCAAAGGAAAAGTAAATCCTCGTAACAGACTGGTAAAAAATGAGTTGAATTGGTGAATGCTCTCCTTTCCTGCATATCTTTTGGTCGTGTAAATAAAGCTTTATTTTGTTTTTATTGTGTTAAACAAGCATAAGCAAAGAGGTTAATTACTTTGAATTGCATGGCTATAAACTTGTTAACGACATATGCAAGCTGAACTGATATGCTGCTGTTCCTAAAGCTACCTGAGACCAGCAGTATACAGGAGCAGAAACTTGGAAGTCAAGGGTGGAGGCAGCTGTAGAGTTGAGCTCAAGGGAGAGAAAAGTCAGTAAACCCGGTTGGTAGGTGGGATGCGAAACATCGCAGGGAGAGGTGACAGGACTGGCCCAACCTCATTCAGCAAGGCAGTGCCTGACACACCAGTGGGAGCCAGGATGCCTTGATCACAGGTAGTGCTTTAGTCACTGGGCTTTGCTATGTGTGTTTGGGCATTACATGTTTTGACTTGCAGATGGAAAAAAACTTGATGATACTGTCTTTTCATTCTTTTAGGGCTGTACCAGTTGAGAAGCTTGTAAAGAGATTAAAAAGACAAAAAACAACAACAACAACAACAAAAAAAGGCAGAATCAGCAATGATTCACTCCTTTTTGCTTTTAATATTTTGAAGGATTTGCTTTGTGTGTGCATGTCCTGGTCTAATTAAGTCAAAACCTGGGAGGCAGGCAATTCTGGGAACAGCTTGAGGACTCTGCCTACACAGGGAAAGAGCATTGCTCCTCTAGCTTGTGATGCTGTGCAGGAATCTGGTCTGCTGTAGATCTTGTAAACCTTTAGCAGACGTATGAAGCATATGCTCAGAGGAGGAGTTTATCATCTTTGCTGTTTTATGCAACTTCTTGTTTTTCCCACATTCAGCTAGAGGAGCGCTGTATACAAGACCTACTACATGTCGGGCTCCAACCCCAAAGGGACTCCACCTTGGGTTACTTAAGTTGTTCTTGGGGAATGTGGGAGACTGATGTCAAACTAGAACAGGATTGCTTTCCATCTCTTGCTTCTTAGCTGTGACTTCATGCAACCTTTTAAGATATGGCCCTTTTAGTCTCTATAGATCTTACTTTGTTCATCTGTGTCAAGAGAGCTAAGCAGCACAAGGCCATGTTAGGTGGGGTGTGGGGCAAGCACACAGTTGTTTTCTGTCCTGCTGGGTATTGTAGATTTGCCTATGCTTTTATTTGTTTACTATTATGAAGCACTCCTGTATCATGGCCCTATTCATACCATAGGTAAATGGGTTCTGAGCGTGGGAACTTTGTAATGCGGTTTGTTGAAAGTACAGGCTTTTCTGCTACAGTTGTCAGATCTTTCTGGCCAGATTCTGCTCCCTGCCATCCAATCCCCAATGTGGCAGAAACTCAGGGCCTTAACCTCCACTGTTGTGTCCCTTTGGTGAGTGTGAATGGCATTGTCAGAGCTGTACTCCCTGTTTGTAAAGATGTCTGTGTACTCTCAGTATTTGCAATCCAAGTTGTCCTGGTGAAAATGGGGAGCTGCTCTGTCCTTGCACTGCTGAGCCTCCACACCAACCCCTTTTTAACTGGGGTCAGGTCTTCTCTAAGTTTGTTCTTTTACTTGTATGTGTGCAGACTTGATCTTATATCTCTTTTAAAGTACTTTCTGCTGCATCTCTTCTATCATTTTATTTGACTGAAATACAAACTGTCTTCCCAGATAGACTTATTTGCAGTAGCACCTTTGCTTTTGTAGAAGGGAATTAATTTCAAAGTGTACTAAAGATTATGATAAATGTTTTCCCTAGTTCAGAGAAATAAGATAGTGGTTTTCTTGTAGTGAAATACTACATTGTATTGTGAACATATAATTTTTTTTCATTTTTTACTCCCTCTAGGTGATGAAGTAACTAAGTTTTTTTCTGTAGGCTTTGTTTCAGCTGGTAAGTCACCCTGCAAGCCTTTGTTATAGTGCTAATTGTATAAATGACAGGGCTGACTACCTGTCTAGGCTGGGACATTTTTCTTACATGGATGATACACATGATCACACCTTTGTGCAGTCCAGCTCACAAAAGTACTTGTCTGAGGTTTTGGTTATTGCTTTCCTGGTGATTTGTGGGGCGATGTGGTGCGGAAAGTTTGCTTGAAAAAGAAGTTATCTGCTTCGCTCAGTACTTCAGAGTTGCTTTGAAATGTCAGATTTATAACCAACTACTATCTCGTTACAAAACTGGCAGCTGTCCAAAGCTCCTTTCCAATTTAGTAGTTATGGTGTATTGGTGGTGGTAGAATTGTGTTTAAACCCTTGGAAAACATGGGTGTTATGATTAATTATTTCTGTAATAATGCAAAAATTCCTAAGTGGACTATGTCTATCCTTAAAGTCTAAAAGCACATGTCAGTATGTTGCAGTTAGTGTAATATATATGGTTTGTGGTTTTTAAGGGGGGAACAAGCTTACAGGAATACTGGCAATGATCTTCACAGGGCTCTTCATTTCTTTGTATGGTAACAGTGGCCCTTGTTTCTGTTTTTTGCCTTTAAGAATCATGTATTTATGATGCCATTTTATGACTTCTCTGTAGATGATTCCTGGATAAACTTGCAAGGTGACTTTGAAAGAAACATTCAGATAACACCTTGCTGTTTCGTTTCCCATGAAGCCCAAGTGGGTTGTATGATGCAACTGAGGTGATGTGTCCCGGGCTGTGATATTTGTACTGTTTGAGTTTATATTGAAGTGGAGTGTGCAGGATCTGTGATCACTGACAGAAGTTTTACTTTGCTTAATTGACTTCGATATGTACTAGTTAATTGGATACATTATATTTCATCCAGGCTGGTTTCGCCTTTCATTATGTTACATGTTATTAACGTAACATTTAACTGGGCATCTTCAGAAGGGAAGGAGAAATCATTCCCTTTCCTGTCTATCTCATGTAGTGCTGTGTACCTTGTAGACAGACACTGTAAGCTCGTTGCTGAAGTAGCAGTGATTCTCCCCACTGAATTTATCAAAGCATTTTGCCAGTTTGTACTGCTGTGCTCATTTTTTGTGTAGGAACATGAGGGCAAGGAGGGAAGAAGTGGCTAGGCTAAAGTTACCTAAGAAACCCATGACCGACTGGGATTAGTCCCTCTATGCTCACGAATCGATGCTGGATTGATCAAGTCTTTCTATTTAATCATGGTAAATAATGATATTCAGTTGCAATGCCTCTAAGGCCTCAGGTACAGCTCTGCAGCCTCTTCCTCATAAATATTCAGGTGATATATTGATTCCTGCTGAAAGGGAAGGACATTAATGTAATTTGAGATTACCTCTAACTTTGCAGCACTGTTAAAATCAAAGGGTTTCATGCATAAAATAAATGTTTCTTTAAATAGACCAGCATAGGTAAAATTTAATTCTGGTTATACAGATGTAAATCTAGAGTAGGAAAAGTACAACTGCAAATTGAATTTAGGAAACTGATACCAATTTTGCACATACTAATAGAAAATGGTTATACTTTTGTGACTCTGTCTTGGGGACTTAATGGTGATTGTTACTTGGACTTCAACAGCTGCCACACTTGAAACATTAGAATGCAATTGCTATCTCTACTGTCAGATCATACTGAAAACTGTGGATGGGATAAGCAAAATATTCCTGAGTAAATTAAACCTCTTATATTTTAATAAATCGCAGTTGCTTTATATGAAGAATAGAGGCACCCCGATATTAATCTGATGTTTGCAGTGATATAGTCACTTAGTACTGTATTGTGGAAAAGGTACTTTTCTCACATATCCTTATTTAGGAAAAAAAAAAGTGAAAAATTAAACGTTCCAGTTCTTCCTGGTGTACTAGAAATAGTAATGCTTCATGTTACTAAATTAATTTTCTTTCCAGTGTTCCTTGAACTGCCTTTCTTAAAAATAATTAATATTCTTGAAGTGATTATTTCAGATTATTTTATAAAATTGCTGGATGTTCTTCTTGGTCTTTTTCTGATAAAAGGTCTTATGTATTAGAACATCCATAAATATTTGGGTGAATAGTAAGGACCTTCAGGTGGAATTATTTTTAAAAACCCCATGTTTCTGCAGAAGTGGTTTTCCCTGAACTGCTGTAGTCTCAGTTGAGAGCTGGGTCTTGGGGAAAAGTCATGTTTTACTTTTGGTTTGTGGTGTTTGTTTGTGTCTTGGCCCAAAATGAGGGCTGTCCCTGACCTCCAGCAAACATTAGATAATTTGTTTCTAAGTTTTGTTTAACCAAAGGTTTCTATGTTTGGCAGCAGTAGTGCAATTTGCTACCTATTTTTTCCCTGGAAATGTGGTGGCACTGAGTGTTTGCTGTCCTGTGGAGGGGATATAGTAAAACTACGCAGTGACACCGAGCCAGATTTTCTTTGGTATTTTTCTTTCTTTTGGCTTTTTTTATTGAATTAGGTCAGTACCCCAGTTTGGGTCACAGGTGTGTTGTACGTGGTTGTGCAGGTACCACCTCACCTAGAGTGTGTTAAAGCAGCAGCAAACAAGGAATGAGAGGAGCATCTTCAGCTAGACTTTCTGCTGAGCTTGGCAGTGAAGCTGCTGCCTGAGCAGCACAGAGAGCAGCTGCATAGTGAGCGGGGTCTGTCTGGCCTGACTGCTGGGAATTAGCAGTCCTGGGGATGCTGCAGTGGCAATGTTATTGTCAGGCTGGTAGCCTTGGTTGAGGTCTGTCCTGGGATGTATTCTCTCTTGCAGCATTTCTTGTGTTTACACAAATAAATTGTTCATTAGAGCCTTGCATTTGGCATCCTTCAGTGTGCAGTCCCGGATGAGGGTACCTGGGAACTGGGGCTTGCAGGTGGAATGGTGGGTGTTGTGTGGGTGCTCAGAGAACAGGGGCAGACCATCTTCACATAAGAAACACTAGACCAAATGCTGCACGCTGGTGGCTTCTCTGCGCAGGTGCTGCAGGGGAAGATTCCTTCCAAGCAGTGTTGCTGAGGGCTGGAGTGAACTCAGAGGGCTTCACAGTGGGGGACATCTGTGTGTTCCTGCACCCCTGAAGTAGAAGTTTGTGCAACCCCTCATGTGGCAGTTTCCTGCCTGGAAACTGAAAGTCTCAAACCTACAGTCACTGGTGTTTTGTCACATGGGCTGTTGTGGTTTCCTCATTTCAAATCTTGATTCATCCTTTCAAAATCTAGGGGAACATGCTTGTTAGTTTCAGGGATATTAATACCCAATTTACCCCTTTGAATTAGGACCATGTTTCTTCTAGTCTGCAAGAGAATTCTAATGATTTGGAAAATTGCCTGATTTTACTAGGAGGGGGCAGGAGGGTGGAAACAGCAGTTCTCAAGTCTATGCACTGCCCCCAGACTTAATAAGTTCACCATTTCCTCTTTCACTCTATGGTATGTGAGCTTGTGACTAATCTGTAGCAGCTTTGGGCTGTAAGATGACTTCCAGAGGGTGATGCATACTCCAGGCATTCATGTGCTTTCTTTCTCTGCTTTTGGCAGACTGCAGAGAATTATTTGTTCAGATGTGGTAACCCAGCAACAGAGGAATATAGTGTGGGTTTGAAATATGATCTACAAAACCTCAGCAAAGGGAAATGACATAGATCAACTTTGCCATCCAAGTGAAGGGAGGATCCTCCATTTCAGGGAAGAGCTGAAGTTTTAGGTACAATAGCTGCAAACTGTGGGGTTTTTCTTAGTTTCTCCATTCTCCAGCTCCTCTACCTTCTTTCTACCTCCTACTTTTCTCCCCCTCCTCTCTTCTCAGCTGTTTTCACTAATCTGAATGAAATATATACCAGGCAGTGGATGTCAGGCTCACCTCACTTTGGAGGGGAGACTTGCCTCAGGAGACTGCTAATAGGTGTGGTCTGTCTTGCCCGCAAATGGATTTGCCTCTGGGACTCTGGGCAAGCAGGGACATAGGGCTAATTTTGAATGTTTGGCCCCAGCATAGTTGAAGCTCCGTGTGGGAATGGATATGGATTCTCTGCAGTCCTGTGTCCATGTTCGGGAAGCAGCTGTGCCATATGAGGACCTATACAGCTCTCACTGAAACAAGTGATGTGTCTGGTGAGGTACTGGGTTGTGCTGGATGGCCCAGACTCTGCAGCATACTGAAGTCTTTGGTCTCCTTAAATATTTTTTTATTTTCATCCCTCAATTGTTGCCAATGTGCAGTGTGGAGCTTGGTAAGCTCCCAGTGTGATGCAGAGTGCTGTGCTGTAGGCAGCGAGACAGTATTTAGTAAGTTCATTGGGAAGTCCTTCTGCGTGTTCAGGGTCAGTGCTGGATGGAACTGGACCAGTAGTTCAGCTCTAGCTCCAAGGCAGAGAAGTATACTGACCTAATACCATAACTGGCATCTAACCTGCCCAAACGAAACAAGATTAATTGCTTCCTGTGCACAGAGAGAGTTTGTTACATCTGATTTTAGTCTCCAAGGTCAGAATCCACTGTATTTTCTGATTATGAAGGATGATGTTTGTTTGGAGCTTTTTCTGTTGTATGAATGGGTAATTGTAAACCAAAAGGGATTTTCTCGCATCTTTCTGCACAAGGCTGTGTGTGTTTTGAGGGAGAAATTTGGTTGTGATGCCCAGAGTGGCTGAGTAGCATGACACATTATCTGTAGTCCACTCAGCCCTCTAGCTCTTGGAAGCTGTGGGTGAAACTTCTCAACAATATGATATTAGGAAGGAAATGGAAAGAATGCATTTTCAAGCAGTCAGTATATAATTATTTAGTGGTTTTCTATGATGTCATTTGGAGAGAGCACTTGGCTTTTGAAATAGAAATTGGCTATTGTTGGATGAGTGTGACTGCCCCCAACAGGTCATGAGCAGTAATGAGTGTGTCATGTAGCAGGTGCCCTCAGCTTTGGTACATACTATCAAATGAAGGAAGGTCATCTTGCCAGAACATACTTCCCTAATAAATTTAGGTCTCTGATTCAGCTGTGGTCCTGATTTAAATTTTTCTCTGGCTCAGTTTAATACAGTAGCTTTATAAGACTTGTATCCATGTGAGAAAAAGCTTCTGTCTAACTTGTATCTTGGTTCTCTGTGTTCAACATCTGTGCAAAGCAATTCCACTTGGCTCCCTTTTGGGGATGCTTTCAGAGAGTGTATGGTTTTAGCCAAGAAATGGCTAGTCAGCTTCACATGAAAGTTTGTTGTTGCAGACAAATAAGTCAAGTCTGTCAGTGGTGGAGAGCTGATGGTCTTACACCAGATTTGCCTGTTAATAGCTTGGTGTTTGTCTTATCTTGCTCAAGGTGGTTTGTTGAGGCAAGCATGCTAGGTGCTGTGATGGTGAGCAGCAGAGATGGGGTGTCCCCTGGGAAGGTGCAGCACGCAGCTGACTTAGAAACTGATGAGAGACTGTATTTTTTGAGTGAGATTCACGTTGCAGTGGCCGGCATCGATGAAAAGGGTTCAGGACGATGAGGAGCATCTGGTGGTAGGCGGGTTCATATGGATGCGCTAGACACTTCTGGCTCTTGGTGCAGTTTACAGGGTTGAGTATAACATCTGCTTCCACCTGAAGCTTTGTCAGGTTGCATTTCAGACACATTTGGCTCAGACACAAAATACAAAATATTAGGCATTTTTACGAGTTTCTTCTTTTAGGGGTTATTAATACCTCCTTTTTTGCATGTATGTTCTCTACTAATTAAGTCTAATTCAGGAAGCTACTTAAAGGTGGGCTGAAGCCAAAATATCCAAACTATTGCCTGGGAAACAAGACCACTTGCATTTAATGGCTAAATTAGAGAAGTGTTTGGGGAGTAGAATTGTTTTAAAACATTTCCCCCTCCCCCAACTGGATACAACGAAGTCTTGTTCTAAGATTGTTCAGTAATCGTAGAAATAGTTTAAGAACAGATTTGAGTCACTTGAAACTAATCAAGCTGTGGAGTTGTTCAGCTCTAGCCTTCAGTATTATTTGTGTTGCTACAGATCAGTCCATAAAAACTAAAGACTGAGTCCTAGCACATACATGAGCAACCACAAACATAATGTGCCATGTGTAACTTATTTTCTATTCTTTGTCCATAGGTTATATGTGGCCTTCATCTTGGGAATCACTGAAATCCCAACTGGACAATGTCCTGAACACGTTTGGTAGTGACCCTGCTTTAAGTAAGGAGGCTAATGTAAAAAGTAAATGACCTCCAGAGCCCCCTTCCAGTCTTCAGTATCAACAATTCTACAATTCTGTTACTTTGTTGCTTACATATGTATGTTTTTATGTATTGTGCTTTAAAATATGCCCCATAGTTTAAATTCTAAGGTTTGAACTAATTTTTATTTTTCACTCCCTCCAACTCTATTTACTCAGTGAATACACACTGAAGGATTGAGTAGCTGGAACTACATTTTACCAAGTGGAGCATGTGAGATATATTAGTTGTTTGTCTGGACTTCAGGAGGGCTGAAGGAATGCTTATTACTGTGACACTTGCAGAATTACCCCTTAGGAAAGGAATGCAGAGAAGAGTTAATCGTCTGTCATTGTCAGGCATTTCACAGGCTTTATGGTTTTATTCCTGCATGCAGGCTTTTGCAGTGATCCTACTAATCACCCTGATGTTTGTCAATTTTGAAGCCCTCCTCTCACCCCTGCATGTATTCTGCATCAGTCAATTCTCTGTACTTGTAAACTGCTAATGTAACTCCTTTAAACAATGTGAATGAATTGTGGTTACCTTTAACTTCTGTGGGGTTCTAGGGTGGGAAAAATCCTGTATTCCAGGGTTAATTTTCACTCATGTGAGCCGTTACACTTTCCTGTCCTCCTGCGCTCACAGTGGAGGTAAGCACAGTAGTGAATTGGAGGGAAGTTTTAGCTGGGTCTCTTCATGGTTTGACTGAGGCTTAAGTATGTATCTTGTGACCTCTCCTTTCTGAAATCTGGGAGGGTTATAGAGAGGGCCTTTGAGGGCTGGGTTGTAGACTTTTTGTCAAGGCTGCTAGGATAGTGGACTTAAGCATTGTCTATCCTGGAAGTTTGGAGGAAAACTTTCCCATTGCAGTATTCTGTTTTCCAGGCTCACATGAAAAGGGAGAGCGCAGCTTTCCTGGCAGTGTCATGTTTCAGACAGCTCTTCCACCTGACCACTTAATAAATCAGCTTATTCTTATCCTCTCTGTAGAAGAGACAAGGAGAAGGAGACAAGGAGAAATGGCTACTCATTTCACTTGGGAAACAGGTAGAAACCAAACAATAAGAGTACAGTAANGTTTGTAGCTGGTTGTTCTAATGTAGCCTGTGTGGCCAAGTTCCCTAAAATATAAATGCCTTATTGGGATGGAAGCAAATGGACCCTTTTAATGTGGCACAAAGCCTGTTAACATTAAAATTGCTCTGATGTTCCCTTTGACCTCCCTATTAGGGTTTTTGGGGAGCATAGTAAGGCATTCATTCCTTTCATGCTCCACAGTGTGAAGGACTGCAGCTGGGGAACATATTGAAATTTAGCTCATCCAGGGAGGCTTTTGGGGCTGGTGAAACCTGTAAGGTTCTTGGCTCTGGGAATTTTGAGAACTGGCCTCAAAGAGCATTTGTCAGGCCTGTGGTCTGCTGCTCTCAATGGGACTGTGTATGCCCTTTTTCCCCACAATAGACCTAAAAGAACATTAACGTTGACACAATATTTCTATGTGTGTTTTACAAGAAATGTATTTTCTTGTTTTATTATCATGGTTCTCTGTTGCAAGGGTCATCTCCATAGAAAGTGATTAATTTGATGAAAATATTTTTCTTGCCCTGGGCTCCATTTGTTGCCTGGTACCATGCTGTGCTAGTCATGTGTTAGTTTTGTCTTACTGCCCACAGCATTAGGCTTTGTATGAAGAATGTGGCCTTAATCTTCAGTAGGCACTGCTGTACAAGCGAACAGAGCCTCCACGAGATGTGGAGTTCATGCAGATCCAGGTTTTGTTCCATTGCCTCTTAGTTCAATGAAGCTCTAAAGCTAGATTTTACTTCTAAAGAATTCCAGAGCTATCAGGAACAGCCCAGCACTTGGTGTCTGTGTACGCAGGAATGCTCTCCAGTGCTCAGGGTTAGATATTTTAACTCTTGAATTATTTAACTCCTCTTCTTGTGTTTTAAGGTCTGTCTTAATGCTGCCTTTGGAACTGGTGCTGCAGCAGAATGTAGTTGTAGTGTTTTCCTGTTGGATTACTGATCTTGTGTCTTGAAATTTCAGGTCTGTAGATAATGGGTATATGTCTGTTTCTCTTTCTTTTTGCAGTGCAGAAGACTGCAGTAATAATGGAAAAGTTTTGTTTGAGGAATTTGAATAACATCTGTGAGGATAGCTAGAGCTCCTCTTACTCAATTTCCTTAATTTTTCTTTAACTTTGTGGTCTTCATGTGTTGTCCTGATCTTTTTCAGCCTTCTGATGTTTGCAGTTTTGTAGTGGAGTTTCTCACAGATTATCATGTAAACCAAGTGATTGTTTATCATTCTTCTTTTGAGGAGAGACAATTCATAGACTTCTAGTTTGACCAGTGTAGTGGGAGAGGTGTCAACCTCATTGTCCAATCTATGGTCATTGTCCGAAATCTATATAAGCCAAAGTAGAAAGTAAACTTCTCTCTTTTTGCCCTGACAACCTGACTGCGTGCGTGTCATTCTTTTCGTATCCTATAGTGACATTCATGTGCATAAAACTAGTGTCTGTTTATAATGCAACAAATCAACTTGCTGAAATTCAAGCTCTAAATATGAAATGAACTCCTGGAGAAACAGAATTCTTCCTTGTAGTCTTAAAAGTAAAACTGGTCTGCTTCAGTGTGTTGTTGAGTACAAGATGTGACTCTCAGTTCTCTGTTGGGATCATAATTTTATTTTGAATTAATTGTGCTTTAGACATCAGTCCTGTATAGATGTACCCAGTGTTTCATTTGAGGATGTGCAGCAAGGGTAGCAGTGACAGTGAATGCAAAGAAGTGTAATAGTGTCCAAGGATAACTAAACTAACTCTAAAGTCTCTTCTAAGGTGTTTTTGAGTGCAATGCCAGGCTTCTTGGTGTTAAACTTTCAAAACTTGTTTGTTTAGGAAAGAATGCCCTGAGCAAATGACACAATTACTGGTCAGGTTTTCTTCCAGGGTAGGAGACAAACCTCAGTCTTAGGCTAAGAAACTGGAAGCAGTTAGGGCACAAAGAGGATGAGGCTGCCCATTCATATCTGAAGTGGGCAAGCAGCTACAGGCTCATGTCTCTTCTTCCCACTCCTACTTCATCCTGCACTTGGTTTTGTTCCTCTTCCTTGGTTTCCTGCTGAATTCCATTTCAGTCGCTGATTGTGCTGCTGCCACTGTTACCCTGTGCCACTGTTTTGACTGTCATCTCTCATCTTTTCCCTTGGACACATGTTCTTTGCCTCCCCCTTAAAAGATTTGCTTTCCCCCTTGACACTAGTACTTCTTATGGCTCCTCATCTAATCAGTTTTTTTCTGACAGTTTTCTTCTCCAGCTCCCAGCCTCCTTGCTGAACAGTTCTTTCTCCTCTCACTGGTAAGCTGAGATGGCTCAGGCAGCTGGGTAGTGGCTTTTTCAGGCCTGAAGCTGTCAGAAATGCCAGGCACTGCCATGTCTGGTTAAGAAGTGGAGAGGAAGGGGGTTAAACCTTGGTTTAAGGCCTTGTCTATGCATAGAAATTATTACTTTTCATTGAACTTTTAAAAATAAAGCTGGCTTGAGTTAAACTGCAGTAGGCTTTGTGACATCCTATGCCGGCCTAAACTTGGATTAATTCAGCGCAGATGTAAAACAGACATTACTGCTGCAGCAAAATCTGTTTGAACAAGAATTACATTTTCCTGGGTGCCAGTCTGGAAGAACATTTAGCTTTGCTCCAAATTAAAAGACATTTGTAACAGACTTCTGAGTGGCAATGGGCTACTGGGAACCCTTGGCAGGAGTCTGGCCACCTTCTACCTGAGGCATGTTGTGCATATGCTTTAGCAGAGTTCTCAGTGCCAGAAAATACAGTATGACATCTCTCTTGCCCTGTCACCAGGGATGAATGACAGAGCTGGGGTCAGTGGGGAGCTTTGTCTGCTGACCAGGCCAGACTGATACCAGAAGGCAGGAAGTGGGCATATCCCCACTACTGGATCTTTGCCCAAACCAGCTGGGTCCCACCAGGCAGAGCTCTGGGTGGTACTGGCAGCTGAGCCCTTCTGAAGGCTTCGGCTCCTAGTGCACTGTGGCAGTCCCACATGCCCTACCCAATCTGAAAATGCCAATGAATGAGGGGTTTGTCTCTGCAGCTGTGATGCAGCTGTGTGCCCCCTGCATTCCACCCCATCTGTCTGGTGGCCTTGAGCTGCTGGCTGGGGGACAGCATGGGCTGGCTCTCTGCTGCTGGCCTGGGAGCTATCACTGACTGCCTGGAAGCTTTGTAGGATAAAGGCTTTTCATTGCTGCCAGTGTCTGCCAACTCCTATTGCAATTAAAGGGTAATCTTTTCTAAATGGTGCTAAATTAAGGCTTAATCCTTCTCTCATGACACATAAGAGGATGAATCCCTGGTTTTCGGAAAACAGCTTATTGTTTGGGCCACTATCCAACCGACCCTTACAACAATAGTCCTGGATGATTTGTCTGTGGAGGAGACTCACACTTTTTTGATCAGTCTGCCTGTAGACCCAACACCTCTATGAGGTGTATGGAGAAGTAGAGGACTTATTTACCACTTCTTTGTATGGCTCATACCATATGAAACTTGGGAGAAGGTTTCCCGTTGCTGAAGTTCTTACCCTGGATGCTGTGGTGACGGGAGATGACTTTGCCTGTGACTGTGTGTGCTGGGTCTGTGCTATTGGCTGCCCACTCACTAGCCACCCGCCACGTGCTGTGTAAGTGCTGCATTGTAGCAAACAGTCCTGGCAGTACAGGTTGGTTTGTTTTAATCAAGGCAGCTGTGTGCATAAAGCTGTAGTTTAAATTATTGTTGTTGCGTAAGGCTACTGCCATAATATAAATCAACGAGGGAGGAAAGGGTAACTTTTCACCGCTCTTGGAATTGCTCATCTGGATTAATAAACAACAAATTTCACCTTTGGGGACAGGAGGAGACTACCTTTTGAGCCCTTGTTAAGACCAGGCTTTTATGCCTCTCCTTAGGGGAACTACTGTGTCTGTAGGGCAGGATGCAGTCAAAATGTTTATTTGCTCATAAATATGTGGACTTGTTTAAAGAAAATGCAGTCAAATAGGATGGAGAGAGGGAGCAGTAATAGGGACACAAGTTTGTGGGCAGCTCATCAGTGAAACATATCCAGAAGCTTGCTTTGATTCCGTGTTTTTACACAAGTTCCTTGAGGGAAATAAAGCAATCTGGAGAATTTCAGTGGGATAATTCTAGCAATAGGCTCTGAAATATACTATTACATAAAATCCTCTTAAAATCCTCATTATATAAGACTCTTTTTTCCATCCTGTTCACTTACGATTCTATATAGCAGTGTCTGTAGCACTACTACAAAGATCAGACTTGGTGTGGGCCTTCTTGATCTGTCTGCTGCCCAGGAGTAGATGGCTCCTGAGTAGTCTGGTTCTCACCCAAGCACAAGAGTGAGTGGTTCTGCTGGATGCTGGCAGAGGGGTTCACACATATCCCCTCTTCAGGTGCGTGACTTTGGGCATTAATGTGCGTGACTTTGTTTTAAGATGCATTTTCAGTTAGCAACCACATGAAGGGCTGCTGGCTGGAGGATGGTGACAGACATGAATGAATCTGTGACAGACATTCCCCATCTAAGAAAACAAAAACATAGGCAAAACAGAAGAGCTGGCTGAACAGCTGTTCTGGTGATAAGTGGGCTTTGAATTAATCCTTGGAACAGTTAAAGAGTGATGGTCCCTTACACATGTCCAAAATCCCAAATGAAGTTTCCTGTATGCATTTTTTTTAAAGATGATAATGACATTGATTTTGGTGGATCTGGCAGTGAGAACACTGCTCAGGAATGTAAACATTCCTCCTGCTTCCTGCTGCTCAGCTCTGCTGCAGTGTCCTGCCCTGCTGAAATCAGGGGTGTGATGAACTTATGAGCACAAAATAAAATTAGATCCATTATTTGGAAGAAAAATGCTTCTTCCTTTTTATTTTTGAGTAATACTTTATTGCCTCTTCATTAGTACTCCTTATAAAAAGAGAGTCTGAACTTAGCCATTACCTCTGTGTATGCAGTTCTGTCTTGTGGTGTTGCAGTTTGGGATTTGCTATTCATGGTCAGGATTTTGTGTTTCTCATGGTGGCTGTATTTATTGCCTACCATACAAATCACATAGTTCTGCATACCTTTACATGGGATGTGAAATCATACGGGACCTGCATTAGTAGCACTTCATTTCTGGATTTGCAGTTGGAAGCAAATAACCGTGGAGATTCTCGTCTCCTGAAATTATGAAGAACATGTAATTATTTTTAAATTTGTCTGGAGTGGGGAGAAAATCAGTTCCCTATTTGTACTTACAAAGTCTCAATATGATTAGTTGGAAATTAATTCTTTAATGAAATACAAGATTTATTTATGGTTTGACTTAGCTGTGTAAAACTATTTTAGGAGCTCTGTGATCTGCTTTCAAAGTCTTCAAAATTCACAGACCTGATTTGCTGCCTTTTAATTCTGAATGTCCAAAGCCTTAGGATAAAATAGTAGTCATTAAAATAACAGTAGATTATTCAAGTTTCTTGTCTTTGACAATCTTGAACAGATTTCCTGTCTAATGGGTTTGGCAGTTTCTCACTATGTGTGAATCTATCATGCTGTTTCAACTCTTCATTGTTTCTCACTGGGTCCTCTGAAGCACTATTGTCATTTCAGGTTTTTAGACCTTGGCCTTGGACTCCCAAGATAGAAATTAGCAAAAATATGGATCATTACAGGTTCCAAAGGATGTCTTGAAAAAACTCTAACTGTAGTTAACTGCTCTTTGCGTGTAATTAATGTTTGCTGAGCAATTGTCTGAAGAGTTTGGTAATTACATCTTTTCTATGTTGACTGTGAGTTTTGATGCATCTCTTAACTTTGAAGAATTTTTAAAATGTTTTTCTTCTCTGACAAGGTGCTTTACAGTTCAGCCAATAATTTAAAAATCTATGCAATTTCTCTTTGTAGTCATCTAATTAGCAAAAAAAGACCACCCTTTGCCATGTCCAGTAATAATCATGCTCTTGTCCTGTTATTATTCAGTCATTTATTTTAACCAATTCTGCTCTCTTTTCAGTAGGCAGCAATTGTGTTCGATTAATTTGAAATCTGAGGACAGCTTTTTCTTGACACTTTGCTGTTGCTTGCTTGCTGCTGCATTTCTGGCAAGGACAGAACACTGTGGGCTTTGTTTGGGTGTTTTCTGAAGCCCCATTTTGATTTTTGGTGGGGATTTTTTAAATTTTTGGTTTTTATTTTTAACGATTGTTTCTGTGAAAATTTTCTGAAGTCAGGAGCAGACTGTGTTCCCAAGCTATCTTTGAGTTTCTCAGATTGCATCCAGTTTAGAGAATTCCCAAGTTTATCTTGGTTTCAGACATTGTGTCTTGCTGAGGTAAGGTCTCCCGTTGCAATTAGCAGCTCTGTCTCGCAAGCAGTGAGACTCATTGACTTCCCATGGTACCATCAGGCCTGAATTTTGGAGACTGTGGGTTTGCTCATAAGGTAGAAAACAAAACTGAACTTAAATCATGAAAAGTATTTGAATGTTTGGAGAGAAGAGGCACTTGCTTTGCAGCTAATAGTGTCGTGGTGATGTAGGGCCTCTCAGATGGCCACAGAGCAGTGACACATCCCAAGATAACCTGCAGTGTCTTTAGGTGTGCTGAATGCTGCTAGAATGGGCTTGAACAAAGGGGCAGGATCCATAACATGTTCAGCACGTATGTGATGGTGTGCAGGTGTCTCTGTTGTGCTGTCCATTTCAGCCAAAACTCTTGCTCTTGCCAGCAAGGACAGTGCCTGTTATTGTTCCATTTTGACAGGCATTCTGCCTCAAAATGAGCAGTGACTGCTGTAATCCTGACAGGGCCCTGTAAAAATAGCTGCCAGTGTGCTTGTGCTGTCATGTGCTGAGGGGCTTTCTCCCTTCCTGTGCAGTGCTGCTAGGACCCCTCCAGGGGTGGGGCCCTAAGGGAAGCCTCTGCTTCCCGTTTGCCAGTGTTTAAGTCATGCACCAGGGCTTCACTTTCTCCTGTACTTTGTAGCTCTCTCTTTTCTAATCCTCCCCTTTACTCCAGAAAGCATCTCATGGAGTTGAGCAGACAGAAATGCACCTGTCCTCCCTTTTTGAAGCGATAGTAAAACCCTGTCCTTGAATTGTTTCTGACACTGACACTGCTGGCAGACAGACATCTGAGGGCTCTGGGCAGTACTTCACCAGCCACACTGGGTATCGATTGAGCTGTGTGCTCCAGATTAACTGGTGCACACCAGTGACTTGGCCACGTGGCTGTTGCAACTGGCAGTTGCTCTCTATAGGGTGTTTATAGAAATTACATTACAAGAAGAAGGCTGAGTTTTGTCTCTCTCCCTTCTTGCTTTTTAATCCAAACCTTAAAATAGAGGCTCAAATATGTCTAATGTTTATTTTTTTAAGCAATACACGACCATGATGGGCAATGGTAAGTGAACATGCTATAGTTCAATGTGAAGCCTGGATGTAGGCTGCCGGCAGAACACATCAGAGGGAATTGAGAGACTCCTCTGGAGTTTATTGTAGATTCTGTGCTAGTAGGACACAAAAGATTATGATAAAAGTTGTATTTAGGTTAAACTCTCTGGACCTTTGCTTAGGTTCTAGGGGGGAAATAAATTTGTTATTCAGGTGTTATGAGTTCTTCATGAAAGGGCAGACAAGAAAATGTCTGCTTTTTGCCATGTAGAACTAGCTACCAATGGTACATCTGATGAAATGCCTTGTGCAGTTGTGTGTATGCATGTGTGAATGATTGAAGACCACTAAAACCAGAAAACCTGACTGCTAGTTTTGGTTTTTATAAAGCTCTTTACATAATGGTACATGAACAACAGAGCTCATATGAGCACAGATAACTTTGACATATGCAGGAAGTGTTTCCACACTTAGAATTAGTCTCCTTTAATAATTTGGTATTTTAAATAACTAGTCTGAGATTTTAAAAATTTATTTCATTTTTCCCCAAAGTGCCTCATGTCCTGGTTCATTCTGGTACTAACAACTAGTAGGTATTTATATGTACCGGGCTGTGTTTATGCAGCCATGTTTGTAACTCCTTGTAGAGCAGGGCTTGTTCCTGGAAGCCTCTATTATTGTCACACCAGAGGAAGCCACTATGCTGGTAAACAAGCAGGCAGCAGTGTAATAAGCTGTACATTACATATGTTTTGCAGGATGCAATCTACTTCCTTGTTTTATTTCTAGAGTGAGTGTGCCTACACAGCAGGCAAGCATTGTTCTTAATCCTCATGCAATCAGATGCTAATGCTATTTGCTATTGCATTTAAAAAAAAAAAAAGAAAACATTTACTTGAGTATCACGGAGGATTTCATGCTTACTGTTATCCATACAGATAAAACGTCCTTGGTTAGGGAGCAAAGCCAGTGAAGAGGGTGGAAAGTATTTTCTATCACCACTCTGTGTATGTGTGTGTGTGTGTGTGTTTGGTTACCAATAATTAAAGAGTGAGTGGAAGCTGTCTTCTCATCTCTAACCTCTCAATCTTTCTCCCAGTTAAAGCAATTATCTTCTCCTAATTTCAAGTGCTGGGTTGGGACAGAGGAGGTGAGAGAGAGGTTAAACTTAATTTTTTGGGACTGGCTGCTGAGCCAGGGAGCAGTTCCTTTGGTGCCAACTTAAACTCTTGGTTGGCCTTGTAGAAGCCTGCACTTAAACATCGGTTGCTCAAGTGGATTGTGCTCATATGTAATAAGTAACCTTTCTTGTGTGGGAGCAAGGATGTTATATCTTGTGCTTTATTTTTATGCTCTTTTTATAGAAAAGTAGTTCATAATACTGCAGCAACTTTTCTCAGTTCTGGAGGTAATCATATTGAGGCACGCTCAGCAGGCTTTTACAGCCGTAAGTGGGCAGCCTGATACTCCAAATTTCTACAATGTCACTGTTTCCTTACAGTGTATTACTTAACTAAGTATACACCTTACCTAGCACCTAAGGATAAGTGAGCTGTGCTGTAGGGTTGCACTGCAGTGACACTCTGGAAGGTATAATCCTTCCCCACCTCACACCACAACATTTTATGGAAGGCAGTCTGGAATTACTTTGTGTGTTAACTGGACTTTCTCCAAGGAAAGTGTGAACCATTATTTTAACAAAATGAACGCCAGATCAAGGACTGGTCTCTTTCCTGAAGTGTGCACAAGTCGTCACTGTTGCATGACCTTTTGGAAGATGCTTGATGTCGGTATGGAGTGGGCTAACATGGTGGGAAGTGATGTAATGTTTTGGAAAGCCTCACAACTTCCCTGAAGGTACCAAATCTCCTTCGAGCTGTTGTTTGTGAGTCTATGCCTGCTGCTTAGTTGAGGTTTGTGTTTGGCCCCTGGGGATATTTGAGTGTGGGAGAAAGAGCCTACTCCCAAACTCATGGAAATGTGAGAGCTTTTGCGATGGTGAGGAACAAATGAGGAACTGAGGTCTGTACTGGCACTCAAGTGGTGGCTGGCCACAGGCTGAGTGTGGGCTGGGGCTGTGGATGAGGGAGGTGATGGTGCTGGGCTGGAGATCGAAGGTTGCCGAGAGGAACTTGGTCACACCTGCTACTTGCAAGGCCACACACATTCGCAGTGCATATACATGACAGACTGCAGGCAAACTGTTGTCTTCAGATAGAAAAAGAAAGATTTTTCTTGCAAGTCGTGTGTGGGGCAGTTAAACTATTTCCATTTTGGTCTAATGTGAAGGACAGAATGCATATACTGGCTTTGTTAAGTATAAGTTTTAGTAAGTTTATAAGTTGTCTTTGGTAGGTGTAACTCTTCCTAACTTTAAATTCAGCCACACACATGTTTAGAGGGCTGAGATCTCATTTGATTTTTCTTTCATGATGTTGCAGGATCTTTTAGTGGTAATGTTGTGTTTTAACTCCATCCAGCCTCCAAGCCCTACACAGTCACAGGATAGGTTAAGGTGGTACCAAAATTGGCCAGATAGCTGTCTGACATGGTTTTGAGTATTAGAAAGCAGGCATTCTTTATTGCAGTCATGGTCACTAGGAGAATCCCTCCTTTAATCGAATGCCCTGATAAAAAGATTTTATTACACACACTGATTACATATTCATTAGCTCTCCCTGCTTACTTGATGCATATATGTTACTTTATTTTACATAGCTGCTCCCCTTCTTGAAACTCCTTATGTGTTCTTTGGGGTCTTCTTTGGTGGTCTTCAATTTCTGGTGTCCTTTTTAGGTGGCTGTTTTTCAGCCCCTGCTTTTGAGGAGCTGCAATATCGTTGTTTTGCATGGCTTCTGCTTTGTCAGCCGTATCTATTTCTTCAAGGTTACATTGTTCCCTTTGTTTGGTAAGAGTAAAAAAAGTATTGTTCTATTCTACTGTCCTTATCAAAGATGAAGATGAGAAGGAAGACAATGATGTCAGCAGAGGTACTCCATGATGCATTTGCCCAGTTTCCAGTGATTTATTGATCAGGCGCTTACTGAACAGCAATGGGTATCATTTGACTAGTAACACTTAAGTTTTTTCCTTCTATGAATTTTTACAATAAAGGCTCTGTGAGGCATGTACTTAAGATAACCCTGCATTGTCCTTTATGAAATGGTGCCATTTCAGTAAGATCTTTTTGTGTTTTAAGTAAAGAGCTAACATTTTAAGAAGGAAAAAGCTGCTTCTAAGTTTCTAGCGTCCATTTCACCCTTTGAACGTTCATAACATATCTTCTCAGGACTAATTATGGACCTTAGTGAAATTACTCTTTGAGGTCAGCTGCTAGAGATCTAGTGTAGTACTTACAGATCACTGCTCCTGGTTTTCAGTTTCTAAAACTTACTTCATTATAGATCATACCTACATCAAGTTTCTGCACAATCATTTTTAATGCATGTCCTAATAGATGCTGAGCTCAAGTGCCTGCAGAGGAGCAGCAGTCTAACAGGACACTACTGTACAGAGTCCATTTGCAGTCACTTCTTGTTTCATATGCAGGAGAAGATGACCCAATGACCTGCCTAACAGGATCAGCCGACTTTGTGAAATGGCCTGTACAAATAAATAATTCCATCAAATTTAGCAGAAGAGTTTAAAAATCAGCAATTGATGATCAAATTCATGCAGTTTGAGCTGTGAGGAAGAGTGAGTTTGAGCTGTGTTTCTCTACCACAGTGGGCAGGTAAGGGCACCTTTTGCACTTGTAAGTAGAAATCTCTAGTCTCTGCTGTCTAGTTCCTAAACAGTGCTGATATTCAGCATCATTAACTCCTTTTACACGTTTCCATCTTTCCTTTGAGGCTTGGTCTGGAGCTGTGTAGATGTTGCTTGCAGCAGTTCATTGATCTGTTATGATGCACAGTAGAGAAAGAGGCCTGAAAGAGGCCTCAGGATAGCTTGTTTTATTTTTTTCCTTAACCCATCAGTTGAAGTTATCCTGAAAGGAGTACTTTTTTCTGTTGACTTGTGTGTCATTCCACCTCACCTTTCTCCCCTCACATGTCCCTTTTCTTTATTTATGAGAAAGCAGAAATATATGCTCACCAAACTTCCATTCCTCTCTGGTTTAAACTCAGTAGAATGCAATTGGATCCTTTTTAATTCTCCTTCCCTGTTACAGTTACAGGATTTTTTTTTACCAAAAAACCCCAACCAAAGCCAAAACCCCAGGCTTTGGGCTGAGTTCCCATTGCAGTCAGTGAGAACAGCTGGACTTGCTGGTGGGCTGTGCAGGGGGCTGCTGGCTGTGTGGCTTTCCTGGGAAGATGACTAATGATGAAGACAGCAGCAGGTTCTGAGGTGGCCATGGGGACACCATCCTGCCCACTGTCTCCAGAGCAGGACACTGGGGATGAGGAAATGCTCCACCCTGTAAGAGAATGTACTTTTGATGTCAGTAGTCACAGGTGTTTGTAAGTGACAGAGACCACATTTAGGAGAGTATGTGTTTAGCTAATTTATACTACAAACTTTGAAACAAAAGCAACATTCACATCTTCAAGAGCAGCGGTGCCCACAGTCTTTCATGGCAGTGATGAATGACAGTGCTGAATGAAATACCTTGTGACTAATGTCCTTGGCTTTTAACTCCAAGCTTTCCAGGACCTCTGTGTGGAAGTCAGAGTGGACAGTAATGAGTCCTGACAGGGCTGGCTTTGCTTCCTTAGACAAAAGGGAAAGAGCATGTTTACCTTGATCACAGTTCGGTGCCTGCAGCTGAAGGAGGGGAGGATGAGGGCTGATCTCTGTTAATCAGTAGAAAGCCTCCTGGAAAAAGACTTGAGTCTCTCTTGAGTAGTGGTAGAGAGCAACTGAAGGAAAATGTCGTTTGATGTTTAGTCTCATGACTTTTATCCTTATTTTTTAAAAAAGGACATCTTGATTAATGGCACCTTTTTCGTTGGGAGCTTGGATTCTGATTAATTTTTATGGGTAAACCATTCTTTCACTGCAAAAGTAGCTAATGATAGCCTTCTAAAAGGAGGAGTTTCTACAAATTCTTCTTGGTCTTCAGCACAAAAGAAACGGAAACACATCTACTAGAGTGCTCTCAAACCTCACCACAAAGGTGAATAGGCACCTCTGTGTGTGTTTCCTCTGGTGATGGATGTACATGGTACTGCTCTTCTGATACATGAATGCACACAGGCATCACTCTGCTTTTCAAACTTGATTGAGAAAGGCAAGGGACTCATTTCAGACAAGCCCTCCTTTTTTCCTATACTTATGTCAGATTTTTTTGTCAATGAGTTTGAAACGAATCCCTCTCCTTCCTAACATGTTTCTTGGAGGAACATGTGCGAGTTCTGGTCTGCTTGTGGTGGTGCAGCAGCCATGTTAATGTGACTGTGATAGCAAGAAGGGCTGAAGCATCTCTTAAACATCACTGTGTGAATGAAGGAAAGGGTTAATGCCTCATGCTGCTTCATCTGTTGAGGGTGGTTAGCATCTTATAGCAGCGTTTCACTGCAGAGAAAAGGCCAGTGTGACATATACTAAAGACTGCCCCTGCTGCTTGACATTTCAGCATCATGTGTGGCTGGATGCGCAACCTGGAAAATGAGAAGAAATGAGAACGTGCACTGGCAAAGAGGCTTCATTTGAGAGGAGATGAGCATGGGGATCGATGATGTCCAGGAGTTGATTTGTACTGTCATGTTCTGCACTCTTTTAAGATTTTCTTCTCTCTTTCTTATTTTTTCAGCTTATGTATAAGGAATTGTCTCTCTCTGCCCTCTCCCTACTTCTTTAAACGGAGAACGCAAGTTCGAGTTTAGGTGACAAATGAATTTTTAAGCAATTTACTTTATGAAACTCCTTGACTGAAATATTTGTGTTGTTTTCTGTTTGCTTGGATGTGTTCCTGCATGGCACAGGCACCTCCCTGTCATTTTGACTGAGTATGAGGGGGATGTTGCTTCCTCTGTTTATCTGTGTCATCTCAGGGTGGGTGGGCTGTGACTTTCCTTGTCAGTATATCTTTTTTAATATATAGAGATTATTGATTATTTTTTTTGCACTTTCCTAGTTGCTATGGTTCAATGTGTGTAAGAAGACAGGTACAGAGTGAAGGTAGTACCCTATGCTGATGTCCTTAGCTGCTTCACCGGCTAGCTGTAGCTCTTTGACCAGCATAAAAGGAAGGCTTGGTACCTTTGATGTTTCAGGCTGAAACGTGTTAGATGGCGANCCTAGAGACAGTGCAGGGCAGCCTTCAGGGCCTCTAACAGTCCCTGTGCAGCACCTAGATTCTGAGCAGCTCTTAACAGGCCTTTAGGGACATCAGCTCTTTTCAGAGGTTAGTAGAGTCATACTGAGATCATACTCATGAGATCATACTGGGCTTGTTCAGAAGAAGCCCTTTCCAGCATTTCTTTGGGGGGTTTTATTTGATAGTGGCATCCCAGTATTTTGTGTTACTCTTTTTTTTAGCAGTCTAGTTCAGGATCCCAGAAAATACGGAAGCATAACCAGCATAATTTTGGATGACTTTTGGGCTAAGTAGAGGTCTGGAGTGACAGATTATAGAGGCAAATAAGGCAGAACTGTTCTGATTTTCCTGAAGGCCTGAGAGTCTCGCTTTTAAGCATGACTGAGATCAATCTGTGCATCTCCCATATCATAGCAGCTGTTCTGAGAGAAGCATTTGGAATTCTCCAAGAAGCGTGTTTCAGAGATTCTTCACATTTTGTGTGTTCCTTGAACAGCTGTGCTGTGATAAAGAACTTCTTTCAAAAGATCGTGTTTAAAATTTTAACAGTGTTTTTAAGAACTTGATATCTTAGTGGTATGCTAAACTTCACAGAATTGGGAAAACTTTCTTCTCAAAGCTTGGAGTTTTATATGAAAGCGTCCTTCAGTGTACTGTGTTTCATGCAAAAAACTATCTGCGTCTGCATGATTGAGATCTTGTTCCTCTTGCAACATAAACAGATGAATCTGTGTTATCAAACCTAGAGGAGGCTTCAGCTTTTTTGAAGTCTTTCGGACATCACTACTTTAAACTCATTCTAAATGTAGTTTGATCCAGGGCTTCATTTGAAGTGAGCTGAGTTTGACCATTTTATGTAACATTGCAGTTTTTGGATGAGTCTGCCTCATCCATTTGCTGTCCAGATTCTTTTTTCCATTCATAGTTGTTGTGGAGAGCTTTGTATTCTTGAGATTTAAGACATCATTGTCTGAAATCTGTAGTAATCTCCTTAATTTAGCAACAATATTTTCTGGGCTATTTAAGAATACAATAGCATGTATTTGCTACGTGCCTTGAGTCTGCTGATGTAAGTATTTCTGCGAACATGGAAGTTTAATAGCATTTAATAGCATTTTCGGTACTAATTTTGGTAAACCTTCACCAGCAAATTATGGTAAATTTTCTGTGTGTTTCAGGGATGTTATAATTGGCCTTTGGGCAACACTGTCTAGTGTATTTGAAAGAAGAGAGAAGGATCTCATGGACTGGCATGGCTGGTAGGGGATGGCAGCTTGACCGAAGAAAACCTGTCAGGGTTTCAGTGATTCTGCAGCTTTGGCAGCAGGTTATGTGAGCAAGAACCAAAAATTTTAGCATGGGAGTGATTTGGTGCACTTCTCTAAGATCCCTGTGCTTGTGACACATAACTGTGAGTCCCCAGCTGGGAGGTGTTTCAAATTTGCCTGGTCCAGAGGTAAATGGCTATACAAAATTTGGAGTTGTGTATTGCACAATTTGAGGTTGTGTGTTGGGGGGTAGATACTCATTTATGTTGGTTTCAGGTGGTGTTAAACCCAAGGTGAGCTTTTGATATGTGTCTCGTGCAGCTTTCTGAAGAGATAGTTGTGAGTAAATTGTACCTTTGTCCAGAAAAGTGCTTTCCAATGCACTGACAAGCACAGCTGAGCAAATAGCAAGACAGCATTTTGTTTCATGAACTCTTTTGATTTTGCTTTTGCCCTGATCTTGGGAATCTGGAAAATAAGAACTTTGTTCATTCCTTAACATTAGTGTCTCGTAATTCCTAGTGGCAGCCGTTGAGCAGAACATGATGTTTTGCTGTCTTCATGTCAGGAACTTTTATTTTGTGAGGAGATGCTCCAAAGTGTATCATTCCAATGTAACTGTGGACAGTTTTCTCCCCCAGTATATGGAAATAAAGGTTTTGGAAGAGAAGGAAGAGAAAGGTAACTTTGACTTCTGCTTCTGTGTTTTAGATAATGTTGCAGCAAAAGCAGATGGGCAGATGCTGGGCTTCAGGATGTATGAATGTGTAGGGATTTCATGCATAGCAGTAAAAAGTCTGTTTTCCTTTTACTAGATGAATTTCAGACAGGTCTCGGCTGTAGCTATGGCAGGTTATTGCATTGCCCTGTAATTTTGCACAATTTTGTTAAAAGTTACATTTCCTGTTCTACACAGGAATTATGAAAATGGCTTGTAACAGTCATGTCTGAGGTTGTTTGTAAGTACACACAAGAGAGATAACAAAGCTTGGTTGGAAGGGAAGTGCTTTTCAAGTGTTGTCTTATAAATGCATGCAGCTTGAATTGTTCCAGGCCTGTCCTGATGACCATGGCTCTGAAAGAGATTTCTCTTGTTCTGTGTGTCAGAGGCTGTTCACTCACAGTGCTGTACTCTAGACAGTAATACTCAAGCTAACATCAGGGTTTCTGCCGACACTTCGCAAGCGTGCTGGCTGAGAGCAAATAACAGCCTTACTGTGCAGAAATAACTGGAGCCCACGGGGAACAGCAGCATCCTTAGGCAGGAGCGCCCATGAGCTTGTTTCTGCAGTTAATGTGTGTGAGCAGTTCCCATTTGGTTGGGTCAGCTGTGCCAGCTGGGACAGGCCATAATAAAAGACAGTTTCTGAAAAGGGAGTCTGACTATTGTAGTAAATGGAAAAACCTCTCACATATAAAATTAGTGATAACTTACTGAACTTCACCTTGCCATCACCAGAGAATAGAGAGTTCTGATTCATGTTGTTGGGGGTTAGGTTTGTCTTTTTTTTTTTCTCTCTAAAGAATTTTTTCCCCATAAGTTACCAAGGAGACCAAATGTTGGGTACTTAACCGTACTTAACCGAAACAAAGAGGTGGCCAAACTCGGAGGGGGAGATAACGCGAGTTTTTGGGGTAGGAAAAGGACAGAGCTGGAGGCAGAGGGACACTCTGTTTTTCTCTCGGCNAAGGAAGGCTCTGGCTTTCCCTGGCAGATACCTGTCTTCCCAAACCAAGACAGATTTCTGAAAACATAGTGAATGATTGACAGTTGACCATGGAATTAACAGCACACCTTCAAGCCTCTGAACGAAAATAGGCGTTCTTATATGGAAATGTGAGAAACTTGTAAACTGATGAAAAACTGTCATGTAAGAGTAAGATTTTATATATAGAGTTCGTTGTTGTAGGATTTTACTAAGGCCAAAAAATGCATAAACCTCTGAAAAATAAAGAGGTATTTTACATGGGTAACTCAATGCTAGTAGCTCTTCCAAATTTACATTAGGCATTTTCCTTCAAGGCTTAAGGCAATCCCAGCTTGAGGAGATTATGTGATTTCTTGCACCTTTCTCTGAAGCATCTGGCATTAGCCTCTGTAGAAGACAGGAATTGGATTTAAAAAAAAGTCTTGTCCTTTATGGCAGTTTCTGTATTTAAATACTCCCTGTCAATTGTGACGTGGGCAAAATGATGAATTTTCTTTGCAGATGTTAAAGAAACCCAAGGCCTAGCATCTGCCTTGGAACTTTCATGAGCAAATTAGTCATTATTCTTAAGAATCTCTCTCTTAGTGGCATTATTGAGCTCCTTGATGGAATCATGCCTGGACTCTGAGGTCTGGCTGATCAGCTGTGGCTTTAAGTGTACTGAACTTCCATTTGTTGTTTTGGCATCCTGCAGCTGAGCAAATGGTGCTGCTTCACTGCAAAAAGATGCCCATTGTCCCTTTCTCTGTGCCAGAGATCTGTCATACATGCTGGTCTATAAAAGGTGGATCTTAATTTATTACAGGGGAAAAATAGTGTATTTGAGGAGCTGATGTGCTTTCTGTTATCCTTTAACATTTATGGAGATCTTGGGTATTAGGCTTTTAAGCTGCTTTGTTGAAATGCATTTGACAAGGACTTGCACAGATGGTGCTTTTTGTCTGAAATATGGTGCTTTTTAATTTCCCTTAGGTTATCTTGATGAATCTGGCTAGAATTTCTGCTATGGATATTTGTCTTCTGTATCTCTGACTTGCTTATCTGAAATAAAATTTAGTCTGATAGGAGCAATAGCTGTGTGCCTTTAATCATAGGCAGAGCTAGCGTACTTGATCAGTTGTTTCAGCCCTGGTATAGTCAGTAGTTTCTGTGCTGTTAATGCACCTGCTGTAATATACAGAAGTAATAAAACACTGAAATCTGTTTCTCTTCAAAGCAGATGTTTTTCCTTCTCTGACAGTATTTTTCTGAAAAGCTGGCAAAAGATGGTCAGTTGAAAATGCGTGATTAGATAAGGAGTTTCACGAGATGCTTCTCTGTCCTTGACTTGGCCTGATAGTAATGTTGACTAGGAAAATCTGACATGTTTTTGCATCCCAAAAAGATACTGTGGCACCTGAAAACTCCAAATAGGCCTTGGGTTGGATTGTGGTGCAAGCGTGTGCAACACTTAGAAGATTGCATTTTTAATCTTGTTGAATATGGCTGATCTGCCAGGCCGTGTGTTACAAATACAACTACTGGAAGTGGCCAGCTCTGCTCTCCAACATGTGCCAGTGACAGCTGCAGGCTGTTCTGTGCCACAGCAGCTAGGGTGTCTGTGTGGGCTGGGGGCACATGTGGAGAACACTCCCACAGGGACCATCACCCGGAAGGGTTTCTAGCAAAATGAAGACCCGCAAAAAGAAATGTGAGGAGGCAAAATAATGCCAAGTGTCACGACTAGCCAGAGGCAGGCTGTGCCAAGTGGGTTGGATTTCTGACCTGCCTCCGAGTGCCTTTACTGGCACACTGCTGGGGATTGATGTCTCGAACTGGCAGGGGGATTGTCCGCTGACCTACTTCAGCCAGTGTGACCCCACTGGCTTAGCCTGGATCCGGAGCAGCCCTGCTGATGTCGCCAAGCCCAGGGGAGGGGGCTGTAATCTCTCAGCCAGGGGCAGCTGCTGGGAGCTCCCAGCCTGGGAAGGGGAACAGGGGGCTGATGCCAAATGTGTTCTCAGTGATTCTGGTTTTGCAGAAGTGAATCTGACCCCACTACAGAGAATATGCATGTGCAACAGTGCCTGGTCATCTTGCAGTCATCTGGTTGAAAGCCAGTCATTTTAACATCAGACTCGAGCCACTACATTGTTGTTCCCTCCCACAAGGGTTAATATGAGATTCTACTTAAGCATTCTGCATCACAAAGCACTATTTGGGTGCTGTGGTTTACTTTTGCCCACATATAAGCATTTGTAAATCTGACCCCAGAATTGCAAGGTGTAGGAAAAGGTTACGTTCCTTTGCCTTGAAGAAATATATAAGGGTGTTTGCAACTATTTAAAATTGAAGTTACTTATGCAGAATTATACGTTTACTGATGAAAGATGTGTTTTCTGACTGTCCTAGGCTTTTGGACAGGCCCATACCAACCACAAGAAGGTAGCAGCAGATGGAGAGAGCAGAGAGGAAACCTTGATTCAAGAATCAGCTACCAAAGAAGAATACTACATGAAGAAGGTTATGGAGTTGCAGACAGAATTGAAGCAGATAAGAAATGTCCTTGCCAACACACAGTCTGAAAACGAACGCCTTAATTCTGTTGCACAGGAACTGAAGGAGGTGAGTGAAGATGCACAGGGTGCACTGCAGCTTGGATTTGTTACATTTTCTGGTGCTATGTAACCAAAAAAAGCTAAGATTCTTGAGCTGAAACGTGATTTGACAGACACATGGCTGGGTGTTTGGTCATGCTGGTCCTGTGGGTACTGCACACCAGTTTCCTCAGTTCCAGAACTGCTGCCTTAAAAAGCAGAGGAACCTGTTTAGGCCCAGCACAGAGACCCTTGGATCTACTTTTTCTGTCTCATTCCCAATGCAGATTTTCTTGCTGCAAAATATTTGTGGCATAATTTCCCTTTTTATCCCTTTTTCCTCCCTAATTCCTGAAGGTGTGGTATTATAACAAAACACTGAAATGCACAAAGAGAGGCATAGTAAAGTTTGTAGTCTTGTGTTTTCTCTCATGAAGTGATGGCTTGTACATTTATGTAGATTGCTTAACATAATAGCTTTGACCTTTTATTGTTTTACTATTAAAACCACATATTTTTAAGGGGATATCATTGCTGAGGAGTTACTTAAAGGGTTTAATTACTTACAAAATCTGTAGTTCAGCAGAAGTCTGTGTGGCACTGGTGCAGA
Organism: Illadopsis cleaveri; assembly: GCA_013399915.1. NCBI lineage: Eukaryota > Metazoa > Chordata > Aves > Passeriformes > Timaliidae > Illadopsis > Illadopsis cleaveri. Next base: position 40,750 of record VXBB01012357.1, read on the forward strand.
AATGGCTGAGAGCTCAAACCATTGCTTAAATTCAGACTGGTAAAACTACAGAGACTATAAGCCACAGTTGGATGGATAAAACAGTCAGCAGTTATTACTCCTGAGTTTTCTTGAACTTCCTTTGAAGCACTGCGGACTAGTCTTGTCTAGTTTTAAGCTAATCAACTGGCCTTCCCTGCCAGGAAGGAAGGCTGTCCAAGAGCCCACATCTGAATCTCAACTTATTCCTTGTGGCCTCAGCTGCAAGTGTCTCATGTAATTTTTTAGGACATAGTAAAAAATATATGGATAATATTTGGTGGTTAAATTGATGAGGAAATGTGGATTACTTCTCTGGAGATGTGGGGATTCGCTAGTGCCTCTTGTTGGGGTATGACAGAGGAGATTTGTGGTACAGTCGCAAGTAATCAAACAGGCCAGTGAACTTCTCCTTTAACTTTGTGGAACAGAGTTGGAATCAAATCTTGTCCTTAGACGGGGAAGCAGTTCCTAGAAACAAAAGACACAGCTCTTGTCTGTATTTCCCAACCTTTAAGACTGGCTTAATGGAAAAGCTGCCCACCCCAGAGATAGCATGATGTCTTTGAAGGATTCTGGTCACTTCCCAAAGTGCACTGAGCGGCAGATCTCCAGTCTGCTTCCAGTGTCACTGCAACTAGAGGTGATTTTTCTTTCCAGATACTGCCACATTCCAATCACCTTTTAAGGAGACATAAAAATGTGAATTCATGTCATCCCTCAGCTTTCCCTGTGGCCCTGGGTTTGTGCAAAGATAGAGAGACAGCACTTACTCAGGCATGGAATATAGGATATAGCAACTTGTAATATACATGGTGTACTGTAATGTTTGATTGCAGCAATTTTGATTTCTTGGTGTGCTGTGAAACTGTGCTCACTTTGTGGCTAAAAACAAGCAGACAATTTTATACAGTCTAATCTTTACCTGATGTGTGAGGGAATTGTAATTTCAATTTATTAGTCTTAACACTTGCAGGTGATTCAGTATTTGTGTTCAGAACATGCCAGATTCAAGTCTTGGCACGTGCTGCAGCTGCAGACATTTCCCTTATCTCAGTGTGCTGTGTGTGCCTGTTGGTACCCGTCTGGTTACTCAGTGGACCCCTGCTGCACGCTCTCAAGGGCTGAGACAGTGTTTAGTCATCACTGGTATGCTTGTGTCTGGCTGGGAGTGGAGAGCTCGGGGGGAATCTGTAGGTCTGAGGCTGAAGCTTCTTGGCTAGGCTGCAGGATAGGTGAGATCAGGCAGCAGGTCCCATGTGCCAGCTGAAGTGACAGGCTGCCACTGTCAGCAGCTAGCAGTGGTTTTGAATTAGAACAGTGGAAAACTACCCCATCGCATCATGGGCACAGCTACCAAAATACCATTTTTCTAGGCAATTGTATTCCCTGGTTGCCAATATCTGAAGCTAATTCTATGAATGTTTTCAAACATACTTTTCACTTTGTATGAATTAAGTGTTTGAAGATAGGGCTTGAAGGAAAATAATTTTGGAAAACACACAAGCTAATACAGTGAGCCAGTCCTCTAGCTGTATATATGTTCCAGCTCTATTTATTCAAGTGTCTGTATATATTCATGAAAGATCCCAAGATCCTACTACGCCAATACATTGGTTTTTACTTCTTATCTATTTCAAAACAGTGGTAACTTTTTCTTTGAAGTCTTTCATTAAGTCCTGCATAAGTCTTGGGACTGAGGGGAGTATTTTATGTGAACCAGTTTCTATTTTTTTCTACCTGAGATCTTAGATTACATGAGTTTTAACTCTGTGTCTCTCTCCAAAAGGATTAATTGTATCATATTTTCAACTTATTGCTCTGGTTATAATGAAAATATGTGTTGAAAAGCAGCAGCAAATGCATGTCCAAATAAGAACATCTGGAGTCATCTGAATCTGTCCTTCTCTTGTGAAAAGGCCCTTGTTGTTAAAGTGGAAACAGATTTGAGCACTGACTTCTGGTCTGGAAAACTTTTGCTGGTTGCTATAGCCAGTGAAACAACACAGGTGTGAAAGATGCCTTCCCTGCTTGTTTCTTGACTTTTTTCTGAGTCAATGATGAGAATTTGTAAGGAAAGCAAGAATACAAAATCTAATTATTGTGTAAATGACTTGGTTTTCTGTAATTTCAGGGGTGAGGGGAAGAGTTTCTGTTTCAATATTATTCAATTAATTAGTACACATAAAATATATATATAAAATATATAAAATTTTGGAATTTAATTGTCGTTGACCCAGTTGCCATCATTTGGGGGTTTGTTTGTTTTTCCAGGTCAACCAGAATGTGGAGATCCAAAGGGCCCGCCTGCGAGATGATATTAAGGAATATAAATTCCGAGAAGCACGTTTGCTGCAGGACTATACTGAACTTGAAGAGGAAAACATCTGTCTCCAGAAACAAGTGTCTGTCCTGAAGCAAAGTCAGGCAAGTTTTTCAACCAATGAGCATTGCTTTGGTAGCACCAGTTAATTCCTGTGTTACAGTATGGTTCTGTCTCATTTGAACATCCAACTACTTATTTCCTACCTTTGTACTACTTTCAAGACTATAAGCTCTACATTTTACCACCAAGACTTGTCCTTTCTGACTCTATACACAGTCATAATACTTCATTGCTTCTACTTTGACTTCTAAGTCCTTCCATTGCCTTTTTTTTCTCTGATGGAAGAAAAGTCTCTATTGCTCTGCTTTGTTACTTGGTTTAGTCTTTTTGCTACAGTAGTTTTTCAGTGTCACTCTACAATGCTCCCCATCCATGCATCTTCCATCCTTCCCCTTCTACAGTATCTGGAAATGGGGATGTTTCTGAAACATATATTTTAATTGCTACTTAGTCCTTACCTTCTCTCTCCATTTCTGTGCTCCTCTTCTATTTTAGCTACTTTCATTAAACTTGGAATGCTGTTATAGTTGCTCTACACTGTCACATCTATATGACTGGTGGTCTGAAAGGTCACATTTAATTGTGCAGCTCCAGCTATTTCCAGAGTTTTAGAAAATTGCATTCTTGGAACTTCTTAAGAACTTCCCTGAGTTATCATTTGTAGAGCTAATCAGATTAGATGTGGTCTTTGGCATGGTTCACTTATGTTCATCTATCAGTGTGGGACTTGCTATTTTTATTCTTCAGGTAGCTGTCAGTCCCATTGCATAAATAAAGCTCAATTGGGAAAGTGAAGGACATAGGCAATAAAGATGCTGCAAGGAAACAGGTTGGGAGAGCTGGGGGTGTCCAGCCTGAAGAAGAGAAGGCTCAAGGAAGACCTTCCAGTACTTAAAGGGGCTCCAAGAAAGCTGGAAAAGGACCTTGGACAAGGGGGAATGGCTTTCCACTGCCAGAGGGTAGAGATAGACGGCAGAGACAGATTAAGTAGAAATTTTTGGCTGTGAGGGTGGTAAGGCCCTGGCACAGGTTGCCCAGAGCCAGCTGCAGCTGCCCCATCCCTGGAAATGTTCAAGGCCAGGTTGGACAGGGCTTGGAGCCACCTGGTCTAGAGGAAGGTGTTCCTACCCGTGGGAGGGGGAGGAATGAGTTGAACTTCAAGGTCCCTCTCTGCCCAAACTATTCTCTGATTCTACAATTCCATGATAATATTCTTAAAATCAAAGTTTCTTAGAAAACTCAATGTTAATACCATCTGTTGTAGTCAGCACATAGTAAAATCTCTTTAGGATTTGCTGCAGAACTCCTTCTGTGTTCTGAACAAAAGCTGCCCTGCCAAGCTAGAAAAATGGGATATCGACTGTATTTTATTTATATCCAAGTGAAACTCTGTGTTAGTGTTTATTACTTTGGGCCTTACTGCCCAAAATGGAGTTCCAGGTTGGACCTGTTCTTATCTGCATATATTTGGTCTAATTATGCAGTTTTGGGTGCCCTGACATCCTGTAGTAGAGACAAAAGGGGCTGTTGGGCTCTAGATGCAGGCTGGAAGAGAGAGGGAGCTGGTAAAATCAAACCTTTGTAGTTGGTTACTTTGGGTTTTACCTTTTTTTCTCATTCATCGTATTCAGAGCAGCAGGTGAAAGTTCCCAGCTCCATGTTCACATTTTCGAATAACAATACTAGAGAATGCTGTTATTCTGGCCTGAGCCCAATTTGACCTCAGATGCTATCTCAATACTTGCTAGTAGTTATTGACTGCTGTATTTTTATTCAGGAAACTGAAAATAGACTACTATCTGAAATATTTTATCTCAGTGGAAGTATACAGAACAAAGAGCTTGTTCTTTTAATAGCAGTGGATTATTTGATTTTCTACCTAATCCTACTTGATGAACTTCTAATTATTCTAGTTTTTAATTATTATAGTTAGTGATGTCACTAGAAGCAGCTGTCAAGTTTTCCCAGGCAACAGTGAATTAACATGCTTGATTCCTGGTTTGTAAGTTGGGTGTGGTTCAGCACTCCCAGGTTGCTCTATGTTGACATCTAAAATACATTCAGCAATTGACAAAAAATAATTAATGTGATGTAACATATGGTATAAGTTCCTTTCTTTTAGAGTAAGGAAAAATATTCTTTGTTTGCTTCCTCCGTGCTTTCCCCAAGCGATTAAAAATTTTACATCAATCACTGGTGTACATAATTTCAGTGCAAATGAGATTTTAAAAAGTGCAGTATTAGAGGTAATAGATAGCATGACATCCACTAATCAATGTGTTTCAGACTCTCAAGTATAGAGTCTGAATTGTAGCTCTTTCAAGATGTGCCGAAATGATGATGAGAGAAATGCTAAAGCATTTTATTTTGAATGTATAAAAGCAGAGCTTGATCACAATGTTAAGCCAGTGGTGTATTCGAATGGCAGTGAAGCAGAGTATCAAAATGTACCTTTGTCATGCCAGGTTTTAGAAATGTGAAGCTTAACTTTGTAGGAAGGCTGGCCAGGGAATTTGTTAATCAAGTCGCACACAGTGCTAGGAAAGGCTGTTTTGGGATACTTCTGTGTTGGAACCCAGAAATTATATAAACCAGGTTTATAGTCATAGTGCTAAAACTAGACTCCAGAAATGAAAAAAGTATTCTGTTATTGGAATATTTAAGTGACATGAAGCATTCACAAGCAAAATGACTTGATGCCTTGCAGGCAGACATGTTCATTAGAGGTTTTTTCCCCCATTTGTATATCTCCAGGTGGAGTTTGAAGGCTTGAAACATGAAATCAAAAGACTGGAAGAGGAAACCGAGTTTCTCAATAGCCAGCTCGAAGATGCCATCCGACTGAAGGAGATCTCTGAGCGCCAGCTTGAGGAGGCCTTGGAGACACTGAAGACAGAGAGGGAGCAGAAGAACAACCTTCGGAAGGAGCTGTCTCACTACATGAACATCAATGATTCCATGTACAACAGCCACTTAAACATCTCTTTGGATGGGCTGAAGTTCAGCGATGAAGCCACAGAGCCCAATAATGATGAAATCATGAATGGATTTGAACAAAACTGCCTCAGCAAACTCAGCAATGGCAAGAACAGTACTTCAACACCTAAGAAAAATGAAAGCTTCCCTCCAGCCCCAAGTCTCGTTTCAGATCTTCTGAGTGAATTAAACATTTCTGAAATCCAGAAGCTTAAACAGCAGCTTGTGCAGGTAAATGGCTTTCCTAAACAGTTGTGCACTTCCAAATAGCTCCTAAAGTTTGTTTTGGATGTAATTTCAGTCTTTTTGGTATCTCATGTGGTACTGTTTATACTGTATTTTTAAAGGCTTCAATTGATTTAGAATTTGATGATGTTAAGTGTTTATCAGTGAAAAACCATGGCTTTTTTCTTTTCCTTTCTTTTATTTTAGTGCAATGGAATTGGCAGTCATGTCCTTTCCTTGGTGGAAAGGTCTAATGCATCTCCTGTGCAATACTTGCTGTGCAATTCATCATCATATCACTAGCAAGAACAATAGTGGTCTGTTTCAAAATTGAAAGTTACTCCAATCACCTTCATCAAAAGTAGTTTTGTACTTATATTTTCTGTAATTAGTTCAAAGAGCATGAAGTCTTAATCAGCACCAAGCATTTCTGTGCTATATTTGTGCAGTTAGGAGGTTGGAGAGTTTAGAATAAGGTGCACTTTTCTGTTTCCCACTAATACTTTGTCAAGTGTGTTTTAAATGATCTTCTATAAGAAAAAGCCCTTGTGCAAAAAACTCTCGGATTTTTTTAAAATGAGAAATTTAAGAGGGAAACTTGAAAAAGTTTTGGTATTTCTGAGTCTTTTGTGAAGTTCCAGGCTTTCACCATAGAGTAGCTGTGTGTTTTCTAGAATTTACTTGATAATTTAGAAGATAGCAGTAAACTTTAGCATGTTGTTATCTGAAAGGAAGTTTTCACAATGAGACCATCAGCTAGGAAATAGGTGTTAAAAATGTGCATTTTGAAGAAGAGATATGAAAGAATTGGCAATGAACACTGTGCTTGAGATAATTTTAGAATACATTGTTGAGCCTTTCCCATAATGTGCAAGTGATTGGATTTCTGTAACCATATGGACCATTGGCTAAGCTTCTGTCTCTTAGAGTTAAAACCATTTCAGTGATACAGTTCCCTTAACATGGGTGTCTGTGTTCCTGCATTTCAGATGGAAAGAGAAAAGGTTAACTTGTTAACAACACTGCAGGAATCTCAGAAGCAGTTGGAAAATACACGGGGGGCTCTCTCAGAGCAGCATGAGAAGATTGGCAGGCTCACTGAAAATCTGAATGCCATGAAGAAGCTCCAGGCCAGTAAGGAGCGTCAGTCTGCCCTTGACAATGAGAAGGACCGAGATAGCCATGAAGATGGAGACTATTATGAAGTTGACATCAATGGGCCAGAGATCCTGGAGTGCAAGTACAAAGTGGCTGTGGCAGAAATTACTGACCTGAAAGAAGAGCTCAAAAATTTGAAGGCAAAATACAAAGAATGTGAGTCTAAGTATGAGGAAGAGAAGAGTAGATATGAGACTGAGAGCCAAGCTCTCACTGAAAAGATCACCTTACTGGAAAAGTCCAGTCGGCATGATAGAGAACAGATGGCCAGGCTGGAGAAGGAGCTGAAGAAAGTCAGTGATGTTGCTGGAGAAACACAGGGCAGCCTCAGTGTGGCCCAAGATGAACTAGTCACCTTCAGTGAAGAGCTGGCCAATTTATACCACCATGTGTGCATGTGCAACAATGAAACTCCAAACAGAGTGATGCTGGACTACTACAAGGAAGGTAAAGGTGGACGCAGTAGTCCAGAGGCCAAGGGAAGAAAGTCTCCCATTCTTCTTTCTAAAGGGCTGTTAACTATTGAGCTGGGAAAGGCAGAGAATGGAATTGGTGACAGCAGCCCATCCCCAGTGTCATCTCTGCCATCTCCTGTGTCAGATCCTCGGAAGGAACCGATGAACATTTACAACTTGATTGCCATAATTCGGGATCAGATCAAACACTTGCAGGCTGCTGTGGACAGAACAACTGAGCTGTCCAGGCAGCGTGTTGCTACTCAAGAACTTGGGCCCGTGGTGGACAAAGACAAGGAAGCTCTCATGGAAGAAATCCTGAAGCTGAAGTCCTTGCTGAGTACCAAGAGGGAACAGATAGCAACTCTAAGAACTGTGCTGAAGGCCAACAAACAGGTAACCAGGTCTTAGATGTTCGAAGGTTACAATGTCAGGGAATTAGGTCATAAGCACAAGAGAATTTATCTTTGAGGTCATTCTGCCATTCCCTCAGCTTTGTGGGGCTTTCCTTGCTGGTATTTGGCTAGTCTGAGGCTGAAGCTGACTGTTCCATTAAAGGCACCCAGCTGTCCCACTTAAAGATGAGCACTGGGGCTGTAACTGACTTCAGCTTCTCACATACTCCTGGGACTTTGTTAAGGTTCAGATAGCTTCAATCTACTGTCTGTCTGAATTAGATCAGATTATATTTAATGTAGGACACCTAAAATGAAGAGGTAATCTTATTTTCTACTTGAAAGAATTCTGTAGTTACCCTTAAAAGAGTTCTGAAATTTAAGTATTGCTTTCTCTCAAACTGCAAAATAAAAGAGAGCCTTCCAAGATGAGAATGTGGTATAAGAATGTGGTCAAAATAACAGAGGTAAAAGGTAAAATTAGTCTTTGGGGATTGGACATTCAACAACATTAGCAGTGCAGTAGGTGAAAATAACTGCCATTGAAGCACCACGTGACATGCTTCATCTTCTTCTCTAAGGTTAAATTGAAATTGTCTTAAAAAAAAGCATAGTGTTGTTTAAGAAAGAAATAAACACATTAAGTTTGCTTTTGCACATTTTAATAAAGGTGTCCCAAATGTAAGATAAGTAAAACACTATAATGGTTAGAGAACTGTGCTAGTGATTGACAAATGCATTTGTATTGAGATACTAAGTAGATTGTTTTGTTCCTTTGTGTTGCTAATAGATAGGTTTCACTACATCTATATTCTGTAACTTCCTTGATTCTGCTGCATGGTTAATGGGAGTAGGAGACAGCTGTTCCCAGTGTTCAGAAATGAAATTTTATTTTATCTGTACAAGATAAGTTGACCACAAGTTTAACATTCCGGTACAAAGTAAATGTTTCATTATGTGAATAGTGATTAAAAATCTTTTAGCCAGCCATTTGATGAAGAGTTTCATTAAATGTTATGTTCTGTTCTCCCTGGTAACCAACAGACTGCAGAAGTAGCCCTTGCCAACTTAAAAAGCAAGTATGAGAATGAGAAAGCGATGGTTACGGAGACTATGATGAAGCTGCGAAATGAGCTGAAGGCTTTGAAAGAAGATGCTGCCACCTTCTCTTCCCTGAGAGCTATGTTTGCTACAAGGTAAAGACTATAGTGAGCTCTGCAAAATTTACTTCCTTGCTTGTGTGGGGAAGAGTTGAACATCCTTCCTATCCACCCTGCAGAGAGTGGAGTGGCAGGTGCTTTTTCCCAAGTTCATTGCTTACAATGTGTGTGTCTGTGATCACTCCTATTGATGAGGAACATGCAGGAATAGAGTGTGCTGCTAAAAAACATAAAGCTGTTGCGGCAGTATTGATTCAAGTTGGCTGGGAGATTACCTGTTATCCCTGGTTCTTGAAACCATTAGCTCTGAGGAATGACATTTAACAATACAAAATGAGCATTTATTGTACACTGAAGATGGGACTCTGCTTTACCTTGATGATCCAGAAAAAGGTAAAGCTGTTGCAAACATCTTGGTATTCTTAGGTTGTCCATCCTGCAGTTGGCATCTGTCGTTTCGTTGACCTGTGTCAGCTGATTTGATTGCTTTGTCTTTGGAATTTGCTTCTGCTTCTTAGTTGTGCTTTGTGGTGTTAACAGACATAAAACCCTGCTGACACATAGAATCATTGAATCATCAAGTTTGGAAGAGATCTTTGAGGTCACCAAGTCTAACTGTCAACCCAGCACTGCCACTTAACTTCTAACCCACATCATCCAGCACTGGATTCAGGTGCTTTCTGAACACCTCCAGGGACCTGGGCAACCTATTCCAATGCCTGGCCACCTGAAAAATGAAAACATTTATTTAATACCTGCTCTAAATCTCCTCTGTCTCCGCTCAAGGCCATGTCCTTTGATCCTCTCACTGTACAGCAGAAGAAACTGGCCCCACCTCACTATTGCCTTTCAGGCAGTTGTAGAGAGTGATGAGATCCCCCTTGAGCCTCCTCTTGTCAAGTCTAAATAAAACCAGCTCCCTCAGCTGTTCCTCATTAATGCTCAGAAGAGCCAGACACAGAAGATGTGACTTTGAGCATTTTCAGAAAGGGATTCCCAGATGGGAATAACAGCATTTACTTCATATTCCTGGTGCTAGATCTAGAGGTGGTGAATGGTACCTAGAGACAAAAACAGTCTGGGCTGCCAGCATCCATGTGAAAGCAAGATGTCCAGACAGGACAAAGGCATTTCAGTATCCAACAAGCATGCTACAAAACCCCATAAATTATGTTGTGCACACACTCACATTTATAGCACTGAGGTGCCTAGACTCTCTGTCTGAGAACTAAAATGTAATGCTGCGTCTGTTGAGATCCAACCTGGGTGTAGGTGCCTTTTCTAGATAGACCTTGGACCTGGGTTGTAGCAGTCTTCTTCCACGGATTTATTGACGTGTCTATGTCCACACCACCTTCCCATGTTCCTCGTGCTCTGCTTGAACACTGCTGCTAAGGAGAGTGAATCACAGGATGTGTTCCTGTGAAATAATGGTGCAGGGAGCTCTTCACAGTACACTGAGCCAGCTCCTGTTCGGCATTTTGTCTGCCCCTTGGTTTTAATGAAAGTGGAAAGTGAGTTACTTTAAGAGATGAGGAGCTTACTGCAGCAGCAATTACTTGTCTCCATGGTGTTTTAGATTGACAAGTCCTAGTTTTGTTTGACAATTCATAGAAAGTGTCAGTGCTTGTATGCTGTAAAAAGCAAAGCATAAACACAGCTTGAGTGGTGTAGGGTGAAGAGAGCTGAAGAGCTTGGAACTAGATGCTAGGGTAAGGAAAAGGGGAGAAGGCGTTAAAAATCTGTCTTTAGTATTAATTTCTAATATAAAGATGGAGTTAGAAGCAGCAGGTGGCTGATCTCTTACAGCTGAATGCAGTCAGTGCTTACTTACATGTCATTTTAACTGTGTCTGTACTAATACATTTCCCAGTTTTTAATAAAGCTGAGAAATTGCGATTTTAATCCCGCATATTTGAATTTCCTTAGTGGGTTGACAATTTAATCTCTCAAGATGCTTCTCTCTGAAGCCTTCTTCAGTCACTGTTGAGTCACCTGTCTTGTTTCTGTGGAAGTTGTCACGTGGTCCTCATTGATTGCAGGGAAGAGGGGAAAAATATGGATATGCCCAGGTGCATTTGGTTACATCACTCTTTCTTTCTTCTTTTTTTCTGGAACAGAGCTTGAGTCACTAGTGAATTTACTTATATATGGTACTAAAACTGTTACATGCTGACCCTTACATAAATTGGTCTGTAGAACTAAGACTAAACCAGTGTTTGTGGGAAGCAGTGGTATGCAGCTTTGGAAAACATCAAGTTAGGTTTTTAAATAATTTGGCTTCAGAGAATTTTAGAAGATTTAGGTTTTATTTCTCATCATTATATTTAACACTCGGGATGTTTATTTTCTCTGTGTAGATATTTATATCTGGCTGGTGTTGTTTTTAAAAATCTAGTTGATGTTTCCTTGAGCTTCTTTTTTTGTTGTTGTTAATTACCAGTAGTAAGAAAATGGGCAGCATCAAAGCCTTGCGTTCACTATCTACTTAGAGCTGTAAATGTATGTAAGTACAACATGCTTATACTAATTTCACGTTCTTCCTAAAAGTGTGAAAGATAAATTATTTTCTTTTAAAGGTGGTTTTAAAATAAATACATCTTCTATTCTGATTTTACTGAATATATAGCTGGGAAGTAGCCTAGCACATGACAAACAGAATTGTAAAAGGGAAGGAGCCTTTATTGTTCTGTCAAACAAAGCAGTAAAAATACACAGAGCACAAAGATATGCCACCATAGCTGCTGCTGCCGGCTATAAAGCAGGTCCAGAGCCTGTGTCATCCTGGATGGTTAGGGAGGCAACATTGCTGGGGTTTGGTTTGGGGTTTTTTGAGAAAATTAAACTAAGAGTCAGTGAGCAGCACGAAGGAAGAAAGTGGGGTTGGTCCCAGTCCACCTCGGCGTGCAGTGTCTACAGCCACTGCTAGGAAACTTCTCGCCCCTTTGTTCCCGTAAATGATTGCTGTGCTTTGTAAAGTGTGATGTTCCTTGACCCGGGACAGCCATGCTTGCACCAGGATAAGGTTTGAGTTTGAGGCTATATGATTCCTTTCGGATTAAAGAATCAGGAAAGCAGGTTCAGGATGCAGGATGGTGTGTAGTCAAAGTAGTTAACATTCCTGCCTCTCCCCAGTCATCTCTTCTATAGGAGAAAACAGTTGTTCAGGTACAGTTAAAACCTACAGGTGCATATATGCTACTGACAACCCTTCCCTTTTGTGGGAAGGAAAAGCTCCCTGAATAGAGTTCTATGAAAAACAAAAAACTAAACAACCAGTTTAGGTATTTGAAATAGTGAGTACCTTATAATTTCTAAGGACAGTCAGTTGATGTTGTAAACTTTTGTGCTAACAGGAAGCTCTATGAAATAATGACTTGCTACAATAATCTTTTGGAGTCAAACTCCTGGCTTTAATTACAGCTTGGCTCACGTGGGAAAGACTTCACTGCTTTCTAGACTATGCCAGGCACCTCTATCACCAGTCAGCCATTGGCTTTGCACTGGCTGTGCTTGATCAAGAGGCAGGAGTGATACCAGAACATAAGTAAGATGGTGTGGGAAGTCTCTGCTCTGCTTTACTGCAATGGTTTTGTTTTCTCTTCCTTATCTCTTTTTGTTCCAAATGGGGTGGGAATGAAGAGATATGCCCCCTTTGCTTTGGCTGGCCTGGATTAACACTTCTCTGTTGCATGTCAAATCAAGGCAGCAGCAATCTTGATGCTGTTTCACTGAGCTGAAAGTTTTGGGGCTACATTAACTTTATGTTCTGTACAAAAACATGGATATCTTTTGATTCACAAGAAAGAAGCTGGAAAAGGGTGGGAGGAAACCTCCATATATTTTTATGTTGCCCAAATCTTTTGGGAGAGTAATACTGAGCATGAAAGAAGGGGAACATGGACAGGTCACTCCAGTGTCAGATCATATTTTGCTGAAGCAATCACATTCCATTCCTCAAGAAATTAGTAATGCTATTCTAGACATCCCCCTGGTTTGCAGTAATGGAGCTTGGAAGGAATCAGGTTTGAGGTGTACACAGAAGAGAAAGCAGAAAGGTCACTTCTGATATAACCAGACTTTGCTTTTCACTTCAGATGTCATGAGTGTGTTTGAAAGCTGGGGTGAAACCCCACAGCCTCTCTCACCTCCCAGAAATCTTTAGTCTGTGTCTTGCTTCCACCCTCAGGGGAAGAAATCATGTCTCTGACACTCTGCAGCAGCAGGGCACAGGGTCAGTAGGAAGCTGGGAGCAGTTCAGTTTTGTGACCACTCCCTCCTTTTGGAGTTGGTGACACCTTCCCTCAGAGAGGAGGACTCTTTTGCTTTCAAGATTACTTTAGTCTTTTCAGACTTCCCAGGGCTGTTTCCATTTCAGTTCATCTCTAGAGCTGAAGTGGGTTAATGGGACAAGATCTGGCCCTGAGTCTGGCTTCCACTCCCTGGAGTGTAGCAGTTGGTATAGGTCCATGTAACCACACTGAGAAGGGCAGATGCTGGTGTTCCAACAAGTTTAAGCTTTCTGGGTTTGGGTGTTTTTTTAAAGAAAGACCCCTCACACAGTGGTTTTTCCTGGGCTGCAGTGTGGGAGAGGCTGTGAGGAACTCCAGAGCAGGATGCCCAGAGATGTGAGGGGACAGATTCCTGTGTGTGTGGGGCCCCCAAACACACCCAAACTTCCTGGTCTGTAAAGCTGCAGCGCAGTCATAATTCATGCAGTTTTATATTTATATTTCTGACTTACTGTTTAATCACTCTATGTATTCAAAAATAAAAATATACTTTTTTCTTTTCGCTATTTCTATTCCCAAGCAAATATAAGTAGGAATATAGGCCTAATCCTGCTATTTAAAGTCAGAGAGAGTAGAATTTGAGGCTTGATAGTATAAGCACAGCTGATGAATCTGCATATCAATGTGATTTTGTTTTGTCGTGGGCTTTTTCTCAGTCTGCTTTATATTACCTACTGATAAATGTCCCTTAAAGTCAGGGGCTTTTCTGTTTCAAAATTTAAAGGAACTTCTCTGCTGATATTTTTGCTTTTGTGAAGAAGCTGTATTTTGCAGTTGGTAATTTCAGCTGGTACCTATGAATATTTACTTCTCTATCCATATGCATAAATGTTGTCTCTGTGCAGTAAATATGCACCTACATATAGACTTTAATTTTTTAAGTTGTTCATGGTACAAGTTAAGCAGCTTCCAGGCTCAGTGACAATGACTGTAGATGGAACAACTTGAGGCATTCATATAGCTTTACCACAGCCTTCCCACGAACTCAGTTCCTTTAATTGTTTTAAATTTGATTTTGATGGTGAGAACAATTAAATAAAGGTCACTTGCTATTGAGAAGACAGACATTATTTATAGCATAATTGGAGTAGGTTAAAGTAGAATTCTGAAAGATAGTTTTTTTTTAGTAGTGCTGTTCAGTCACCACTGGAGATTTGTTACTTGGACTTTGTGTAAAGCAACAAACAGCACAGTTCAGGTGGCCATTTCACAACGCTGCTGTGGCTGCCCTCAGACCCTTTCCAACCCGAAGCTTAGAACCACTGTGATCCTCTGTAGGCAGAGGCAAAAGTAGTATGACTGCATGGGGTGTCTACTTGCCATGGGAGGACATCTCACTGACATTCAGACATGAGTTACATCAGGCTCCACACTTCCGCTCTTCAAGGAGGCTGTTAATTATAAACCATCTTAAAAGGCACAAACATAAGTGCTTTGTATGGGTTTTTAAGAATCCCAGTGAGAAGTAGTTGTGGTTTTTCTACAAGTTTAGTTGAAGTTCACATTTAAGAGTGTGTGTGTAAGCAGCTGCAAGCTATCATTGCTGTATAGGCTGGACACAAGGGCTTGTATTGGAAGACGTTTATAACAGAACCAGGATTGCTCAAGATTGATGTATTTCATTGCAGATGCGATGAGTATGTCACACAGCTGGATGAAATGCAGCGGCAACTTGCAGCAGCCGAAGATGAGAAGAAGACTCTGAACTCCTTGCTTCGGATGGCTATCCAACAGAAACTGGCCTTGACCCAGCGCCTGGAACATTTGGAACTGGACCACGAGCAGTCCAAAAGAGTGCGCACAAAGTCTGCCTCCAAAGCCAAGGGCAGTAACCCCACCGTAAGTCACGTTCGGTCCTGTGGAGACAGGTCTGAAGGATCTGTCTTGAACAACCAGGTGTTTTGTAGTGAGAAATACAAAATCTATTGTGACTAGGACATATGTCTAGAAAAACCATATTCTGCATCTTATTTTATGCTGTAACTGTCAGCATAAATCCCCATTATCTAACATCACAGTGAGTTGACTTGTACTAGTATGTTGTTGAACCAGGTAATACAGACTGTATTACGGTGGTCTTAACTGTAACTAATGCGTAAGTATGGGGATGCTATTAACAAGTTAATAGTGGAAAGTAATTAGCTTTTTCCACAATTAACATGTCTGGGGTTTGCTGTTTATGGTAAGTGTTAAGAGTACACCTGATAGAGTATATATCTGGTGTTACTTACTGTAGTTTGTATAGCACAAATGTGATCCTTTTTCCAGGGTTGCAGCATACTTCAATAAATGCTTTCATAGGCAGAAACAAACAGAAAACCTTCCTTGTTACTGGGGCTTAAGTGGTGAAAAGCAAAGGTTAAAATTAGAGCTATGTCTTGGGAATGCAAAGCGTTTGGAAACTGGAGTCAAACTTAATTTGCCTGTTGTAACAGATGTTAAATACTTGCTGTTGTATCACCACTAACCAAAGTCCTAAAGCTTTTATAGGATATAAAAGCTAGAAGAAAATTTGGTACATTATCTACCCTCTGCATCCCTCTCTTCAGAGGGATAATCAGAAGAAGCCTGCACATTTATATTAAAAATATGCAATGTTAACTAAATCTGATACAAAATTTAAAATGTTAAGAATTGAGATTCTACCTGGTAGACAGTTTCTCTTTAAGAAGTTATGTCCTGAAAGGATCTATGTGGTCTTATGTTGCTCCTTGCAAGCATAACACTTTGGAAAGAACCTGTCTGAGATATCCTGTACAGGAAAGAACCTGTAGCCACACAATAGGTATGTGTAGAATTAACGTGACTATGGTCTAGCATTGTTGGTCACAAACAGTTTTTCTCAGCTCTCAGTATTAACCTAAATAGGCAGCATTTCAGAGCTCTTAGAATTTTTTTAAGTACATGGAAGATACTGCATTCCATTTGCAAGCCATGTGTTTCACAGGCTCTACGTTAGAGGCACAGGAAATTGATCCAGATATCATGCTAATAATGATTTATGAAGTAGCTTAGTGCACATACTAATCTTTAAAAATAAATAAACCTTTGTCTGATATTGAACTTTTAAGAGGCCTTTTTACCCACTTAATTTCAATAAGTTTGATAGTATAAAAGTGTACTTTATAATTGGTGCCTACATAAGAGTAAAAGATGGAAAATGTTGCTTCTAAAATTGTGGAAAATTTGTGGAGCACTGAAAGGCATAGTTCTTTGTTTAACCTGGAGTTTGAAGTGCCTAGCCTCAGACTTTATTTTAATGTAAAGCCCTGTTCGTTTTGTACTCTTTCAAATACTTTTATATGCCCGTAGTGTTACTAAAAGAAATGCAAGCCTGTGCTGGTGAGTGCTTGATAGTGTGGTTCCCAAAGCCATTCTAACCCTGTGCTGTGGTTGTGCTCCCCTGCCCATCCCTGTTGATGCTCACAGCTTGCTCCATGCGCATGCAGGAGATACCCCAGTGCTAACAGAACCTGATAAGACCGTGGCTGATTTTCCTGCTGAGGGGAAATCATGGGAGATTTTGGCTTCCCGGATATTTTTAGGCATGTTGTGGTGAAGTCTTCTAAATTAATTTAGTGAGATTTGAAACAAATGGAACTTTGCTACAAAGCTGGGAACCATGGAAATGCTGCAGCCCAGAGCCAGAATTGCATTTATTGATCTTGAGAGGAAGAAAAAAACCTCAAGTGATTCAATTCTATGACATTTCTAAAACATGACTGCTTGGGGTTTAAACAAATTTCAATTCTGGTTTTAGAAACTAGGCCCTGTGTGTCTGTTATTACTTCTTGTAGAAAATACTGAATTCTCCTGAATTTGAGCTTTAATATTGCTAAATAGCAAGCTTGATATTTTAGAAGAGACATCTTTTATAATTTTCAATCCTGCTTTTCTCTTTGCTGCACAATCTTCCAAAAGGCCTTTATTCTTCTCATTCCTACATTAAGTACAATTTAAAAATACGTGGTGAAAGCAGGCCTTTGAGTGCTAACTTCCTCTGCTCTAATAGACTCAGTAACAATTCTGCTTCCACCTCAGTAGGGAACTTTAACACAGTATTCACTGCTTCCGTGTCTCTAATGACAGTACTTCTGTGAAATACTGATGACAAAAAGGTAAGCTGGAGAAAATAATTGAATGCATTGTTAGGTTTCTTTTCAAATTAGTTGGACTTTTCTGTAACAATTTTGGTGTTACCAGACAGTGATTATTGCTTTCAGGCTTGGCTCATTCTTTCAGTTCCGAGTATGATCAATTTTGCTATTAGCCCAATAGCCTTAGTGATCATTTCCATCTTCAGTCATTTCTGCAAATATTAAAAAAAAATGAAGAGCCAGCCTGACTGCTCTTTGAGTCTACCACCAGTATGGTTTATCCTGTCAGAAAAAGAACTGAGGAATGGTGTAAAGTGACTAGATCCTGCTGTTTGTATTTTTAGGTAATATTTAAGACTGAGTCTTTTATTTCTTGATTAACAATTTCTTGAGATGTTCATTTGTTGTAAGTCTTTTATATCAATCTCAATGGGTTGGGGTAAAGCATGGAAAATTCCTTAAGCCATCACCTACCTCTGTAAGCAGGCTCTTCTGAATGATTCTCTGCATAGGCCTGCATGATATACTGACCTGCATGTTTCTGAAGAACCTAAAGCTTCACTGAAAACATTTCTTGCACACTCACTGCTTTTAACTTATGCTTGAAGGGCAAAGCTTTATTCAGTACTTGTAAGAATCCTTCTTTCTGCAAAGCTATTGCTTCCAGGCTTAGCCCACAAAGTCTTGTTCACCCAGTGGGAAGGCATCTGCGAGCGGGAGTGGCTTCCATTCCCCCAAGCCAGCTAACAGACCCTCAGCTAACTAACCTGCCTGTGCAGCACATGAATGGGGTTAAGTTTTTAGTTGATTTAGAAATAAACACTGATTTTTTTTCCCTAATGCTATTTTATTTTTCCATTTTTCAGCTGTAGAGTAGTCCCTGGAGAAGGCCTTTCCAACAGTGCAACAGCATTTCTTAGCCCTCCTCACTGTGGTTCAAAGTGGTGGCCCATTGCACACAGAATGGAAACCACTGACCCGATCCTAACTTTTGAAAACACCTTTTCCTATATACTACCTGAAACCTTCCCTTACTGCCTGAAGCTATAAAACAAACAAGCTTTACTTATAAATGCTGCTGCAGTAAGAAACCTTACAAGTGCTGAAGAAACCTACTTCAAATGTAATGCTCACCATATTAGTCTGTGCTCTTCTAGAAATGTTGGATGGGAGAATTTACTTCATTGCAGATGGTCATTTTTTTACCTGATTGTGAAACCTGTGCACTTTTGATATTTTTCTTTAGCTTCTTTAATTCCTTATGCAGAAGAGTTTATATAAATGCAGTGGTTTGTGCTCATAGTCTCTCTCCAATTTGAAATTTGTGATTTATGAATTATATATCAGCATGTGGCAGAGATTTGGGAGGGGTCTAGATTGTGATTAGAAAAGAGTTTCAACAAAAAGCAGGAGCTCTGCTAAACTATGTGCTGTACTTCAGCATCTTTTTTTTATTAAAATGTTATGCTTTATATGTTTAAATTGCTGACTTTTTTAACTGCCATGTTCATTAAGAAATCCAAGGTATTCAAATTCTGGGGTTTTTTTCCTATTGTATTATTATTCTTAGGAATAGTTCAATGTAACAAGAAGAAAACTTGACTTTGCTCTGGTTAAAACAGTAATAGGCACTTGAAAAATATTAAATAAGTAGTATTACATATAAATTCCAGAATTCCTGGGTTTTAGGAAGTTGAAGTATTGTCGATTAACAGAATTTTATACAACTATACCAGTTAAATTCCAAATTGGAATTGTTTTGTTACTTTTTAATTTTATTGTGCCAAATTATGGTACATTTAGAAAGAAAAATTCTAAAGTGGTCAGTGATAGGGTGTTATCTGTCAGCGCCTTTCTGTCACTCATTATTGCCAGTAGTGCCTTTGATCATTTGAAGGGAGACTGTTAGAGTAGCGTAGACTAGGTCCTGTCACTTAAGAGGAATGGAATGGCTGGTTTGGAATTTGTTAAAGATGTGGAGCAATAAGTGCAAAGTGAACTCCCATTTCGCACATTTTTAATGGTAGGCTTACTATAGAGTTTATATATTCAAGGAATTGTAAAAAATTCTGTTAGTCAATGATATTTCATCATGCAAATCCTTGCAAATTCAGGGGTATAGAGGGGAAGAAAATCAAAACCACAAACCTGAACAAATCCGACTACACTTTGGGAACCAAATGGACTCATGTTGAACAGATGATCAGTGTATGACCACATTTATGGTATCAGTCTGGGAAGGCGTCGGGAATGTCGCTGTCTGTGGGCGGTGGAGGGTCAGGAGCCACAGCGCTGTGTGCAGATGTGAACCGCAGCACATCAGGATCTCCTTTGCATGTTGTATCTAATTGTGATTTCAGCAAACAGAAACAGAGAAGCGCATCAACAAGCCATGCCAGGTTCTCAATGGCTTGGTGAGGCTCATGTGGATGACTAAATTGGTACTTGCTGGAGGGGAGCCTTTCCACTTCTCAAAAACAGTACAAATTGAACTAATATTGACAGTGCAGAAAAGATTTCTGTTTGCTGGAAAAAGCATTATTATTTCTAGATGTGGGGACTTTTATTTCCATATTCTGTTACACTATTGATTCATAAGAAATATTGTTGCATTTAAAACTACTACATTTGTATGTGGGTATTTATTTGAAATGATGTCAAAGTACTGTATGATGTTCTATGTGCATTACCTTTTAGTGGTGGGTTGGGTCTCCATTTAACGTCCTGTGCATGTATTCTTGCCAAGTAACCTTTACACAGGTCTGAAAAACAAAAAAGGTAAACTTATTAAAAAGATAACTGTGTGTTAATTGGATAACCTTAGGAGGTGGGATGGAAGTCAAAACACTGCTTCTAGATTAATAAAACAGTTTTTAATCTAGGAAAGCAATGTGCCTGTGTAAAGGTAGTCACATTGGCAGGAGCAATAAAAGACAAAAGGAATTGTGTGTTCTGCCTGTTTTGTGGTTTAAGAAGGTGCTGGTTTAAATCATCTGCTGAAGGGATTTTCAGCTGAGGCCCAAATAAATACTGATTTTTATCTGAAAGAAACTGAATACATCACATGAAGTTTTCTGCAGAACTAGAAAATTAATTATTTGTGCTCACATTCAGGGAGCACCATTCTCTCCTGTTCCGTGTCATCTTCATGGATTAGTTTTGGCCTGGATCAGACTGGTTTAATGTGTGTCACTGAATAGCCTTCCAAACACTTGTACTACTGGTACAGGGAAAGTAAGGGTAGGACTAACTAAGGCTGTGGTGACAAGTCATCCTGAAATTACACCTTAATTTCTCGTATACTCTCCAAAATACTCACATACTCTTAGGGCTCTATCCAGCCTAGCCCTGAACACTTCCCTGGAAGTATTTCCTGGCCTGGCAGTGTTCCCTGAGCACCCTGGTCTAGTGGGAGATGTACCTGCTCATGGCAGATGGAACAAGATGGTCTTTGAAGTCCCTTCCAACCTGTCAGGGACTCTGTGAAAATAAAGTTGATGTTTGTCCAATAGAATTAGCAAACAAACTCACAAAAAGCCCATGAAGGAGAATGCCAAAACTCTCAGGGCAAGGCTGAGGTTTGCCCCATCAATACAAAGATGTTCTTGGATCAGTGACTTCATATTGTCTCCTAGAAACATTAAATATGGTTTTATACTCTAGTTTAACAACTCTTGTGCCCCCAGGTAGGATTCTCAGAACCATTCTGCTGATTGTTTCTCTTACCTGGTAGGAGTCAGCTGCATGACACCAGTGCATCAACATAATTTATAGCTGGAGTGCAAGATGCCAGTTTTTCCTTGAGCATTGAAAACACTTGCTCAGGGGTATGCAATGAACAGCAGAGCATGCGTGCTGGGATACTTGCCCTGCTTGTAGAGATCTGCATTTTCTACAGCAAGAGCTTTACCTGCAGGATGATCTACAGAAGAAACATGTAAATCCATCTGCATGCACGAGAGCCAACTTGTGAAATAGTAAAACAGGGTCATCCAAGAATGCTTTAGCAAGAAAGAACATGAGAAAACAAAGGAGAGTATTTACACTAAAAGCTTGTCTAGTGAATGGCTACTGATTAAAACATCAATTTCTTTGACTCTTTTCTGTGTAGAAGAATCCCCTCCCTAAGCCCTGGAGGAAGTGTTGCCTCTGCAGAGATAGAGGGTGGGTTCAGCATTCCAGCTGCAGATGTGGCTGGAGTTAAGTCTCTGGGAGAGGAATCTGCCAGCAAATGTCACACTCCTGCTTGCTGTGGAATTAGTAATTCAGCAGTGATCTTTTGTTTCTTGCAAATGAGGCTTGAAAACAAATTGCTCACTTCCAGAAAGAGGAACAGGGCAGATTTCTGGGTGTACTGAGATGCCTAATGATCAGAGACCTGGAAGTTCCCAGGTACCTGGTTTTGTAGGATGAAGGCAATCAAAATTAAGACAGAGGTGCTTTTTGGAGATCCCACTAGATAACATGGTAAAATTCAGCTAGACAAATATTTACAGTAGTTAGAGTTTCAAAAATATATTCACATTCTTGTGATTTTTAAAGGCTGATGTAGTAGATGGACCTACAGGATGAGGAAAAGGTATTTTTGCATCTTCAAGAACTTTGAAGATGCAATTAAAAACTATAAAGATCACCTCTGGGAGCTCATAACCAAGCAAAGCAGCTAGTTAATGATTATTCTGAGTATATTCTTATTTTTGAAGGTTATTTTGAATGTTTATCTATGAAAGCTTCAATCAAACATTCATTAGTTATTGTTGGGAAAATCACTCATATTCAAACCACTCAAAAGATAGCTTCATCTGTCCTTTCCCAGGAAGGGAGGGGAAGATGCTGCTTCCCAGTGCAAATGCAAATTTCCTCAAGAAGGAGCTATCACAGCTTGGGGGGGGGAATGTTTTTCCTCATCCTTACTGGTATCTCAAAAGTAACATGAGAGCTGATCTGCCCCTTACCCAGCTCTGTGACTTTGGGACGTGCTGCTCCTGAAGGAAGCTGTCAGCTTCGATAATTATCAAGTGAAGGGGTTGTAAAATGTCCTAGTTCCAGCAACTGTTTAGAAAACAAAAAACCCATGAAAGCCAGCTAACAAGCTGGATCTGGTTCTAGATGTTCGGGTATTTTTGAAGCAAAGGTAATACACTGAGTGGGAGCAGTGTAATGAAACCTGATTTTTGTGACTGGGCTGGAGAAAACCTTAGAAAAATTTTAAAATTTAGACCAAATCTATACTGATATCTAACTAGGACAATGTATGTAATGTGTTACTTACAGGTGAAAGTTGCATACATAAGGAAAGCTTGTAGATGAAGTGAGTTTAAGGCAGGCTGCGGTGAGTTAGTGCATGTCCAGACTTCCACTAGCCTCATGAGAATAAGGATTTAACTAAGTTGAAAATTACTTTCAGGGCAGAACCCCCAAATACTGTAGCTTTTGACTGAATCAAGTGTCATATTAGAAGGATACTCTGTGTAGGCCAAACGTACCTGTGTGATTCTTTTTATGTTGCAAGAATTTTGAACAATTTTATATATTTGAAGCATTTCTGTTGTTATTTTTAAAATACATGTCAGCAGGTGGACATTTGGGCTGTGAATATCCTAGGTTAAAATACTGTAGCAGGCTTAACAGGCAGGGGAGACTTCCATACTGATGATTTACTATATGGTTTTAAAACAATCATAAGAGGAAAAAAATGCCAAAAGAGCAAAACTTTTAAAAATAAATTCTCACTAGCAATTACATGATCCATTCTAAATAGCAACATTTTAAAATCTTTTTTTGAAACTGATCATTTCTGCTTTTCAAACAGCAGTCTATTTGAGGCATTACAATTCTCCATTATTAAGTTTAAGGAGAGAATAAGAAACAATACATTTAACTATACTCTTCTTCATATTGCTTGACATAATTTCTTCTGTATCTTCTCCACAAAACTTTACTCCTTATTTTTTACACAGAATTTTTCAGTTCAACATTGTCTCAGCATTCAGATCCATGCTAACTTAAATTTAGGGAAAACACTCAGTTTGGCAGTTCCATAATAACAAACATTTTCCCCTTAATTTCTGGTGGTGAGACTGTTCCTAACTATGACAGTTATGTCTAATTATATTGACTAAACATTCAGGCAGCTTCAACTCAACAATCTCAAATGCTGCTTAGCTTTTTTTCCTCTGTAGCTTCTACCCTGGAATTCAAATTAATGCAGCTCAAAGCTTTATCAAGGGATGAAGAAAGAAATACTTGATCCAGCAGTGAAACATTAGCTTCCTGCTATTGGCAGATGAACAACAAACCTTTATTGAGCCACGTATCAGAGTCCTGGAGCCAGAGCAGAAATCTCTCTCCTGTTTAGCAGCCTGACGTCTCCATCAGGGAGCAGAGTGCTGACATGCCATGGACAGTGTCAGAGGGAGGTTTTATCGTGTGATCTTACCTGGCTCTAACGAGTACCCTAAAATTACCCTGCCTTATTAAGATGGGTAAAACATTAATTCTTTTTAGCTGGTAATCAAGAGGTTGTTTAGTAACAGGTCTCAAAAATAAGATTTAGTTTGTAAAAGTAAGTTCCTTGTGGTTTTGTCTTTCTCCGTAGGGACAGAATTCCCAGCTACCATCTCTCACCAAAACACATAATAACCCAGTTGCTGAATGTCCGGAGCAACTCCCTTTGGAAGTCAGCTCGGAGAAATAACTTTGGCTGTGGTCTACATGGAGGGATGAGAATCCGTAGTGTGAGCTGAAAAATAGTAAGAAACATAAAAGGGATGTGACCCTTATGCCTGAACATGTAAAACAGACTTACTGGCAGCTGTGTGTGATTGGGGAGCAAATCTGCCAGAGAACACGAGATGGCAGTGCCAGACAGGGCCTGAGAGAGCCAGACCGGGCCAGGGAGAGCCCGAGAGAGCCAGGCAGGGCCTGACAGAGCCAGGGAGAGCCAGGCAGGGCCTGGGAGAGCCAGGCAGGGCATGACAGGGCCCGAGAAAGTCAGGCAGGGCCTGACAGAGCCAGGCAGAGCCAGGCAGCACCAGCCAGCAGGGCTCATCCGTTCAGAGTACCCTCTGCTGCTTCAAGGAAAATGGGAGCTGAGAGGAGATCAAAGCTGGTCATACTTCTTCCACACTAAAAGATTTTACTTTTATCTCAAGAATTCTCCCCTTCATCCCTGCCCTTCTCCCTTTCGTTCAGGTTTGCCATAGTTACCCATGGTTTTGTACACCTCACCTCGGATGTATTTCTTGCTCTTTCAGCAAGTCACTTGCTTGGCAGCTCAGGAGTATGAAGCTTTATGATTGGATGCCAGTACTGCAAGTGATTATCCTGAGTCACATGACAGACAATAAATGGAACTACAGTTGGGAAGAAGTTTTTATTTCTCTCTCTTTTTTTTTTTTTTTTTTTTTTTTTTTTTTTTTTTTTGGATTGCTCTGGTAACCCAGTTCACTTCCTGAGTATTCATCATTTGTCCATGTGTCACATAACTATTCTGGGCTTGCACAGGATCTGTTGTGCATAGAACTTGCCCTGTTTGTTAATTTCAATGCCTAGCAGGAATGGGTTGGGGCAGCAAAAGCTGTCTGTGTGCTAGGTCACAAGTTTGACAGACTGGCTGGCAACCAGTGGGAGTTTGGTCTGCACCTTCCCCTTTGCCCATCCATAACCCCGAGTCTGAGAGCACTGCTTCAATCAGCATGGCCAAGGTTTCATCCCAGCTGAGTCCAGCAGCCAGTGGCCCAGCTGGGAGATGTGGCTGCCTGTGAGTATTTCTGCACATTCTCAGCGCACCACTCACTGGAATTTTCAGCTTGCAGGGAGGCTTTGTGAAAGGTAAAAAACCAGGCAGGCAATGCCGAGGGTCCTGCAGCAGACATCATCCTCTCGTACAGAGAGGAACAAAGCTAAAACTACTGAAATCAACCAAAAATCTCATTATGTAA
Source organism: Illadopsis cleaveri (assembly GCA_013399915.1). NCBI lineage: Eukaryota > Metazoa > Chordata > Aves > Passeriformes > Timaliidae > Illadopsis > Illadopsis cleaveri. The sequence goes on from VXBB01012357.1 coordinate 65,855, forward strand.
TGGATAGCATACATGCCACATTCATGCCTAGTTTCATTAGTTTAGGAAGTTTTGCTGCCAAGAGCTGATGTGGAAACTCCATTAATCAGTCCCAGTGGTATACCTGCTAAAATGGGTGCAATTTCTCACTAGCAGATCAACCTGCTCCATGAAAAGTAGTAAATAATGATATTATTTAATCAATAATTAAAGGCTATTAGCGCTCCTATAAAGATTTGATTTGTCTCAGACATTTGAAGGTAGTCCACCAGAAACTCCACTCTTGGATCTGCAGTTCATCTCCAATTGTATTTTTTAGCTTGTGAGTGAAGTCATATGCTGGAACAGTTGCTGCTGGTAGAAAAGTATTTGAGCCTCGCAAATGGATTGCTAGTTAAGACCACACTACTTAAAGCCTGCCTTTGTTCATCATAGTGACAGCTAAGAAAATATAGGTATGAAGACAAACAGATAGTCTAACATGTCCTGTCTATTAAGTATATCCGAAATGTCTGCACAAGGTAAAAACTAAATCTAGTATATATTTTGGGAGATAAATATCTAGAAATAAAAGTGCTTTGGCTAAAAAGCCAATCACAGATTATGACTTTCAAGGAAGTAAAGGATTTATATAATTGTACATATATATGTGGGTGTTGGAATTAGATGATCTTTAAGATTACTTCCAACCCAAACCATTCTGTGAGTCTGTGATTTTAAAAACTTTTTTTGGAAAAAGTCACTTAAGGTATTTGTGCTGATCCGTCATACCCAATACATTCTGTGCGAGGGTTGGCCCACTGATTCCTTGAAGACAGGAGATGCAGACTGACTTTTTGGATAAACTGACTGATTTAATAAATAAGGTTTACTTACCTGCTTTCCTGGGTACAGATGTGACATGAGATCTCCCATGTGACAGAAAACAGACATGTCATTGTAGGGCAGGAGCTGTATGGAGACCTTTCCCTTTGCCTCTGCTTAATGACTCCACTAAGCCCAGCCTAGGCTGGGCAGGACTGTGGTGGCTGCAAGGGCAACTGATGGCTGCAGAAGTAACTTGTCACGGAGACACAAAGAACGAGGCAGGCAGCAGCAGGTCAAGGGAAAGCTTCTATATATCTTTAATTATCTGACTCCATTCCTTTTATACATTTTGTACAGAAGGCAAGAGATTGGCTGCACAGGTCGCCACCTCTTTAACTTGGATGGTGAACATCACCATCAGTCATATTTCTCCTCCCAGAGCAGAAATATGTAAACAATCTAAAAATATACATTGTTTTCTTGAAGCTGCGTGAGAATCTGCACTGCAAGATCTCAAACACTCCAATGCAAGAAAAGTGAGGGCAACAGTAACTAATGACACTTGCAGTCACCAAGATCCTGGTAACACATAGACCAACGAGGTCTGTGAGTAGAGCAATTGATGATGGCTGGTGTGAAACTTTATGAGAACCTTTGAGAACTTTCATGAAGAGTCATAGAGAATCTGTTTTTAAGAAACATACATCTGTATTCTGGATAATTTAATAATAGATTACAGAAATATTGTACTAACCTTTTTGTTTTGGGTTTTTTTCAGAGTAAAGTTTTACTAAATATTTTGACTTCAGCTAATTTGCTGGGTCACCCTTAAGTAACAGAGTAATTCCATAACTGATGAAATGTAGATAGAGTGACAAAAAAAAGATGGCAACTCTTTTATCAGAATTCAAAATGAGTCAGTGTTTGTTTCTGAACCCAGATTAACAGTGACTAGGGTGACAAAAATCAAGTGCTGGAATTCACTCTGTTAAGAAGCTATACCTTATATCTGCCAGAGTACTGTGGCATGTATTAGAAGTCAACATTTCTGGAGTAAATTTCTAATCTAGTGCTGCCCAGGAAATAAAAACAGTATTTCTCTCTCCTGTTTGACAGAGATTCCAGTTTTACTACCTTTCTAATCAAAGCAGCAATCTGACAGAATCTCAGTTTGGCTGATTTCAGGGTACTGAAAATCTTGGATAAAATCTGCAGTGCCCTTTAGATTATTTAATTTTTGAAAAGTCTTAACTCTAATCCTGCTAATTGTTAAAAGCACTTTGGTACCTCTGTGCTTTTTCCTTTTAAATAATGGGATCTGTGTTCCTGAAAGTCACTGATTGTGGAACGCATCACTGTTGAGGCATGATTCAATTCATAAAGCATATCTTGTTTTTGAAGGTAATGCAAAAGTCAGTGTTGTTTAAATGTGTTTAATTGAATGGTGACAAGCTATAGCTCCTCATTTACTTTATAATGTGATGCAAGAATAAATTATGAACATGGGAGCTGAAAGGATCTTCTGGGTCACTGAGTTCACCCCCACTGCTGCAAATTAATGTGCACATCTGAAAAGCCAACAGCTTTAAGTAATTTAAAAATATAAATGCAAACCCACAGTAAACAGAACCTAATTTATGCACAGAGGTTTCTATAACACTACTGTCATGAATTCAGCCATGATATTCTGGCAACAGCCAGTAAACAGAGAGACACCCACTAACAAATGAGGATTCTTCTGTCTGTCACACATGTTGGCTGTTAGCTAGTGGTCAGCAACACCTCCTCATCCTCATCATCCTCTCTGGTGAGGATGGACAGTCACACATCAAGTGTAGCCTTTCTAAACAACTTGAGTGCCCTAGTGATCCACCCTGATTTTATACCCCAGAGACAGAAGTGAATGGATCTACCACCCTTGTAGCTCATTGTTTTTTGTCAGGCAATGGCCACAGGATTATTGTTTTCTCCAGCCCTGCATTTAAAAGATGAAGAATGGCTCTTGTGACTTCCTTGGACATAGAGGACATTTTCAGCTGTGGAGATCAGGCTCCAAAAACAGGTGGTGCACTGATCATTCACTACCTGTCGTATGAACCTAATTCTGCTTTCAGAGAGCCTCTATAACAACTCTGAAGTATATCACCTTAAAAAGATCTGAATCAATTTAAATGAAAAAAAAAAATTCCTGTTAAGTCAGTGTATAAAGAATACCAGTGATATTAGAAAGTCCAGGACTGGAAATGTCTCAGTGCTAAGAAAAATTGACATTCAAGCCCCAGTAAATATTTAAGTTCAAGTACTTCATGATGTGCAGATAAAATACTATTTCCACTCTGCTTAAAAATCTCATGCCAGAATTTAAAAGCTGCCACAGGACCTGTGTCCCAAATGGAGGGCTGCTTTACTTTTATCTGCAGTTCCTTATTTCTGTATAATGTTCTGTGGGGTTTTTTCCTCTGGATTTTTGGCCACTGTGGTAAGTGGGTTTGGTGAATGTTGAATAGACTTGCTTTTGCCTAAGACATCATCAGAAAAAACAACAACAACAACAACAACAACAAAAAACAAACAAAAAAACCCAACCCACCAAAAACCACAACAAACCAAACCCTACCACAGTATGATTTTGGCATTAAAATATTTTGCCTTGAAAACCACCTTTGATCAATTATTTCTTTCTGACTTTTTTCCCCTCCCAAATTTAAAAGCAACAGAATAAGTTTCAGTGCTGCCATAACATTTAATTGTTTTTATTGCATTTGCTGGTTTAATCTCATTGTAAATGAGAAATAAAGCAGTTCTGGTTTATCTGCAAGTGCAAAGGCTCAGCTGCTAATTCATGAGAATGAGATTGCACAAACACTCAACAGACGTCACAGTAATCTTCAAATCTTCATTTTCACATGAAAAGTAATCTTTTCTGAAAGGAAAGAAAACTCCAATCAAAATTCCAAGATTTATAAATAAGGAGTCTGTGCACAAAGGAACTCTGTGTTTGCCATAGAGTGTCATATGATGGCAAAAGAACATGAGAGTCACGCCAAGGATTACATGATCCAGAAGAAAACACAACATGCATTTCCTACATGAAAAGCATGTCAGACAAAACCCATGTATTTGCAAAGCCTTGGCTTTTTGGTCTCCAATGTCTCGTTAAATCTAGAAGAGGTTGTTCCTACCCTCATTAAATCTATCTTTCCTGGACATGCAGTGGTAATCCTCATTGAACTGCAACGCCTACCATGAAGGTGAATGACTTTGTATTGAGAGCTCATTTTGTAACAGAATTTTAATACAATATGACAGGCAAGTTTTTTATTTTTGGAAAGAAAGAATATTTGTATGAACTTTGCTAACCACTCACACTCCATTTATTGGCACTTTACTCTTACCCTTGTACACATATGCATTAGATACCAAGGGATTGGTATCTAAACAATTAAAACCAGCCCAAGATAAAGACCATATTCAATGGACATTGCCCAGTGCTTCAAAGCGTAAAGAAGTTCATTGTAGTGGGCACAAAACAGAATTCGCAGCTAAGATTTAATAAAACTAAGACCTTCAAGTGTTCAGCAAGGTCCAATTCATTGCAGAAGGTTTTCAACCAGTTTCTAATCTATTTAAGAGAATCTTCAACTTCTTTGAGACTAGCAGCGTGAATGGCAGAAATGTCAGAAATGTCGACAAGGCAGACTTGTTTCTATTATGACTTCCTTCATAAGACATGAAGGGAAACAGCTAAGGTACCTGAGACTGTTGGATTAGAAGAAAAGGGCTTTACAGAGCTGGATATATATCTACTGCCTGCAACTCAATGAAAGGTGGCATCCCATGCTTGTTACTCAAGAGTCACAAACTGTGCTGTAAATGATCCCAGGATCATTTTGCTTCTCAAGGTTTTAAAGGATTGCATGCCTCTCAATTCAGGTGGGAAGAAAGTTCCAGAATTCTGGGGAGGTGTCCCAGCAATTTATTTTGTCTTCCAAAATCTGCACTGTTTTGCTATTTTGCTGATGGTGTCAGACAACCTTCTTCTTAGCTTTTATTCCTTCCAATCTCTAGCAGAGCTGCAAACCAGAGCTCTTTTTTTCTTTGTTATTTATCTGCTGAAACTTCTCCCTGACTCTACACCATGTACCTTGGTTGGAGACATGGCTAATTTCCCAGATGTAAAGAAACTGACACTGGCCCTCTGTTAAAATTTGGCTAGTAAAAAACCATGGCTACAACTTGCTGAAATTGTTAACTCACTCCACAATAACTTGACTGATTCTGGTCAGAGATACAAATTAAATGCTGCAGATACCCAGACGGTAGATACTGAGTGCCTAAAAGGAAAAATGGTCCAATTCTCTAGGAAAAAACCCAAACCAAACCAAATCTCCCCACAACAACGACCAAAAAAACCCACAAAAACCAAAAAAAACCCGAACAAAACCAAACAACCAACCACAAACAAACAACAAAAAAAAAACCCCAAAACCAAACCCAACCCGCCTCCCCCAACAAACAAAACAAATAACCTAAAAAACAAAACAAACCAAAATGCTTGCTAGGGTGGGGAAAGAATTGGACAGGAAATAAATAGGTAATTTTAAGGGATGTTGGTTATTTGGTGTTCCAGTGCTATATTGAACAAGTTTATATGCTTAAAATAAAGCTTGTCTCAGCTTCACATTTTTTAGCATGGACCTTGCTTTCATGAGAACAAGGAACCTGGGAAATTTCCAACAATTTTTAAGTTTCTTTCTGCTACTGAATCTCCATTATAACTGGTAACCATGCAGCCATGATTGGCGAGCTTGGATCTGTTCTGGTGAAAACACTGTAGAGAGTCCACCTCACTGTCCTAAAGGACAGGACTAATCTGGGAGAGCCATATCCATTTTTTACAGCAATAAATGTCTGAAATCATTAGTTGTGTGTTAAATTTGTGTATATTAATGTTTTTATATTGTTGTGTATATGAAGTATATTAATGCTTTAAGGTAGGATCTTGAAAGTAACAGGATGGATTTTCAAAGTGACAAGAAATCCAGATTGGTTCATCACTGATGAATCTGCTTTCTTACTCTGGTTTATTTAGACCCTACTCATAAAGTTGATCTAGAACAGCTACTTCTTTTATTCTGGAATGATTAGTCCACAGAAATTAATTTTGGGAATGTCACTGCAAAACTGCATTTCCATTCCACCACACTATTGAAGTGCTCAACAGTATATTTCCACACTAATGCCTGCATCAACATTGAATATTTCAGGGGAAAGGTAAAGAGCAGTGACGAACTACTGGGTAATAAAAAATAGACTAAAGCCCAACACGGATAACTTTTCATTTCATTGTTTTGCTGTTTTTTCCTGAAGGGAAATGCCTTTGTGAAGACCATTTTACATGTCTTTGTGCTTTCAGAGATAGATTACTTGATAGGTACTTTTATTTTTCTCAGTTATTTACTCCTTGTGATAAGAAGCTGGGATCTTAAATCTCAGAAAGCTCTCCTTTAAATATGTGCCTCACCTAAAGAGGCAAGGTTTTACCTCTGTGGAAGGAGCACTTCACCAGGGCTAAAAAAGAGAGCATCACTCGCCAACTCAGCTGCAATCCCTCCTACCTACCCGCTCCCTGTCCAGGCGCAGAGTAGTGAGTCAGGTGGGCCTTCGGGACTGAGTATTTAAGAAGCTCTTATTTCATGGAATGTTTCTGGGAGGTGGGAAGAGGCTTTGGTCCTTCAGACAAAATTCATATCTGAATTGCTCTCTGACATGTACATGGAAGAACAGTTCAGTCAGAGAAATCATGCACAGCCCAGGGTCTCTCCTGGGCCTCGGCACGTGTCCCACAGCCGCCCCCAGCAGCTGCACCGAGAAGCTTTTGGCCCCAAGGGCAACAGCCGGTGTAGAGCCTGTAGCCCTTAGATATCCCTATTACTCGTGACGTGATTTTGAGCTTCGCCCTGGGTTCGTCCTCTTTCTTAACGAAGGGACCCATAAACACCTTCTTTGTGGCGTGCGAATTGTGAAGAGCTTGGGCGTCCCTTGCTCCCTGCAGCTGCGTCCTAGAGCCCACCGGTTCACTTGTGAGGAGTGGGATACCCTCGGTTAGCCCAGGACGGGTCTGGCTCAGAGGGGGCTCCTGGTAGCGCTGCCCAGGGGCCACGCAAGCGGCAGGCGCTACTTCCCCAGGGCCAGGCGGGAAGAGGGCAGGAAAGGGTGTTCTCCCCCTCCCCTTGGACCCCAGCCCTAGGGAGGGGCCAGCCCCGCCGGCTGCACCCTTTCCCNGGGGGTTACCCCGCGCGGTCCCGCCGGCTCTGCTGGCGCCAGGGCCCCGTTCGGGGAGCCTGGGGGTCGGGCCGCTCCGCCGGGGGAAGGTGGGGGCCCAGCGGAGCAGCTCGCATGGACCCGGGGGCGCGCTTAACTAACTTTCTTTCTTTAATTGATTTTTTTTTTTTT
>VXBB01012357.1:73286-163804 GCA_013399915.1 Illadopsis cleaveri
TGTGCGGGCTCACCCCGAGCTGCCCCTGCACACACACCCTGGACCCGGTATCCCTGTGCGGCTCACAATGGCCAGGGAATCCATGTTTGAGTAAATGCAGCACTGAGTTGTGTAAATATATTTTTAGTTCTCCTAAAACCACGCAAAATCAGTTCTGTTAAACATTCATTTCAGTAAGACTGCTATTAACTGTATAGATTAAATTTATTTCCTGCCAATCCATATTTTTCCATTTATGAAATGCTGACTTTTTTCCCTCTGTCCTTTTTAAATACCTTTTGGAACTGTTAGTACTGTAAACGTAAACCATTTCCAGTTGCAAACTGGAAATCGCTGAACCATAATGGTCTGCTGTGTTTAGCTGTTTCTGTAAAACCAGCATTCTTGTGGGGAAAAAAAAAAAAAGGAAGGAAGGGGGGAAAAAGCCCTAAAACCCCTTATGAGATTCATGTTTAGAAAACTGGCCACATGCATCATAGCTATTTTTTAAACCTCAGTACCTGTGTCACATTTTCCATTCCAAATATTGAGTGGTTTAAGTATGTTAAAGGGGTATACGGTGTACTACCTTAGTTCCATTGCGAGCTTTAGGGAGTTTTAACACAAAGGAAAATAGCTCTGCAACATAAAAGAATCTTGCAGTGCCTGACATGCAGTGGCACTAAGGAATGGGAGAGACTATGGTTAATGACCAGAATTGGTTTTATTGAGAAGTGTGCAGAATGGAAAGGGGTTATGCATGATAAAAGTATTCTTGCATTCTTTAGAAGAAGTTTATCTTTCATAGAAAGCTGTTTTTCACAACACTAGGAGGATGTTTTAGAGTTCATACTCCATTTACCAGAGCTATGTTTATAATATCCCTTGAAATAAGCAAGCTGAGTTGTTCTTGATTTAGCTCACTTGTGACCTAGTTCTTTATATTTTGTGTGTTCTTACCTTAATAATGCTAAAGAAAAATGATAAAAAATGAGATTAAGTTTGAAGGAACTCCTTTTAAAGAAACAAATTCCTATTTTTAAAAAGTGGAAATTTTCTGCCCTGCTTCTTGGGCAGGTAAAAAGTGGATCAACCTAGGAAAGGTTATGGTAAGTTGCAGAGCTGCTGAAGTTCCCATCCTGCTCTGGATCCAGAGACAGTCAGGCAATCTGACCTCTGGCATCTCCTCAACTCCTTGGGTACCAATCTTCAGTACATCAGTTTTTAAAGGTTAGTGCTCCTGCATGGGCTGGAGCCTGCAATAGCTGAAATGCCCATGTCAGCAGCCTCCTGCTCTGTCTGTGAAGGAGCAAGGGTTCTCATATCAGTTGCTTGTAGATTGCAATACAAGCAATACAGACCTGTAAGATCAGTTGCTTGTAGATCGGTGCAATATGTGACCCTCTGTATGTGTTTATTATTTTCTTGAGTGTGGTTGATGCTCTTCGGTGAGATGCACATAGTCCTGTCTGGAATTGTTCTTGAATGGAGCTGGAATTGCTGTTGTCCAGTCTCATATGGTGCAGCTTCTTGCATTTAAATGAATGTCTAAAACTCTTGCTGAAAGCGAAGCCAGGACATTCTCTTTCCGGAGGACCTCTGCGTCTTGCTGAGTGTGCATATTTAGGTGGACGTGGGATGTTGAAACCTTGTGACACCAGGAGCAACAGACTTGGGAAGTCTGAATTCCAGGTGATGATTTTTCACTTGTGCATTGTTTGCACTGCAGTGTTTTCAAGGCAGTTTTTGTGGCTGGGTTTTCCAAAGTATTCCAATGGTGTTATACTCTGAGTTCCCTGATCAGGTACAGTATGTTTGGTTTTGAGAAAGCTTTGTTCTCAAACAAGCTATGAGCTATGTGAGATGGAGTGATGTGGGCAGTGCAGCCCTCTGAAATATGACCTAGAGTCCAACTGTTTCCTACTGGTTTTCAATGAAAAATGTACAGCTAACTTCTGCAGGAGGTTTTGGAAACAGCTTTGTCTTCCTATGTGTCTGTAAGCTCAAAGAACACTGAATGTTCCTGACTGAAGCATATCTGTTCCTGCTGACCAAGCTCAGTAATTATGGATGCATGGGGTTTTTTTCCCAGATTGGTCTTCTTTTTTTTTTTTTTTTTTAAGGATCTTGATAAGATTATTGGAGATCAATAATGGTTCCTGCTTTGGCCAGTGAGTGTGACCCAGTGGTCTGTGTGAGAATGGAAAGGGCAGGAAGTGTACAGTGCAGCAATGATGTGATTAATGCTTTAATTCCTCTGACTGTGCACTGGTTTGTACTAAAGCTATGAACTTGTGAAATGCTTTTGAATAAAACTAATTTTCTTCTTCGAGCTGTTTTGTTAAAATTTGCATTTTAATTTTTAAATTTAATTTTTTCATTTACCGAAAACTCAGTTTAAAACTAAAAGAGGTGACTGGTAAAACCTAAGTAATGAGTATTTCTAGCTCCCTGGATACAGATGTTGTGTTAGACATCTGAGCCATTGATTGTGTAGATGTTAACTTGAGTTGAGTGAACAGTGGCAGATTGAAAGCAATAATAACTACTGTGGTATCTATTTGTATTGACATCAAATTTTAATGTGAAATTTGATGTTTCACTTGAGAGACTGACAGTGACTTGCGATTCTTACATAATGATGAATATTGATACTCTTTTGAAAATGTGTCTCTTGTTCCAAATTCTCTGAACTAGCTGAAAGTTCCTTTTGAGTAAAAAATAATGGGACTTCATATTTTTCTCAGATGTGGGAACAGAGTACATGACAGCCTGAGCTAAGATGGACTTGGACATGAGTGAGAGAGAGGAGAGGGAAAATAAGAGGGAGTATCGTTGAACTCCTTTCCATGATGTGACAGCTCTGGAGCCATGCTGCATGCCTGTTATCAGCTCTCAGGACTCTCATTTTTTTTTTGTCCTCTGCCAACGCCTTTGAACATGCCATTGAGAACTGTGCCTGGCACCCCCGAGCACAGGACCCCAGACCTCTGTGTTGAAAATCCATGTGAAATTGAAAATAGATGTCTGCAGCTCAGTGTTGCATTCTCTGCAGCAGTTGGGAGGCAGTCAAGTCACAGCATGGAACTCTGGCTGGTTTGGAGGTTTTGTGTGGTGAAATTTGAGATGCCTTTGTTGGTGGAACAATAGTGAGGTATGCTGGAAAGTGCTTGCAGGGGAGCTATTTTTCCCCTCCCTCTACTCTCCCTGCACCCATTCCCAGCCAGCTCCTAAAAGCAACGGTTATTGTAACTTGATTTGCATTTTATGCTTTGCAGTGTCTTAAAATTTTATGGGTCTTCGGGTTTTATTTCACAGTTTGTGACTGTTCATTCTATCTGTGCTGCCTATTGTTAGGAGTTCCTGATACTACAATACCGAGTGCTTTACTTGGGTGCCAGGTGAGTGCTGTGCCAGCCTGTGCAGAGAAGATGTGCTGGTGCGTGGTGTCCCTGCCAGTGATGCCCACTGGAGTGACAGCTTCGTGCTCATCTCTGCCCCCTTGGTGGTGTGGCCGTTGCCTTTTCTGGCAGTGGTCACCACGTCCTTCTATGCGAAATACCTAGGCCTGCAGTTGTGGTCTGGCTTCTCAGGGTTAACTTGTTGAGTTTAAGTGGCATTATTTAAAGCACATTGCCTCTGTGATCCCTGACCACTACCTCACAAAATGGTGTTCTCTCTGCCTTTTCTTCTGGTTTTACTGACTTTTGTTGCTATTTTTGTCTTTCTGTGAAAGAGTTTATTGGTATTACCTGCTTTCTTGTTTTCTGGGTTGTACTTTTCTTGCTATTTGCCTGGGGTTAAGACCCTTGAGTGGGACAGAAAGCCAATGATTTAACTGCTGTGAGAGGGTTAGGTGAAAATTGAGGTGGAAGGCTGAGAAGAGGAGGTTGTTGACATAACAGAATCTCAGTCATGTCATGCAGGACTCTCTTGAGGGAGTCTCATGCGGGATCCTTGAGGGGCTTAGCAAAGTGAGTTCATCAACTCCTCATCTATAGTCTCTCCATTAATAAAGGGATGAAATTCCTACCTTGAAGCCAGGCTGTTTGAATCACCTTTCAGATATGGACACAATAATTTTGTCCCTCAGTCTTTTTTCTCTCCCTCTTAGTATAATTTATTTTGTGGTTATGAACTCTAAAAACCAACAGCTCTTTCACAGTTAACCATCAGCATAAAAAAGTTGCAGGAGTGCTAAAATGGGTTTTTTCTCCTTTATTAAGAAGCTTGGTACTGACCGAATGATGTAATGTGTTTTAGTGGTGGGGCTGGTAAATCTGGCTTTACTGTCACACTGGCTTCACTGGAACCCCCAAGAGGCATTATTGGTCCCTCTCTGTACTTGTGTTGGGCACCAGTAGCCTGAGAAGGATGTTTTGTGTCTTGAAGAAATGTCGTTACCAACTTTGGTGTCTTAAATGCTGGTGACTTTCTAGAGACCTTAGAGTCACTAAAGGCAAGAATAATAATTTCTAAATTTTAAAATTTTGTAGGCCTCTAGAGTACATTTAAATGTGCTGGAAGTATTGATAGCTGTTCAGAGGGCACTCTTAAGGTTGGATCAGAAGCAGTCATTGAGCCGTGAATAGAGTCAAGTAGAATTAATGGTCTTCAAATCTGCTGTTAGTCATAGGAAAAATGCATCTTTTGGGATGACAGAACCTTCAAGGTACTAACAGGGACCGAGCAGACCACTGGCCATTGCTGTGAGAGGTGAGGTCCTCATGCATTTCAGCATGGCCATGAGCAATTACTTTACTGTAATTGCATTTTAAAATCCTGAAATGTCCCCTTCTGAAGGATTGTTCTAGTTCTTTATTTCTTCTTTATTCATCTAAGTTGATGCTGCTTCATAGAAATTCTTTTGTTTAAGGAAAATATTCAAGGAGAGAGCCTTTTTATGCTGGGCTATTGAATGAATTAATTACACATGGTATTTGCCATTTTTCTCTCTTCAAGCATTTTGAATAATCTCTGCTGAAGTATACAGAACCACTGCTAAAAGTGTAGTACCTTTATGGTTAATTTCTGGTACTCACTGAGCTGGTTAATTAATGTGAATGGCTAAAACACTAACATAGAGTCCAAAGTTGACACTGGTTAGATGTCAGCCTGTTATGGGAAGCCCAACCTCTATCCTTGGGATGGAGCATTTGGATACAGTGTGTGCAAGCAGCATGCATATCTGTACATGGCATCATGGCAATCTGGATGGAGATTTCTGGAGGATACCAGTCTTGATATTAAAGAATCTAATTTCTAAAAGTCCAAAGAACCCAGTAGTCCCAGTATTTTTTGAAAGACAGGGTGACATCTAAATATCACTTGGATGTCAGAGGTTTCTCCTCTTTGTTTCATACTTCTGAAAAGCAGGCAGTATTTTATACTTCTGAAAAACAGGCAGGTGTCTGACTATAATGAAGGAATTTAACACTGGGCTCTAGTTTTCTTAAACTCTTGGCCTCTTTTTATTCTTTCTTTTTGGGCTTGCAGGCTCTGAGCAGAAATTCTCTCTTGGTAACTTAACCCTGAGCAAATATTTACATTCATGAGATTCTTACTACAGTAATCATTTTGGGCCTTGAGGCTGGAACAGAGTGAAAGTTAATGTACCAAACACTGGGACAAGGAAGTGTGAAAGGAAGACCAAAGAAGCCTCCAAACATGGGTTTACTGTGTTTGATATGAATCACCTGGTAAGTGTAATTTGATTGTCACTTTCAGAATGAGATCTACAGAGATACTGTGTTTTCTACCACTGGCCCTGTGTGTTTGGTGGGGGCTTGTGATTTGAATTTCACCCACCACTTTAAAAAGCTGAATAAAAATATTTGTGTGAAAACTGAAGGGAATGAAGTAGTAGAATAGAAGACTGAGATAGAAAAAAAGGAAAAAGTGAGTACAGTGCAAAAAAAATTGATAGGTGCGTAGGAAGAGATTTTGAAGAAAGAGGGTTTTAAAGTCAAAATTAGTAAGTAATCTGAAATTTGTCAAAGAGGAAACCTGTAGAAAATGCTCTGGGAGATTAACCTGTGGGCACTGCAGAAGTAAGGGAAAAGTTCTCCAGGGTAACACCAACAGAGAGCTGAATAAATATACTAAAGGAAGGAGTGATCTCTCTGCAGACCAATGAATGAAAATACCACCAGATCTCAACTTCCTGTAGGCTTAGTTTTTTTCCTAGATTTTGCTGTTACAATCGAGCATCATGCCTGGTGCTGGCTGCAGTGTTTCTGGGGAAGACAGGGGATGAGAGTGCACTCAGTTCTCACACCCTTTGGGGGAGAAATATGCAAGGTTCCTCATGGAGGGTCTCAGTGGGGGATAGAGCTTCCTCACACAAGCCCACCTTGGCCACGTCTTTGGAGATGTGTTTGGAGCCCCAGGGGTTTGGTAGTGGTCTGGCCCTTGGGTCAACCCACTGCAGCTCCATACTGCTGCTGGTGAGCTGCCAGGAGGGTAGGGGTGTGCGCACCTGTGTGGGATAGCTGAATACATAACCCAGTGCAAGCTGGGCATTGTATTCCCTCTTAAATTGGATGGAAAAGGGGATTGTGTCCCCATAGGTAAAACTATGTTGTTGTTTGACATAGTTGTACTGGAGCTGTGGCTGAACCTACAAAAACTGACAGTGATTAGGGCCTAACCCACAGGCTGCAGTAGTGTACAGCTGCATCTTGGTACTCTTAGGGGTTTGTATTGAAGTAACATATATGGATTTTCTATTTAAATTTTTTCCCCATTTTTTCCTTTTTTGTTGAATATCTGCAAAGCCCCTGACTGAGGGTAGATGAATTTTGCCTGGAGGAAAACCTCAGCTATTCCAATTTCCTGTTGGAGCCAGGTGTTCCACCTCTGTGATTCGCTCTCACTGGCTGTGGGAGTCATTCATGCAGAGTGAAGTTTCCCATGGAGGAACAAATAGTACTGCCTGCTGAGCTCTCCCGGATCTGTTTTACTAATTGCTATTGAAATTCTTACAGCCTGTTTCTTAGCTGTAGAAATGCAGAGCCAAATATCAACATTGGGAGGAGAAGTCCCCCTCTAATTACTGCGTGGTTGAGAAATGCATTTCCTAAATTTTTTTTCATCTTATGCAAATACACGCCTTGTTTTGCCATCCCTAATTTACTGGTGGAAGTGCAAGTATTCGCAGCTAGGGGAGAGTAAGATTTCCTCAAAATAGTAAAATAAAAATAATAGTTAAAAAAAATCCTGTCTCATCCATACTGTGCGGAGTTGTTGGAATTGGGTCTTTGATTGGAGTTATGGCTGTTTGATCTTGTCGGTTAAGTAGTCAAAAATGTTGCTTCACTTGGAATGCAGAGCAGATGCTTTTCTTATTCACTTGAAAGGATAGTCTGGTGTTTTGTTGGTATTTCCCAGACCATGCAAGTCCCAAAAGTTATTTTAAAAACTGCTAATCGTCTTCTTAAAACAAAGAAACTGCCGAAGCAAATTTTGAGGATAGGAGAGCTGCTGTGTTACTTGTCCGTCTACTTGTGGATTCCGGCCACAGACTGAAAACTTTTGTAGCAAATGGTTATGGAATAGCTGGCAGCAGGAGGTGGTTTTATTATTTCTTTTCTTCCCCCTACACTCAATTGTTTAAAAATTCCATTGTGTCTTAAAGCTGGAGGGTTCACCGACTCACAGAATTCATGGAAATTGAAATTTTCTTACAGTTGGCAACAGAATTTCTAGTTGTTCAGAAACTGTATACAGAACTGTGCAACAGTTTTACTTGTGTGTTTGAAGTGTTAAAGTGTTTATCATGACAGGGTATCATGAGCGTGGATGTTCCACCCCACTCCTCTTGGAAGGCGTTGCATGTTGGGTTTGAGGTGATTCATTCAAAGCTGTAAGGAACCTGCAGGTGAGTTGCCTCCAGCTGCACAGTGTGCACTGTTTTATTGCTCCCATTTCTCTCCTCCCTCATTTTGGATTAGGTTTCACCGTGGAGATTTGAGCAGGATCTTGCTGAATGATTTTTGATGACAGCAGAGCCTCTATAGGATGGTGGTTTCTTCTCTCTTCGATGGAGGGTCAGAAACCTTGGAGTCATAGGTGGTGCCTGTAATCTGGGAGAGGCTTGGTGAAATGCTCTTAAAAATCTCAAACTGTGAGAACACAGGTTTTAAATTTGGCTGTTTGATTCCCCTATATCTGTTTTTGCACCTACCTTGCTTGGGTCTCCCAACCACAAAGGTATTGGCTGCTAAGAGTATATTGCAAATCTGCCAAACACTTTAGATTATCCCATCTCCTGTTTCCTGATCTGTTTCATTAGCTTTATTGGATGAACATCAAATTCCTGTTGAGTCCTGGTCATCTGTTTGTCCCACTTCACCGTGCCTGAGGAATCCTCAGGTACTACTGATGTGGCTTAGCATCAACCTACCACTATTTTTTTTTTTTTTCCAACTGTTCTTGGTCTCTTCCCTCTGACATATTCCAGTTCTGTGGAAGCTCCAGGATATTCCTGATGACATCTTTTCCCAAGATGTTTCTGCTGTGACATCTGCTTGGCTGACTAATAAAAATTAATAAACTTTGAATAACTGCTGTTTGAGCTGAACTTAGTCTTGATCTTCAGATCCTTCTGGAGACTAGATTGCAAAAATGCCCATTTTTGTGCATTACTTTCAGCCCTCTAAAGGTTTTAGCTTTATATTCAAAACATTGAGGTTGAGATAGATTGTGTTTGTGGAGTTATGATAACACTGTGCTGCTGTTTCCTTGATTTTTTATTTTATTTAATTTAATCCCCACTCCCCACTGAATTTATGTTCTTCTGTCTTGTGATGGAAGAAGCGATCGTACGTATTAAATGAGACTTTTGAGCATGTAATCTCTTGGTGTAGCTTGAAGAATTCTGGGTGTGGTGCTATGACAACAGATTCCATCATCGTTGTCATTCTGTTGTACCATGCATCTCACAGGGAATCCTTTGGGCACCTACTGAGGAGGTGCTTGGCACTAAAGGCTGATTTTTTATTTCACCATATAGTGGGGAAAATAATATGAGACTTAATCTAATGTCCATTTGATTAGTAAATCAATATATTGATCTATCTTTTGAAATGCATTAAAGATGTTTAAATGACATGTGCCTTAGTTTCTAAGAATACTGCAGAATCATCATTTGCAGTAAAGGCCTTAAAATGCTTTTTAATGAAATATAATTGTTTTTTCTTTTCAAAATGTTAGTAAAAATTTTCAAAGGGAGCACAGTTACAGAAGGGGGAGTAGTTCAAATGTGATTCTGTAACTTCCACTTTGGTTTTGTTTGTTTATTTTTTTAAGACATGAAAATCAGGTGATAGTTTATGGATTTTTTAAGTTGATGCTGGGGATTGCAATGATCTGCCCTGGCTGAGAAGACTTGTGGCAGACCTTCAAATCTAAATCCTTATTTTTCAGTCTGGTATAGTGATGATTACTGTCATTTATTTCACTTAGAAGCAGAGTATGCTTTTCAGGAACTTTGGTGTTAGAAGACATGACCCAAAGAAATTTTATAGTTTTCCGCCGATGGTTCTGCAACCAGATAGATATATTGGAGGGAGATCACACTTCCAGGGATTAACACAGGCTGGAGCAAGGTAAAAACTCATCTGAACAGAGTAGGCAGAGCTTTGCCTGGGTATTGCTTCTTGGATGTCTTCTAATGTCAGTGAGTAACCAGTAGAGGACTAGAGCTGATCAGCCAGATTGCATGCCCAGAGTTTCCCAGAGAAATGGAATCTGTGGGAAAAATGCTTTATCCAAAAGGGAGCCTGAACTGGAAATATGGTGGTAATGTTCAAGTTACTTGAACTTGATTTATAATCAGAGTTCTGCCTAAAATGATGTGTCTTAATTATATGTATTTTTAAGTGGTGTTACAGCTGGATAATATTCTTGTGTACATGTGTCTACTGAATGAATGTGTAATTAATGTCCAGAATAAAAGAAATGTAATTAACAAGTTTTTTCTTCATAAGGACCGCATTTATGGGTTTATCTTTTCTATGTTAGCAACCTGGTCTAGTGGAAAGTGTCCCTGCCCATGGCAGGGGGATTGGAATGTGGTGATCTTTAAGGTCCCTTCCAATGCAAACCATATGTGATTCTATAATTCTATGAATATGCAGAAAGTGGAGGTAGATTGTTACACTTCCTTGCTTTGGCTCTGACTTGTAGTGGGTTTGGTTTTCAGTGGCAAAAATGTGTTGCTGCATCTTTAGCTGACTCTTCAGCTGTCTCTGAATTAGCCCCCTCTCCCTGCACCCAGCTGGCCTGTTCAAGATGTGGTGTAGGGTCTTCATTTCAACTTGCTGATATTGAGTAAACTGTAGTGTCCAATTTTTTTTTTTTCCCTCTTCCTTTTGGAATACATTAAATGCATTTTTAAGAGCTAGATGTCACAATTGCCGGATTTGAACCAGTTCATTTAAACAAAAAACCCACAAAAACTGGAAGTCTGTATTTTTTCTGCATTGTTATTTTTACATTTATTTAATGACAGGATAGAGGCTGGTTTATGCAGGATTTGGTAGCTCAGCTGTGCATTTCTACAGCAGTTTATAGATAGCTTAGAAAAGTTTGAAGAGGCTAGATAGTGACAGTATTTGGTTCTGTTGTCTGGCTGAAATGTGTAGCATATTCATTAAAGATATTGACATCTCTGGTCTCTTACTTGGAGTTGACCTAGATAGGTCAGCATTGTTGCTCTCTGTCAATCCCACCCACTGCACCTGTTCTCTGTGTAGTCTGAACACAAGGGCTAAAACTGAATTAAATAGATTTTCTGGTTTTGTTGTTTACTGATATTAAATCTAATGTGTTTTTTGGCTTGGGTTTTGTCTTGTAGAGTTGGGCTTTTTTTTTTTTTTTTTTCTTTAAACAAATTGCTTTTTGAGAGAAATCAGGAGTATGACTTCCTTCTTTCCAGTCTGTTTTTCAGTGGTGACAATTGTCTCCTCAATGTTAGATCTGAGCTGACAGAGCCACACTCCATCCGGCAGACCTGCTTCTGAATATATTCCCAGCGCACTAACTGTTCCAGGAAGTTAATGCAAACACCTCCAGTTTCTTCTTTCTCTCAGCTTCTGTCATATTGACCATGTAAAAAGAGCTATTTGTGTTTAGATTTGATTAGTTTCCCTCTGGTAGCCTCGAAATTTGGAGCACTCTTTAAGCTCACTTCTGTTGAAGCAACTTGCAGGTAGTCAGCTCTTGCCTTTTTGGGGCTGTCCGTGTAAACTCAGCTGAGGTCTGGCCAGCATGGCTAAGGGTCTTCTGGCTGGGAAGATAACAAAATCTTTGTTACAAGTACTGTTTTAAGGGTGTTTTTCTTGTTTTACTTGGGGACTTGTGGTTTGTTTTGTTTTGTTTTGTTTTGTTGGGGTTTTTTTTTAGGGTTTTTTTTTTTTTTGGGGGGGGGAATGTTGGGGTTGGTTTTTTTTGTTTTTTTTTTTTTTTTTTTGTTTGGTTTTTTTTTTTGGGGTTTTTTTTTTGGGTTTTTTTTTTTTTTGGGAGGGCGAATGTTGTGGTTGGTTTTGTTTGATTTTTTGTTTGTTTGTTTGTTTGGGGTTTTTCTTTTGTTTGTTGTATTTAGTTTGGTTATTTTGTTTGGGTTTTTTTTTGAGTGTGATTGGTTTTTAAGAAGACCTTCAAAAATAACATCATGTGTTGTATACATGCTGGAGTAGCTGCATCCCAGTGAAGGCAAACATCAGATCCTTGGCAGTATGAGCTCAGCTTTAGTTTACATTATATGTTATTGGATCCTTGGATGGATTTTCCACTAGAAAAGAAGCATTATCTGAGTTCAGGTAGGCTAACCCACTACTAAAAGTTGGCTTGCATTGTTTGTAAAGGTGGGCACACCATAGTTTTATGTCATGTAGCCAGGAATATTGTAAACAGTGACATGTTTTCTGCCCTTTGTCATCATGCTTAGTTTCATGGTGTCATGGTTTGGGAATGATACTCCCCAACTCAGTGTTCCCACCAAGACTCTCCGAACCATGCTCTACTTGTTCTCTCCCTTGTGGCAGCTGGATAGGAGAATTGGAGGCACAGCAGATAAAGATCATGAGTTAAAAGAAGATCAATTTACTGAAAACAGCATCGAGGTAAGAAAATTAACAGTAAAGGCAGCAATAGTAATACAGAATGAACAGGAAAGAGGCCAACAATTCACATGCTCATCACCAGCACCAGCCGGGAGCCCTGACAATACCTGACCACTCCACCCTGTGCCACCTGGAAGGGACCCCTTCCCCCATCCTGGAAAAGGATGTGAAGTGGTATGGAACAACCTCTGGGTTCTACTGTAAAAATTAACTCCATCCTGGCTGGAACCAGGACACATGGTTTTTTTGGGAAGACACTTCAGAAACAAGCACTGATACTCGAGCTTTTAGTGCTGTAGTCAGCCTGTAATACTAAGCAGACCCAGTACAGCAGAGGGAAAATACTGACAGTGTCTTGTTAGAGGTAAAAAAAAATTCTTCTGAGTTCATGGGGGCTCAGTATATTCCCGTGCGGTTAGATGCAGCTTTATAAGAAAATGGATATTTATTTTCCCCAGATTTAGTTCCCAAGTATGCTCAGAGATCCGAAGCAAATGTAGAGTTTCCTACATGTTATGAGTGTTTTTTATATTCAAATTTGGGTAATCTCCTTAGGTTATCTTTAAAAAGTGTTTGAGGATACAGATTGTAAAGCAATCTTAGTTTAAGATCTGGGGTGCTTAACAATTGAGGATTGTCTTCAACGTGTCAATATCACTAGGAAAAAGCCCAGGCTATTCTAAATAGTTTTTTCCATTATCATTTCCACTCTCTATTTTCAGGCTTGATAGGAGTTTTATTGTTTATGTGGCATGAAAGACTTTGGTCCATAAGAGCAGGAAATCACAGAAAAAAAAAACCTTTGCTGCCGGTTACACCCCTCTGTTCCAACGGGAAAATAGAAGTAGGAACAAAATTTTGGTTTTTCCCCCTTCATTTTCCTCTTTGTCAGAGGAGATGTGTTTCTTACAGTGGAAATTGATTGAAGACGTTCCTTTTGTATTTCAGCTTGTGAAGTACAGGGTCCATCTGGAAAGGCTAGATTTCTTTCACTTTGGGAGATTACGAAAAATTGCAGCAGTCAAAAAAAAAAAAAGAATCTGTCATTTTTGAGGTAAATATAAGGTGTTTTGTGATCAGTGGCTCAAGTGGTTACATGAGGACAGGGGAAAAATGGGATGCTGAAAAGTAGAGGAATTTGGGTTCTGCCAAAGAAAGGAGTTTTGCAGTGGTCTTATTCATCAGGGAATAGTCTAAACTGTTGAGTCTGCAGCAGTCCTGGGGGTACTGCAGGCAGTCACAGTGGTAACAGAGGTTTTCTTGGCATCTTATAATGGCTGATCAAGTCTGAGAGAAGAAAATAATTTTCTGTATTTCTGATATGAATGAGTGGTCTGCTGGTGTTACAGGAAACTCCTAATTGCTACTAGTGTCAGGAATGCTCCCCTGCCCCTCTCCCCCATTACAAACTTGAGTTGCTACTGTGCTGGCAGCCAGCAGTCTTGGCACCAACACCAAAGGCAAAACTAGAAAGATGAGTGTTTAAGGAATCTGTAAGATGTACGTCAGGAAAAGATTCCTTTAGCTAGAAGCTGGTATTGTGGTGGAATTACATCTTTTTGTATTGGATAAAGTGGCATTTGATTGAGTCCTCAGAAGACCACAGATCTCCTTCACTGCAAAAAATGGGTGTTGTAGGAAACACAAGATATGGCCCTGCTAATTCTTGTAAATCTCTCAGCTTCTTTCCATGCTCCTAAACACAGGGTTTGCAATCTCTAATAGGGCATGAGGACTCCTCACTGAAGTGGCTTTACTTGGCACTGTGGTAAGACATTCTGGTGCCTTGAGTTGTAATACAACTTAATTTTGGCACCGTTGCTGCCCTGTAGCTTGTGGAGGAGGGCTCCTCTTATTATGTGTGCAGAGTTTGGAGCTTTTTATTCTTCTAGGATTAATAGCAAGATCATATCTTTACCTTGAAGCACCAGGGGTAAATGCATGGTATATCGCTGTATACTGATTTTTATTATTTTTTTATTTTAAATTTTTATGACTGCATTAACCTCTTTAGCTACCTAGAGTATTTTTAGATTTCACCTAAAACAACTGGGCATGGAACTAGGAGGTTACTGAGAGATAAGGTGCTGCTCTAGTGTTCTAGCTTTCTCTGCAGTTAAGCAGAACATGTCTTGCACTTGGTTGCTTGACAGTTTCTAATCAGGAGAATCAGAAACTTGTTCTGTTTCAAGTACTGACTTACACTGTATAATTGAAACAACTGACCTTTTAGATGTTAATGTACAGTGCTTACATTTCGACTGAATTAGCTACCCCTGAACTGAGCTTTGAGGTAATGCTTTCTGGTCTTTGTCAGCTCAGTTGGACCTCTGAGCAGTTGAGAAGGTCAAGAAGAGGACTGGCTTTGTTTCCTCTGACCTCCTGAAGCTTTTTGTCTCTTCCATACTTCATCTTGGTCAGTTGAGGACTTTATTTGGAGACTGTAATAAAGAGAATCAGGTTATTTGAACTGTCTGGAAAACCCTGTTGGACTTGGTTCAGCTTTAAGGCTGCCCAAAAGCTTGGGCTGGATCTAGGTGAGTGTGTTACCAGCAAGACAGCTCTTTGCATGAAGAAGTGGTGGTGTTTTGGATAACGTTTAAGGTTTCAACTGGATCCAGGTGCACAGGTACATGGTCTCCCTTGCAGACAGATGGATCTGCTCTTCATCTGTAGCATCAGCCTTTATTAGCGGCAACTGTGACTTGGGATGCAGAGATTAAAAGTCTCTTACAAACCTTTTCTCAGTGGGTGCTGCCTGTTAGAAATTCCTGCTGAGAAGTCTGCTCTCACTTTCTCCTGGATAGACTGGACTTATGGTTGCCTTCTCTCTTATGTCAGGTTTGGGTGAAGACTAGATTTGGCTTGTAAGGGAGGAATATAAACGATTCCTGGAGTGTTTCTGATTCAGGAGTAGTAAGCAGTTATAGTTGATATTGTTCCACTTAGAATATGTGTAATACAGAGAGGTAAGTCCACCAAAGTGCTGGATGTGTTATAAGAATCTTATGGCTGATCTTCTAAATACCTGCCCCGGCAGAGGTTTGGGCTTCTATTTTTTTGCATCTCTGAGGCTGTAGGTAAATATTGTCTCTTTTTAGTTCATTTATTTTTTCCTCCCTAGTAAAATTTTTTGTGAGATGTTCTTTGGTGCAGTTCTGTGTCAGTCCACCAGATGACACTTGATGCTTAAGGATGAAAATATAAGTGGTCCTGCATGAAAAATTCTGTATTCCTATGTTGATTTAGAAAAAAATTCAGAACAGCTTATTTCCAAAATGTTTTCAGGTAAAATTTGAGGTATGTGTATAAATGATACTCCCTATCCCTGGGAATGTTCAAGGCCAGGTTGGACAGGACTTGGAGCAACAGTGGAAGGTGTCCCTGTCCATGGCAGGGCATGGGATGAGATGAGCCTTGAAGGCCCTTCTATGTTTCTATACTCTTGTTTAATAAGAGGTTACTGGTAGGAGCAAAGACCCTCAGAAGGGTGTTTTCTTACCCTGTTAAACTCATCCGAAGGTGAGTAGCTTTGATATCCATTTGTGTGGTGGAGCCCTGCTGCCTTTGCAGGTTTTACTGCAATATTGACAGCAATTACAAATCCTCCAAGCTGGGATGAAATAGTTTACAGGCCATGGTATGCATTTGTCATGTTCTTTGCTGCCCTTCCCTTACTATCTGTTCCCCAAATCCTTTATTTTTCACTTTCACGCTTTTCCACAACTTTTCTTATAATGTTCATAGTCAACTCTTTTGTTCCACTTCAGTTTTGTCTCAAAACCCCATAAAAGAATTAGACCAAAACCATAAAGCAGTAACTGAGACAAACTGAGCTTTTAAACTCTGTTCAAAAGAGATTTGAAATTGAACAAGGGGGGGTTATGCATTCCTAATTAGAGGCAAAGCTAAAGGAGCATGACAGATTTATTAATGATAAACCTCAGTCTTGTTTAAACATCTGTTGAAGCTCAGCTTAATAAGTGGCAGCAGATTATTGCTGCCTCAGATGCAGTTCCTGGGTGCCTGTGGGACTCTGGAGGAGCTGTGTTGTGGTGTGTTTGCAGGATGAGTCCCAGCAATTCTGTCCGCTGCGCAAGGTTTACTACAAGTGTCCAGAAAATCGTCCTTCTTAAAATCAACTTGTTTCACAGAAAAAACAAAAACAAAAAACCAAAACAAAACCAAAAACAAACAAAAAAACAAAAAATTTAAAAAGTCAAAACATCCAATTNAACAAAACAAAAAACAAACAAAAACCCCCCCAACAACCCCGCCCCCCCCCAAACCCCCCCTCAAAAAAACCAACCAAACAAAAAAATCCCTGGAGTATTCTCAAGGTGTACTACTGAAGGAGGCAAAAGATGCATAAAAATTATTTTCTTTTGGATTAAAGAGAATCTGAACAGCTTCTGAAGGCAGGCAGAAAGCTACAATATTTCAAGGGCAACAAATATTTACCTTAATATGAACGTGAAATTACTTGTGTGGAAAATCGTGTTTTACAGGTCGAAGAAGAGTGAAGTGGGACACCAGTCACAGGGTGGTTTTGTGCAGCTCTATTTTGGTGATGTTGGCATTAACTGAGGGCATGGGTGGTTTGTTTGACTCCGTTTACACACATTTTCTTACTGTGGGAAACTTGGAATTTTCTTGAAAGTGGTGGTCTGCCTTTTCTATCTTCACTTCTGCCCTACCTTTTTTCCTGTAGTCCAACAAGTCCAAGTTTTGCTTTGGTTTATAACGAATACAGTAGTTTTCCACTTTTTTCATACAGAGATCCTCATTTTTCATATTCATTTAACAACATGGAAGGATGTTTCCTTGAGAAAATAAGGGGTTTTTTGAGCCAAGAGTGCATTGCCAAATGTTTGTCTAAAGGATGTCATTAGTATGGAGGGAACAAATGATAACCCGCCCAAATCCAAAACTCTTGGCAGCAAGCTACAACAAAGAGCTTTTTAGATTGTCTTTTGCCATACATTTAACCCCCTGTGAGAGGCTGTGCTTAAAAGAACAACATTCAAACCAGAAGCCCTGGGTGCCATAAAATAGGCAAGTTAGTGCAAGACTAGTGCCTTGTAACCTTGTTCCTCAAGCCAGGGTGCAATTTCACAGCTATTTGAAAAATCAAAGGACAAAAGTAAATCCTCCTTCTGCAGGTAATGAGCTAATTCTGGGTCCAGAACAACTCAGGCTGGGCTCTGGTCATAGCGCCATGCTCAGTGCCCAAAATAGCAGCTGGCAAAATTCAAAGAACTGACTCTCTTGAGTTGTAGTTCTTTGTCTAGGTCCCTTCAGCAAAAACCTGCAAAATCTCAGCTGGGAGGTGTTTGAATGTCTGTAATTGATATATTGTTTCATGTGGAAATGTTACTTTATGAAGTGCTTTGGGATTTTTGGGGAGTTTTGAAAAACATCTTTTGTATAATAAGATTATTATTAAGCCTGATTAATTATGATTGAACACATTCCAAAACCCAAGATGAGGGCTCTAAAAAGTACAGGCTCAAGTAGATTTTAATTTTGCAGATCTTTGTACTGGCACTGATTTTGGATCAATGCAATACTGAAATTAGTAGGATTTTGTTGGTTAGGGCTTTTTTATTCTTAAATTTGTGTCTATAAAGCTTTAACTTTTCCTTTGGTGTGGAGTGAGATGCTTGGATTTGCCATGTAAAGCAAGTATGCTGCTGCTGGTTCCTGGCAGGGAAATAAGAGCATTTGTACCTCTTAGGCCTGGTAGAGAAATGAACAATTGAGTGAATTGTAACCTTTTTCTTTACAGCAAAGGATAAATTGAAAGGCAAAATTAAACAAAAAGACTTTTGCTTTGTTTTTCATGAAAGCATGCATATGTACAGCTAATCACAAAAGCTGCAGTATAAATCTTTGAATGTTAAAGCTTTTTTCATTAATCAGAAGTAGAGCAATAGTCCACGTGAAAATTGCTGATATAATCACAGCCTCTTTGTTACTGTGCAAATTTTTGCAGAGTAATTTGTTCAACATCATTTTTGGTGTTTCTGAATTAATTTGGAAACTAAGTAAGAGAAAGAAGACCTCTGATGGTCCAGTTGGATGTTTAAGTAGAGGAAAGCAGGAGAGCAGGAGTCTCCTGCTCCACCAGGAGATGCTGCACTGAACCCAAAAGAAGCCTGGAGGGGAAGTCTCCTATTTTTCCCCTGTACTGGGCACTGATGCGGCTGTGCTTCAGATTCTGGGTTCAATTTCGGGCCCCTCATGATAAGAAAGACCTTGAGGGTCTGGAGTGTGTCCAGGAAAGAGAATAGAGCTGGGGAAGGATCTGGAGCACCACAAGTGGCTGAGGGAGCTGGGAAAGGGGCTCAGCCTGGAGAAAAGGAGGCTCAGGGGAGACTTTGTCTCTCCACAACTCCCTGACAGGAAGGGGCAGCCAGAGGGGGGTCATGATCTGCTCCCAGGGAACAAGGGACAGGACAACAGGAAATGACCTTTTCCCCACCAGGAAAGATTTAGATTGGCTATTAGGGAAAAGTTCCTTCACTGAAAGTGAAGCATTGGACAGGCTGCCCAGGGCAGTGGTGGAGTCACCATCCCTGGAATTGTGACTTGTTGTGGCACTTGAGAACATGATTTAATGGTGAACATGATGGTGCTGGGTTGGAGGTTGGACTTGATGATCTTCCAGATCTTTTCCAGCCTTAATGATTCTATGATTCTATTGTAGGGTTCTGTCACCTTTATTGTAGGGTTCTGTCATGAAAAATAGATGTTAATTCAATGAAACCTTCCACTTTTTTTTTTGTCTAAGGCTACTATATTATGGAATTTGGATGGGAATTGGCCCTTGTTTTGGACATCTCATATTTACATTATAGATCCTTATGGAAATATGGTTTCTGTTCTTTGATATAAATCCTTATATGAGCCCATCTGCCTCTTTCCACGTGCTAACAAGTATCTTTAAAAATAATTTTTCATGGGCTTGTGAAAATCAATCCAAGGCTCTTCTACTTGTGGAAGACAAAAACTTTGATCTATTAAACTTTGTATGGCAGCAGTGGGATGACCCTGTTTCAGTGTGCCATGAAGAGGATTTACTTTCTTTGAAAAACTTGAGGTTTTGCTTGGAAGAACTGATTTAAACCTGATATCTTTTGAATACACTTACTGCTCAGTGCAACTGAATCCATATGGGATAATACTCTGGTTTTTTTACTGCCTCTTGCATGAAATGCTATTACAATACTAACTTCTCTGCAGGTGTCAGTCTCTGTGTGCTTCCTCATTTTTTTTTCCTGCAGAATTGTGCATTCTGTTTGCACTGGGCTATGACTAATGTACAGGTTTGCTTTCTGTAGTGCCAGTGATGTTCTGCCAGTGTTTTAGTAGGGGATTCCCACAAGAATTCCCCTGCCTCTCCTATGTGGAGGAGTTGTGTGCAGCAAGAATACATGTACTTCAGTTATTTACTTTGTGGGGTGGAGAACAAAGGCTCCTATTGACTTCTTTTTGTTTGAAACAATACTACCAGCTCACTAACTGGTGCTGAAGGGAGTTAGCTCTGTCCCAGGAGCTGGGTAGGAGTCCATGCTACAGTTCTGTTCCTGCTGTGAAACCTTGGCAACACTTCCCTTTTTTTTTTTTAATTTTCTTTCATTTTCAAGCATTCTTTGTTTGAACTGTGAACAAAGCCTGTTTTTAGTAAGTATTTGTACAGTGCCTATCTTGATGGGCTCTGCTTTCCTTTGGGATTGTTGGGTGCCTTTGTAGGAGTAATAAAATTAGAACTAGTCACTGGTCCAACAAGCTGCTATTGAAGTGCTCTCACTAAGATCAAGCCCTGGTGTTCCACATCCCTGAGCTTCCAAAAACCTGTGAAATCCCAGAAAATGCAGACAGCAAGTTGCCTGCATTGTACATACACACGTATTCATCTAAATGCATAGATTTATTCTCGTCATTGATGACTTCAGAATGTCATGGACCTGAGCACAGTGTGCTGCTCTTGTGCACTGTCTGCTATGGGAGCAGTGATAGGGATTCTGGGAAGAAAATTATCCAGTGATGTTATTTGCAGATAGATTTATATTAATATTTTTCTTAAAGAGATGATACACAAAATTAATCATGAACAATTACTGTAACACTAGCAAACTATGTCTTCTTAAGTTTGAAGTTATTAAAGGGAGTGTTTGTCTAGGTGTATATGTGTACATATATATGTATAATGTATGGATGCATATATACATATATTAAAATTAGGAATGATGTGTAAAAAATTAAAAAGAATTGGCCTGGCTCATGCTCTTGCTAAAGCTGTGCGGCGTTATGCACCATTCAGAGCGTACAGCTGTGGTTCCCCTTGCACAAAGACTACCTTTGTTTTTTGGGTGAAGTTATGGTCTATTTTAAACCCCGTATTTTAATAACGAAGTTCACTGGAAATTCAAGGAAATGAGACTATGAGGTTTTGTCCTGATAAATACCAAACTGGAACTTGCAAAGTCAACTGTGAATAAATGTGCGTGTCATAGTTTATGGTTTCAGCTTTCCAGTTTTGTTCTTCTTTTCTAAATGTTTTGGAAGAAATATACAGCCCCCATCAGTGACCTCATACAAATAAGTTCTATTTACTTTCAAACTACTTTCTGACAATGAAAATAAAATGAAGGTGGGAAAAGATACTTCATGCCTTTCATATTTGTTTCTGATAGATTTCACAGAGTTGAACTTCCAGCTCCCCCTGTTCCCCACTTCATGCTGGCTTGGTTCTGAGTTTTCCCCTGGTGTGGTTCCAGAGCAGAACACTCTGGGGACACGCAGCCTGGGGATGAAACTCAGAAGTGTTTGTGCTTAAAGGAATAGTCAGCACTGTCTGTCTGTTGTTGATGATGATAATAGTAATTACAACCTATTATTAGTACAGTGAAATTTGATACACTTATTGAACATGTGGTATGAAATGGCTGGATCAAATGGGCCTCTAAAGACCCATTCATCTAGCTTTATTGAGGAGTATTTTTTTTTGTTTTGTTTTAGTAGAAAAATTACCCAGTTTAAGTAGGTGAAATATTTGTATGTTTAACCTTTTTTTTTGCCACCGTTTAAAACATGCAAGTGTTTTAAACCTCTCTCTTTCTTTTTACTGCAGGTCTTAATGGGGGGAGTTTCCAAAATAAGTTTCAGAAATTTGAATGACAAGGGAAAAAATTTCTGTTTAGTTTGTTTAAGACTAAAAGAGCAAAGATGCTGAGTTCTTAAAGGAATAGATTTTGGCAGCAGAGATGATTGACAGCAGAGCTACTTCCATTTTCTCAAAAGTTGTTTGGTTTTCAAAAGTTTCTTTTGCAACAGAACAGTGATAAAACCTCCTTGCTGTCTTAATGCCTTTAAAGTATCTCGTGGTAGATTGGAATTATCAATTTTTAAAGTTGCAGTGCCCTTGTAGTAATTGCAAATGCAGAGGGAAATAATAATTAATGAACACCGTTTCATGTAGCTTTTTAAAATTGATGTTTTAAAGCAGCCAGGGTCTGTCAGGTAGCACCTATATGCCTTATTAGTGCATATGAGGAATTTTTCTGCTGCTATATGAGAAGGAAATGCTGGGTGTTGGCAGAGATGGGGTTTAAAATGCTGAAACTTCAGGAGAATTGTGAAAAGTCATCTTTTAAAAAATCACTTGGGTTTCCTTTCAGGTGACTTGAACTGGGTTGTAATATATGACAAACCTATATGGCTCACAAAAGTACCCTGGGTGTTCTGCCTTCCTGACCAGTTAGCTCTGCACAGGACAAAATTGTGAAAACACATATTGCAAACCACAGAGTGTCCCCGGATGTAACGGGGACCTCTATAAATCTCCGTTTCCCTGGGCTGGTGTACCATTTCACCTTTAGTGGTGTTATTTGGGGACCAGATAATGTGATGCACTTGTGCAGCTCTCAGACAGATTAGTAATTGTACATATTTTTGTTGGCTATTTACAAAATACTACTCCATTAAAAAACAAGGCTCTCTTGCTTGCTCTACTGTGGCTTGAGGGATTCATTGCGTCTTCTTAGGGTTTTTTTTAATATATTTTTTGTGCATGCAACTACTGATAGTATGAATATACAGCAACACAAGTATCTGCACCAGATATCAGTGTTGCAGTTAGGTAAGCTGACTTTTCCTTTGTTTCATTGGCAGATGAATGTAGTTGTCAGAACATAAAAAATAGGGTAAAGAAATAACAGATATCAACTTGTTCCCTGTTTTGCTGGGTACATGATTTGAAGTGATAGTTTGTCCTTAACAATGTCTTCTTTTTGTTTTTGTTTTTTTGGTAATTTTATATCCTTCCAATAAGAGGTTATCAGTCATCTAAAAGCTACCACCAATCATGAGATTAACTCTTCATTTCTTTGCACATGCAGAGTTCTGATAAAAAGCTTCAAGAAGATTACAGGAGGATCATGTAATAATTAATAGTCAGTCATTTGTCAGTTTTGTTCCATTTATTTTTTTGCAATAAAAAACTGAAGTCTGTTTTGCCCCTCAGCTTTGCACATCTGATACCTTGCCTTGTTACTAGGAGATGAGGTATGATTTGTATGATGTGTATGTTCCTCTCCTGGAGCACAGTGGTTTTAGCCACATAATCACAGGAGTGTTGGCTGTTCAGTCTGTTGCTATTTAGCTGTTAGAAAGTCTAAAACAGTGACGCTTTTTTGCTTGTTCAGGGAGGCTTCAAAGAAATCTCCTGGCTGCCCTTTCCAGACATGCCTGAATACGTATGATTTTTGTATACACATAGAAATAAGCACATTCTTCACTTTTAATAATCAATATATGCTCTCCCTGCAATTTCTTGGCCTTCTGCCCAGCCTCACTGTTTACCTTTGTCTCTCCCTGGCAGCTGCCTTTTAAAGAAAAGAATAATCAATCTGAGCTGCTCCCTGGTCTTGTTGAGCTTCCGTGGTAGTTGATGGTGTGGCTTTTAATCTGGTTTCCTGAGTAAGTGAGATTTATGCATTGTGATTTCTGTCCCTTCTTGCTCCTCAGGCTCATTTCAGAGTGGTCAATAAAAAGGATAAGGAGCTATACAATGTGGGTTTTTTTCCTTTCTGTTTTTCCAAAATTTATTAGCCAGATAGACTGGTCCCTAGAGAGGAGACAAGTGGGCAGAAGCATCAGGATGGCAGCTGCCAGCTGGACAGTGGACATATGAGTTCCTCCAGACTAGCCCTATCCTGCACTGGTTGGTGCCTGCTGGAGCTGGGAGGGGGCCACAATGGAGAACTGGCATAGTGTGAGGGGATGTGGCTAGAAACAAGTAAGCCCATGCCAGGTAAGCCCTGCAGAGCTGCTCTATGGTTTTGGGTTGCCCTGGTTTCTGGCTGTTTGGATTTTAAGCCCTTTCTGTCCTACCCCATTGCTTCTGTGTAGCAGCTAGTGTTTTATAGCACTTTGCTGTGTTTGCATTGACAGATTTAATTCTGCTCTTCCTTGACTTTGCGTATGAAGTGAGATTTTGCTGTGAATGAAATTTTTTCTGTTGGCGGTTACAAAGACATAATGGCGAGGCTCCCTGTGGGAACTAGGGAAAACATGGAGGGTTGTACTGTGTGATCTGGGTCACGTGTGATCAGCAAAACTGATTTTTATTGTCATATCATAAAATCAGATCTGTATTTAATTTGTATTAGGATTTTTGATTTGTGGCCTTGTAAAGAAATGTTGAACTCATATTTGGCTGAAGAGGAACACAGGTGGAAATATGTGTTGGACTGTTTGCTCTCTGCTTCACAGGGAGATGGATTTTCCCTCAGGTCCAGGAGGGGTTTCTCAGCTCCTGGGCCAGCAGTGTGTCTTCTAGGGATTTTATATGTGTAAATATAATGTATTAGTTCATCTTACTGCTGTGACATGTTGCAAAAACCATGTTTTCTTATTTTTTTCTTTCTGTTAATTCAGATTTGGGCAGAAATTGCTGCAAGTGAGAGAGGAGTCAGAAAGGGACCTGGCCTAGGTTACTTCTCCCACCAGCTCTCCCCTGGTCCCGCCTGGGTAGAGGATATCAGCCACTTCTCTCGGGGCACTGGGACCTCGGTGGTGTCTCTCTGATGTGGGACTGGAAAGATGAGGGAGTTCCAGGGAGAAGGCAGCTGCATGGGAGCTGGCTGGAGCAGCTGCAGAGCTGCCAGCACTGAGGTTTTCAGAAGAACTCCAAAGCCTGACAGGTTTTTTTCCAGCCTTGTGCCCAGCTGGTTTGTAATTGTTCTCATGGTGTCTCTACCCCAGCTGTACTCTGTCCTTTTATATGGTCCACAAATTGCTTACCTCCTCTCTTTTTGGCTTAACTTTCTAAACAAGCCCATTGGAAATGATAAGTAAATAAATGGTGGATTTTGGGGTGGATCACCTTTAGCTGCTGCGTTTGCAAATCAAAGTGGTCATTGTCTTGGTGCAGGCTTCTTGGTGTCCTCTACAGAGAGGCTGAGAAGGGAGAAGGATTGTGCCAAGATAGAGCTCTCTATTAATTAACTATTGTTAAAAACCTTTTTCTGTGTGTTCAGAGACAGTGTTTGGAGAATTTTTTGATGTGCAAAATTAAATTACGTTGGTAATAGTCAGTGGTAAACTGATGACTGAAAGTTGCTTTGTTTTGTGGCCAATATTGGACGTGAGTATTGCACTTTGGTTTGAGCATTGTGTTAATGTCACTGTAGTGAGCAGCTCTTATCTCTTTCTGAGGTTGGAAAAGACTTCCAAGATCATCAAGTCCAACCTTTGACTGAATCCTATGAT
Source organism: Illadopsis cleaveri (assembly GCA_013399915.1). Lineage (NCBI taxonomy): Eukaryota > Metazoa > Chordata > Aves > Passeriformes > Timaliidae > Illadopsis > Illadopsis cleaveri. Next base: position 98,168 of record VXBB01012357.1, read on the forward strand.
GGCCACTAAACCATGTCACCAAATGCCACGTCTGCTTGTTTTTTGAACACTTCCAGAGACTGCTCTGGTTAGCCTGTTCTAATGTTCAACCATTCTGTTTCAATGAAAGATTTTTTTTTAATATCCCAAAAATACTACTAATGACATCCTAAAAATACTAATTAAATTTGTATAAAATATAATCAGTTTGATGAAATTGTATATTGGCTGTTCTCACTGGGATTTTGGTGCCAGGCTTCCACATCCCATGGGTTATTTCGGTTGACTTTCCATGGGGACCCTGACAAGACCCAAGCTGAAAAGAACACGGTCTAGGCCTTTATTAATTTTCAGCTCTTTATTAAAAAGATCAGCTATGGGGGGAGTAGTCNTGTGCCGGCCCACAGAGGGGGGGCAGCGGGCGGTCTCTCTCCACTCCACTCTCCTCGCTGCGCCCCCTCCCCCACGAACAGGGCTCAGCCCAGGGGGCCACGCAGTGCGGTGTCCGTGGCCGGCCCGGCCACGGGCTGGGCCGGGAGGGCAGCCCCTCCCCCTTTACTGCTTCAGCCTCCTATTTTGCCTTCTGGCAGTATTCAGGGGACCCTCTCCCCACGCAGCTGGGGTGGACCGAGGCCTCACTGCTTCAGTTCCCCGCATGTCCATGGTGGAAAAAAAAAATACCAGGAATTCATTCTTAAAACAAGGAGAGGGAGGATGGCAGGGGTGTGAGTCATGGGGGAGCACTGTGGAGCAGTGTGTCACTGTGTCCATCCCGCTTTTGTTGATGAACTTTTCTCAGTTCCACAAGGGAAAAGAAGATACTTGAGGTGATCTGTTTTATACTATGTGTGGGAATTGTTTGTAAGAGAGAGGCTACTGTGTTTTAATGATAAGGTGATGCTCCTTATCAAGCCTGGAACTAGTCCTCCTTGCTACAGCCTCAGCTCTGCAACAGGTTCATTTTTGTCAAGCAAGTTTTAATTGCAATTGCGCATTAATTCCTATCTGTGTAAATTCCAATATGTAAATAAAGTTTCTTCAGCTCCTCATTGGAGGGATCTTACACCACTTGTTTCAACCAGCGTCCCCTCAGCATCTCAGGGAAGTTTCATGTTTTTCAACTCTGTGAAATTTAGTGCAAATGAAAGGAAGAGCAAGTAAAACTAAAGTAGTAATAGTAAAACACATTTTCTTCTCCTGGACTACACTCCCACGCAGTCTGGCTTTAGAACATCTCCACCAAGTAGCAGCAGTTGCCATCAGCGAAGCCCCCTCCCCTTCCTACATTTATTTCCATGGTAACCCGGGGAAGGCATTCTGCAGCCTCAAAACTACTTTTGCTCTTTCATCATCCAAGCCGGCATTGTCAAGAGCTGAGTGTATTCCTACAGCTTTGAATGAATATGAAAAAAAGAAAAAGCCTGAATTTGGCTGGGCAATTTTTATTTGGGAGGCCCTGCAACAGGAAGGAACGGGCAACCTTCAAGTGACCTAGTGTCCGTACATTGCTTAGTAAGGAAAAAACAGTCTTGCTTCATTAATTGATTAACGGGGAGGGTCTGTGTGCGAAGCGAACGCGGTGATTTCCTGAGTGCAGGGAGGTGGGCGGGTGAGGGGCAGATGGCTGGCCGGGCTGGGCTGGCGGGCTGCCGGTAAGCGTGCATGCTGTGATCTGTTCAAATAGCGCTTTCTTGTGCGGTCTGTAGGGCTCTTTCAGGTATCATGTAGAAAATGGTGTTTTACTAGATGCCTGCTCCTCGACTGTGTTATGCATTAGCCTTTTCCTGGTGTAGAAGTGGGGAGGGGTTTGGCAGTGTCGGGCAGTGCTTGCTGAGTGTAAGCAATTTAGTGCTGGTAGTAAAACATTTGCTCTTTCCATACAGCTCCATAATGAGCTGTATTGATTTTATGCTTTTTAAAATCCGTATTTATGCAGCATTTGCATGTAAATGTTGAGAGGATTTTATTCTTTTTGAGCCAGGTAAGGCTGTTTGATTGCTCTGTCTGATAACAACAGCATGTGGAGTGCATAGTACTTGGTAAAAGAAAACCAATCGCTTGCAAACAGTGTCTGCAAATGGGGTGTGAATGAAATGATGTTTTAAATAATTTTTTTTTTAGATATTCTGAAAGCAGAAACCTGTCTGGTCCAAGTGTTGTCAGAATCTTGTATGATAAAGGGATTGGATGGATCATTACTTTGAATTTTCTGCTGATGTCTGTTTTCATGTTGTCTGAGTACCTGATTCACAGTGCAGGAAAAGTATTGGTTAAAATATTTCACAGGTGCTGCCTGATCAAAGGATTTGGTTGCCATTTGATTGGCTTGGGACAAACTGGCAGGATTTTTTCCCCTTTCTTTCATTATTTGGTTGGGAGGGGTGAAAATGTAGCTTTTTTCTAAATATGTCTGAAGAAGTCACCATGACAACATGGGGGCCTGGATCAGACTTTCCCTCCATGCTTTTGCTCTTTAATTGTTTTAAAATATTTGTTATTTAGGTATTCCCTAAGGTGTTTGAGGGAGCATCTTATAGCTCCTATTGTTACAGGACTTTTAATGACATCCAGCTCTTTAAGTAAATGATGTATGCAGGGCTTTTTTGGGTTAAGCTCAGTCCAATGTATACAGTTTGCTGTACAATCAAGGTGAGATCTAAACAACCACGTGAGTACCTCCAGCAGGAGTTAAGGATCCACCTTTCTGGCAATTTTGGTGTTGCAGATCTGTAAACTTCTGCTGAGCTCTTCCATGGTCCTGAGGATTCCTGTGTGCTTGTGGTTGTTCCCATGTGGGACCCAGAGCCTGTAGATTCCTGAAAGTTATGCCCAAGCTAAGGTGTAAGAGAATCTTTGTTCAGGTGTGCCTTGAGTTAGGGGCAAGCTCAGGGTCAACAAGAAAAAAGGCCGATCATGGTCAAGAAACAAACTGTTCTTCCACTCTTCTTTGCTAAGGGGTGCTGAGTGTACCTCTTAGGAGAAAGAGGGTTTTGCTAGATGTGTTGCTGGCTGTTCCTCTGCACTTGTTTGGGCGTAGTGAAGCTATGCTGCCCAAGGGGACTAAGGTTTGTGTTCAGTTTCTTTCTTCATCTGAGGCATTCAAATTTCACCATTTGCAAATTTTGGACTAGTGAGCACAGACTATGAGAAGCTGGACTATACAGGGCATTCTGAGCTCTCCTGAAGCCCTGGCACTGTTCAGAAGGGAATGAAATATTCCCCAGGTTACAGAGAGTGTGCAGGGAAGGCAGTAGCTGCAGCACAGTGAGTAAGAGGCTTTGATGGGGAGTTGTGGAGGAGCAGCATTTGATTTCTGTCTACTGCCACAGCCGCGGGCACGTGCGTGGAATCAGATGTGCTTATTTTGTGGTTAATATATTGGCGTGATCCAGCTTAGGAATCTTCTAGAAGAGTATTTACTTTGGGGAGGAAACATCTTACCTGGAGATCTCTCCCTGGCACTGTCTTCTGACTACTCCTGGCAGGTTTTCCAGGGTTGGAGAAGTGTTTGTTTCATACCTGTAGCAGCAACCTATGTAATTGATAGTGAATTTGGTGGAATAATGAGTAGTACTAGATGTTCTGTGGAGGTGACGTTTCAGTGTCAGCAGAGGAGAGTAATTACATACTTCTCAGTTATCATCATAGTTCTTGATGGAAAAAAAACCTCCGCTATAATTTGGGTAAATTAAAGTAAAAATCATTGCAGTTGTCAGTTGTGCCCATCTAAACTTGAAGAGAAAGTATGTCTGTGATGTCTTCTGGGAATGTATGGGTTTATTTGCCCTTGTGGCAGAGCTGTATGTTTCAGTACTGGGGCAATTGAAAACTAAGTACAACATCACGGTGACTTTCACCTTATATTATTACACTAAACCTAGACATGAGAATGTGAAGAACCACACATTTTCCTCTTGACACCCATTAATCTAATTTAATATCATCTTACTTGATGCCAAATGGATAATCAAATGACTTTTTTTAATTTGGAAAAATGTTGAGTTCTGTCTTATGCTGGAGCTAAATTTTCAAGTAATACTTAAAATTAATTTTCTGCAGCTGTGTAGGATTATCTCCTTTGACAAACCACGTCTGTGTAATGTAGCCAATTTTCCCTTTTTCTTGAAGTTACCTGATGTTATAATTTTGAATATAGAAAAGTGCAGAAAATTTAGTCCTTCAGAAATTCATCTCAAGTATCTGAGAGAAGATTTCTTTTAAGCCAGAGGCTCAAATAATGAGATAAATCCGCTATGAGAAAAACAAGTAAGAGCAAGAGCCTGGTGGAGTTAGTTATAAAGACTTTCGTGGTTACATACCTTGCTTTCAAGATTCTTACAGTTAGGATACATATCATAATGCTAGAGGCAAAAACTTGAAAGTCCTGAATTTAGGAGTAGTTACAAAACAAAACAAACGTAAACCCACCCTTCCTTTCCCTGCCAAAAACCCCCAACCGCAAACAACAAAAGAAACCTCTTCTTATGTCTAGGGTTGGAGTCAGGCTTGATGCTATAAGGAAATCAACATCAAAAGAAATCCTTCTAACATATAAAAATGCAGTGGGGATAGGGCAGAGTGATGCTGGTGATGCCATTACAGCAGTGTGGATACTTAAACTCTCTGGTGATGGAAATGACGCTTTTTTATTCCACCTGCTCTCAGCAGTAGTGCTCTAAGAGCTCAATGACAGTCATCTGAAAACAAGGCATCTATACTTTTTTATTCCTTATTAATTTTATTCATTTCTAAGTGGGAAAAATCTTGGCTTCAGTCCTACAAAATAAGATTAAATTAATTGGCAGTATTTCATTAGGAGCAACTTTGTTTTGCTGTGTGCCAGAGACTGGCACTAGCTTGCAATGTAATCCTGCTTCTTGTCCCTTCCCAGTACATGGCGAGTGTGGGTGTATGGACTGCCGTGAAGAACTGCATCCAAAGTTTAAAAATTCTTTCCACTTCCCACCCCTTCAAAAAAGGGAAGACTTCGTCATAGTGGATAAATTCACGGTTCAGTGTTAAAATTGATTCTTGCTTTTTGTACAGCTATTGTTCTTTGCCTTGCTCCACCCTCCTCCCCCCCCATAAAAAGAAGTTTCTGCATATGCCAGTTCCAAGAGGAAACCAAAATAGAGCCTTTTCACTTAAGCATGGGATCAGTTGAAGTTTAATTTCCCCTATAAATGTGATATGGCAATAAAAAACCCTTGCCACAAAAATTGTAGAGGTCTGGAAAACACACTTCACCGAAAAAGCTCAAGGTCTTGACCTCTTTGGCTACAAAAGGCAAACTGGTTTAATTTAGGTTCTATTTAGTAAATGAGTGGTAAAAATGCCATGGTCTGAGAAGGTGGAAAGATGAAACTGGAGTTATTTTCTGTAGTGGTGTGTTTTTGGTTTTATCAGTTTTATGTATGTATTTCTTCCTTGTTTTATATTGTTTTTATAAGCTGTAATGGTTTGTCCCATATCACCCATGTTTTACCCTTCTTGGTTTTACCCCAACCCTAGTTATGTGTCAGTCATAAGTTATACAGCCCCTGGGTTTTGTCTATCACTTTGGTGCCTCTCCCAAAGTCTGGAAAGTTCTAGTGAGGGCCTCGAGTGATTGGACAAGGCTTTGGCTGTCTCCCCACCCGAGTTATTGATTTGTTATAATATGTGTCATTTACCTGCAGAGCCATACAAACATGGTCCCTGATTTGTCCTTAGCTGAACCCATCCCCGAGTTCCACCCCCCAATAAAAGATGTTGTATTCGGGGGTGTTCGGGCTCTTTCCCGCTCTTTCTGCTAAGGGTTCCTCCTGCTGAGGGGTCTCTGCCAAGGCAGGGACCCTGAGCTGAGGTTGTCCCCACTGAGGGGATGAATAAAGCCAGTGTTTGAACCCTGAGCAGATTGACTCCCTCTATCCTGCTGTAGCCGCTTCACTCCTTCGGGCAAAACAAGAACCCACGGGATCAGCGAGGTTCTTTCTAGCTACCAAGCCGTACCCTTTCCTGCTGTGGTGCCAGGGCTAGCCGAGGCAGAGGCACTGGCAACGCCCACAATTTTCATTGTAAAGATGACTTTGCTTTTAAGAAGAATAAAAGGCATCAGTTTTTGAATACTTCCAATACTTCTGATTCCCAATGAAAAAGTATTTTGTTGCAGAACAAGAGGTTTTGATATATTTTTTTCCATGCCATCAGGTTACAATAATTGAAATGAAGTGTTTCTGTGGCCAATTGTGTTGCAGTAAACCATGTCATCCCGAGGGTTCTGCAGAGTGCAGGACCTGTTACAACAGCAGCCCTGCTTGCAGTACCACAGTAGAAGATGCCTCCAAGCCCAGTTCTTCTTTCTGCTGCCTGTTGTCTTACTGGCTTCCACCCTGAGCACAGCCTTCACACCACTGCCCTGTGCATGGGATCAGCTCAATCAATTTTCAGTTGGGTCAAAACCTTCTAAGTAAGAATAATGTAATGTCTGTGGTTGAGGGAGCAGTGCAGGAAGACGTTTGCAGTGGGAGGACTTTAAGTGTAGTATAAAGTGTATATATCTTGCACCTGTGTTAAATTCTGTCCTTTAACCCAGGATTTACCATTTCTTTCTGCTATTGGGTGTTTGGTCTGGTTTGTTAAAATGTTCTTTTTTGGAAATACTACTATGAGAAGCAGAATGACAATAGATACAAAACATGGAACACTAGTAGTGCTTATGTGCTGGTACTACCAGGTGTTGAGTTTCGTAAGGGGCTGCCCAGTGCTCTTGTGTTCCTTCTGACCAGCTTGGATGGAAAAATGTGAAGGGCTTCAGGACTGGGCCCTCAAAGAGTTAAATACACAGAAGTACTATTCAGTGAATATTTAGGTCATGAAGGACTGAGAGTGGAAAAAGACAGAACATTACTGACAGCCAGGGGGTTTATACTGGTAATGGACTGGGGAATATCTTCTATCAAGTAGTAGCACCAGGTTTTGACTTTGTAACTGTACTTTCTGTTATGTTTATGTTCTTAGCTCCATTGCTGTTGCTTTGCAAGAGGTGAGGTGTTCAATAAGTCTCTAAATGGGCTTTCTAGAACCATTACTGGTGTCATCATGCCCTGCAGCACTAGTTGGAGCTGAGTTCCTAATAATCACAGATATTTTGAAGATTGCCTTTAATCTTCAGTTAATTTGCTGTCTTTTCTGAGGAAATGGTTACAAAATTCAGTGTCTTACTGACTTTTTGTAGGGCTCTGACCCATAAATCACTTCTCAGTGACATGGATAGTTCCAGTTTGAAGAGTGGGGTGTACAGGTTTTGCCCTGTCCTCAAAGGCTTTGGTTCCTAAGGACAGGGCTTTCTAGCCTTATCTCTCTGTAAAATGTCATTGAACATCCATGGTGTGAACTACATAAGAATGATAATGCTGAGCTCACAGTGTGTGTATGTCCCTGGGGAGAGAGGTGACTCCTGCCTCCTGTCCCTCATGCCCAAATGGTGGTGACTCTTCAAAGGCTTGTTTGCATCCTCTTTGAACACCAAAACTGCTTGAAGCCTTTGCCAATTTCAGGTAATTAAACAATCAAATTTAACAAATTTAACAATTTGTTTAAATATTTTTTTCAAATGTCAAACCCCCGTAATTTTAATTTAACATTATAATGAGTATTTCCAATAGATTGCTGAGTGGATTGGAATTTTATGCTGTTAAATCTTGTTGCAATTTAAGTTCTTTAGTCAAAGAAGCCAATATATTGTTATGGCTTTTATATAGCTTTTATATTTTTAATTCTGAAAATGTTTTGAAATAAAACATATCTTACTGTACAGAAGAAGGAGGCAATCTAGTATATAATATAGTTTAGAATGTGTGATAAATTGAATTTTACTTGATATGAAGAAATTTGTATAGTTTTCATGGCTAGAATGAATTCTTTGATGGAACCGTAATCTAGCTGTTGTAATTCCATTATCAGATGAGGTCACTGAACTGAAGTATTTGGAGAACATCCCTAGTTGGTCTCTTATTCTGAAAACTGCCCGTGTTTTGTGTATGCTATGCACTCTGGCATTCAAATGTTATTTAATGGTTTTAAATGACAGGTACAGAATTGTGAGATTGCTACGACAGGTGTTGGGTAGCCACTTGTATTAAATGCAAGAGGAACTGGAGGTTGACAAACCTAATGTTTGTTACACTAAACCCAGTCACATGTTCCTATTATCAAACGTGTTCCCTTGTGGAAGATTTGTAGAAGATGAATGTAGTAGTCCTCAGTAGAGTGCATCTTATGCTCTATGCCTTTCTCAACATATACCTGTAGCAGGGGATGTTGCCTTTTTGTGCATCTGAGAATCCTGAACTGGCTGCTCTGAGGAGAGGAAGAGGGATCTGTTCAGTCCAAGAATGTTTTTTGTAGATATTGGGTTGAGAGTGCTGTAGGAGTTGCATTCAAGTATCTAGGCAGGAAAAGAAGGTGCACCATGGTGAGAAAGAAGAAATACTCTTGGATCTGTGACCAGAAAATTGGAGAGATTACCTAGGATTTTCAATTCGTTTCTAGTTTTTTTTCTGGTTGTTTTTTCACAAGGCCAGACTGGATGGGGCTCTGACCAACCTAGTCTAGTGGAGGGTTTTCTTGCCTATGGCAGGTGTTAGAATGAGGTGGTCTTCAAGGTCCCCTCCAACCTAAACCATTCTGTGATTCTGTAACTGTGCATCCTGCAGGCAACAAAATACCGGATTCTTCTGACCATTAGTGCAAATGAGCTTTTTAATTAAAAACCACCTTGAAGCAATTATTTGGCTTGGCAGGTCTGATTTCTCCTTTGCCACAATCCCATTTTCCCATTCTGAGGACACAGCTTTAGCCAGGGACACTGGAGCTCAGGGCTGGTCTCTCTGAGTGTGTCTCTATGGAGTCTCTGCAGGAAGGCTGAGGGGTGAGGAGCGCAAAAGAGGGGTAGCCCCAGGGCACAGTGGCATGATGGCCCCATTGGGGTGAGGGTGGGGGCACAGCAGGGTTGTGTGCTGGGCTGTGCAGGACAGGAGGTGCCCTTGGCCTAACTTAGAAATTGCCAGAGCTACAGCCATCCTGTTTGGCTTCTCTGAGGAGAGCTGTCCCTCTTGAGCAGGGCAGGTGGGAAGATGTGGCTGGTGCAGACTTTGCATGTATTTATGAGTGCCAGATTTGGATGGGGGGATGACACCTGAGCTCTAAGCATCTCCGAATTAGCTTCAATTTATTTATGAGCTATGATAACATGGCTTAAGGTGCCTTTTGAGCAGTAACTTTGTGTGGTGACAATTATCACAGTATTTTGAGGGGTCTAACCATCATATGCAGAAGCTGATCTCAGTGCCACAGGAGAGTGTGGCTGAGGACTGTGCGGCCAGTCAGTGTCATGATCAATGACAGTCAATGAGCTGGTGCGTATCAATCATTGCCAGAGTGGAGCAGGGTGGCCAAGGCGCAATCAGACCTTATTACAATTCATGTATGCGTGTGCTTGGTGGTTTTTGGGATTTTTTTTTGAAGGACTATGGAGGGCTCAGTGGTGTTTGCTCACACCAGCGTGCTGTCAAGGAAGCAGAAAGTGTCCTAGGCAATTTGGAGATGTATTAATGTTACTGCTTTGTTTTTTATTGATGGGTACTGACCCAGGTCCTCCCTTTACAGGTAAAGATATTGCTCTGAAAGGTGTCTCGTTCCTCTCCTTGTGATGTTGGCAGCAGTTGAAGCTCTCTGAAGCCAATATGCCATAATAGATCTGAAAAAATTCCAGCCAAACAAAAATTATTTATCCACAACCTATTCTAAGCAACTGAGAGGATTATGATGTCATTACTAAATTAGACTTTTACTGTCAATTATTATAAGAGCTCAAAATTGTAAATTCATTACAAGAGTAATTTATTATCTGAAATAATCTCGTCTTGATCTTTTCTTTTACTGTTTTTATTCTACAGTGAAAATTCTTTGCATTTTTCTTTATAGCATCTAAATTTCTGTAGTGACGTTTATTTTTAAATCCCTCCAGCCATCCTTTCTTAATAATGCAGCTTTGCCAACAAGCATGCATTGTACGCATGGATATTTCTTCATTAATGAAAGAATAACATGGAATAATGATGCGGAAATTATATGGAAACCAGTAATTACTGAAACAGTGACTGCCATGCAGCATGGGCTGTTTTATGCAATATAATTTAAAACACAAATATTCAGACATCCTGTGCAAGTGACATAGTAAATAATTATCCATGTTAGCTATTCAAGTATATTGAAAAATGCTAGTTGACTGTTATATTTTATGTAATGATAGACCACACTCTAAATTTCCTTCAGAATTGAAAGCTATCACCTAACCAAGAGAATGTATACTATTTTCACAATAATAATTTGAATGCATATTTTGGGTTAATGGTCTGATTCTGAAATTGCTGCCTGTTTCTGTTCAGCTTGAGCCTCCAATTTCTTTAAAAGAACTCTTTAAAAATAATTTCTGGCAGAGTTGTAATTCAATTTTGAGATGAAGTGTGTTGTTTTTTTCTTTAGAATTAAGATTTAGCAGTCATTCATAAGGATTTTATTGTTTGTGATTTATAACTGATGTCCCAAATGATATTGGGTTCTTGCAAAATGTCCTTGGTTTTCACATTGTAGTGGCTATGGTTGGATGAAAGTGCAATTATAGATAACAGGAGAGATGAAATAGCTGCTATAGATACAATGAATTAACTGAAGTTTTGTTGGGAAAACTAATCCTAATTCCTTTTACTCCAGTTTTTTTCTGTACTCTGTATTACAGGCCTTTGATCTGGTGTTACTTTCTTTGGAGCTTGTCAGGCTGAAATAAAGGATGCTTTATGCTATCCCATGACTGGGATCCAGAGTACTGAAGCTGGTTCAGTGGTTTTCAGTCTCTTCCACTTTTTTTATCTGTGCATTGTTCCCATGGATACCTTCAACTTTTCCCAGGTTCTTTTTCTTGCTCTCACGTTGGATCTTAGAGACTGGATCACAGAGTCAGGAAGCATTGATCCAAGCTAAGGAGATGGTCGTGCAAGGGAAAGAATGCTCTTTGCTCCTGGTTCGTCCATCTGCAATGTACAGAATATGTTTGTGTGTCTGGTTCTCTCCAGTTGCTGCCCATGTTCAGCTGATCAGTCAGAAATTTTTTTTCTGTGTCCTTTTCTCAATAAAGGGTTTATTTTTTAGAACATTATTTATTGATAATTTGCATTGTTATTTTTTCACATTTGTTTTAAAAGGGACAAAAATATTATTATAAATGTTATATTGTAATATGTGTGTCCATGCTTGGAACTAGTCAAACCAGGTCCTGAGCAGCCTGCTCTGTGTGGTCTTGCTTTGAGCAGAGGGGTTGGACTGGGTAATCTCTGCAAGCCCCTTCCAGCCTCAAAGACTCTGTGGCTTGGCCATTTTCTGTCAAAGCTTTAAACTTCAAGTACGGTGTTACTGAGCCACTCTGGGAGCTGAAATATGTTTTCTTCTAGTGATATTGTAAAATTGTTCTGAATTTTGAAATATGCAGCTCTGCTGTCAAAATAGTGAAAAAATACTCACTGTGCTTTTCAATAATGAAGTTGAATTTTCTGAATTTCTGCACTGTGGAGTGACAGCACATTGTGATCACACAGAAAAGCTAGTCCTGCTCTACAAAGATCACTTTTGTGGCAAAGAACCTGAGCTCAGTTTTACCTACTTTTATTTAGTACCTAAACAGACTTTTAAATCAGCAAAGGCTAATTATTGGTTTACTAAAACTAATGAAATAATTCAGGTTTATAAAGAGAAAGCCAGTTGGTTGGAACACTGTTGGAGATGAATGATGTTGTCATTAAATCTTAAGTGGAGGGTAATTTTTACTCATCTTGCTGGTTAAGTGAGATCTTACACATTGCAGTGTGGCATTAAGAAGATGCACAGGCACATCAAACTGAGCAGAGAGAATCCTTGCATGCTGCGTTTGTCATTAGGAATAACAATTTAATAAGCTTTTAGTAAAAGAAGAAATGTAGCACATGACACATTTTTTGACATGGTTTTGAATGAAGGCTCATAGGATGAGCCTTCAAAATCCTTTGAATGAAGGAATTTGCTCATAGGACTTAATCGGGATGTTTCTTGTCATTGTATCTTTTAAATCACTGGAAGGTGGGCAGTGTAATGCTTTTCTCTGTTCTCCCCTCTTCCAGCAAATTGCCAGTTCTGGGAATTGGAGATCTGCCATATTTCTCTTTATTCTTGGGAGAGAATCACAAAGACAGTAAATCACCCAACTGCAGGTAACCTGAAAGGAGCAAATTGAGATGGCTTTGGCAGCAGTAATTTGTAGAATAAATCTCTTCAGGTTTTCACAGTAGTGGATTGCTCTGGTGTTGCAATGCCTGTGTTAAAGTAGTACGGATGTGAAGCTGCAGGTGTATTATTAGCCTGAAATAGTTCTTTGATTTGCACAATCAGTGTAATTATAAATTAAGACTTTTTCATCATAATGAAAAACCTTTTACTTGTCAGGGGAAAAGGATGAGTACAGTTTGCTTTTTTCTAAGAGGAAAGTCTCAGGAATACTGAATAAAAATTCCGCCTGCATCCTTTCATCGTGGTCCGGTGTGTGCATCTTGAAGGTGATAGAGACATCTGACATCAGTCAGTGTCAGGCAAAATGACAGCTTCAACTTGGGAAATCCATGGTGAAAATGCATTTATAGTTGCAGCTACACACTGCACCTCATGCCCAGCTGCCTTTGGCTGATCTCTGAGGACACTGTAGAGGGATCCGTTTTGTATGGGGTGTTCCCTTCCCTTCTGGGAGACCAGGAGTTGTCCATGGGTAAGCATCCCTGTGTCATGGAGGATGCAGCCAGACTAAAACTGGAAACCAGAGCTAAACTGAGTTAATGACCAGAAACATGAGATGCAAAGTGAGTTTGAATAGGGAAGAGGCAAGAGGAGGAAAAGATATTTTGAAATGCTGTTGCAGTGCTGAAGGACCTCACAGTGGTGGTGTGTGGAACTTGTCCTGTGAGTCAGAGAAATGCCCTTGCTTCTGCTCACCTGGCTGGAATGAGAACAATGAGGGTAAAATTATGATGAGAAATACTTCACTATAACTTGAACTTCCTTAGAGAGAGTTCTAGTCTGTTTCACGTGCTTACTTTAATTTTTGCTCTGCATGTTATCTGCCCAATACTCAATCCTGAACTCAGGAAAAAATTAGGGAGAAAGGCCCATTATCTTCTATCTTCAATGAATCCTTTTGAAAAAAAGCAAAGCAAAAGACAGTTTTACGAATTAATGAATTCTGGGTTTCGTGTTAATTGTAATGAAATATATGAATGAAAGCCAATTCTTCTTTCCCCTTCTAAAGTAGTCACTTGCAACAACTTAAGATGGCCTTTGATACCTGGATCTTGGCATCTGCACCTTGGCCAATGCAGGAATTAAGTCTTGAAATCTACTGCTGAAGTCAAACAAGTTGCTTCGCATTTTGCCACTTGAAAGTAGGACAAGACTTGTATGCACCCAAGAAATGAATCTGGCTTCTCATCCCTTCTTGCCTCCCTTTCTCTAGCAGAGGAAGAACGTTTGACACTGCTGTGTGATGGCTGAATCTCCTGATGTGTGCTGTGAGCAGTGTTCTGACAGGGCTTTTGTCTCCTGCAATGTCAGGCTGGCTGACACCTACCCCAGCCTCCTTCTCCTTTACTTTGTCACTCTTTATGCATCAGTCTTTTTATGTCATCTAACCTGCTTTTCTTACTAGATGGAATAGTCTCAGGGGTTTTTCTCTTCTACCTTTGATCTTGTGTCACAGAAAGCTACTGTGGTGATTATTTTAGCCTAATTAAACCACGTCTTTTGGGGGAAAAAGTCAGCTAAATGCTTCCTCCAGAAGAATGAGATTTTCATAGCCTCTTTGTTATACTTTGTTAGATCATAAAAGTTTGTAACTGCCTTCCATTTATGGGGATTTGATGTTCAGTATCCCCTAACATCTATTCTCTGTATATCAATACGAGGAGCAGGCCAAATGCAAATATTGAGAAGACTATGGCTAAATGGAGAAATTTGCTTACCAGTGAATAGTCTTCAGCCCCAGACAGAGAAATTAAACATGTTTTTTCAAACTGGAAATCTGTTTCCTGTGTGCCTCATGGAAATGTCACTAGAGGCTTGAAATCCTAATGCCAAGGTTTGGGACCAGATGTGTAAAGATATGTCCAAATTCTGAAGTATGATAGAAATGCTAATGCAAAAGTTACTGGTGGGCACCTGTGTCCAAGTCAGCTGAGAGATGAAGCCTAAGGCCAGACTGATGCTCTCCAAAGGGATACAAATATAAGCAAAATAAGAAAGAATAACTTTGGTACAAGTTTGTCACAGAACAGCATGAAAGAACTTGAGAGTTGACACTTGGATAGATGGGTGTCACTCTCTTCTCCCAGGTAGCAAGTGACAGGACAAGAGGAAACAGCCTCAAGTTGTGCCAGGGGAGGTTTAGGTTGGATATTAGGGAAAATTTCCTTCTGAAAAGGTGGTCAAGCCCAGCACAGGCTTCCCAGGACTGTAGTAGAGTGTTCAAAAAGTGTAAGTGTTGAAAAATGTTCAAAAATGTGTGGAGGTGACACTTGGGGGACATGGTTTAGTGGTGAACATGCAAGTGGTGGCGGGGATTGATGGTTCAACCTTGTGATCTTAGAGATCTTTTCCAATCTTAACCATTCTATGATCCTGTGATACTGTGGAGAAGCACTCAACATTGATATTGGTTCAGGACATTGACTGTGTAGTTCATTGTCACATTCAGCAGCAGTGCAGACACAGATCTAGAAATTACAATATTTGCATTAAACCACATGAGAGAACATACATAACTACTTTAAAAAAAATTTCCCAAGCCCCCCAAAATCCATCCATCCTTATCTATACTCCAGCAGAGTTTAAATTATAATCATTTAGAAGTTTATTAGAAAAGAAATAATTACATGTGGAGTTTTTCACTCTTGGGACTTGCGTCCATCCAGTAACAGTGATGCACAGCAAGGAGCTGCTTCCCCACAGTCCCTCCTTCTCTGCAGGAGATGTTGAGGCTGGACTTGTCCCTGGAGTGCCAGCTGGATGAGCTGGGTGCCTTCTTGTAGAGAGGTTTCAGTACAGCCCTATCATTTGGGACTGACTCCTGTCACTGAGAGGAGGCTGGGGCTGTGCAGCAGACGCTGTGTCCTCAGAGGGCTCCATTAAAACACAGTCAGTAAAAACACAAGACCTTTTTTTTAAACTTTGTACCAATAACCCCAGAAGCTGAAGGTAAGTGCTTGCTAACTGCAGTACCACATCCTGTTTCATACAGGAAAGAAAAATATTTTTGTTTCGGGGCTTTATTGTGCCTGTTGTTAGTCCTGGAGAATATATTCTTTGGTACTTTACTTTGTTTTCTTTCTCATTTTCCTTTTGAGTGAATTTGTTCTGTCCTCAGTATGGCTTTTCTGGTTGTTGCTTCCGCTCCTCAGGCCCCCTTGAAATTGCCAGGGTTAGAATCTTGTCCTTCTTCCCATTCAGCTGATGTTTTTTTCCCCTTCACTCATTTTTGGCCAGAATTTGCTTGGCAGTCTGCTACAAAACAAAAATAAAATGAGAAATACCACTTTTCTTCTTTACTAGGGAAAGATGACCTTCCATACAGATAATCAAAGATTCTGGATTTTTGTCCCGGAAAGGATTTTATATTTTCTCTGTTAGTGGCAAGTTGAGTGCATCCTGTATTACATCTCAAGATATGTTATCATTGCCACTTTGGTGGAAATGATGGGGCATATTTGACTGGCCTTGGAAGGATCCTTGCTTTGTGCTGCCTGTGGGGGATGTGGCCAGCTGTACTCAGGGCAACATAAAATGCATAAAAGTAGAAGTGAGTGTCTACTTGATTTTTTGTCTCTTCTTTTTCCTTGCCCCAGCGTAAAGTTGTATGTAATGACTTTCTAGCAGCAGGATTTCTGAGACATGCTTGTATTTTCTTTTTGTATTGCCTTTTCTTTTACCTTGTCATTGGGTAAGTATGAAGATTTTGTCAGGAATTTGGTTTATACGTCTGTGTTAAGTAGTGCTGCAATAAAGAATTTGGTGTTGAAGCTCCTCATTTCTGTCACTCAGAAATCTCCTGACCTTTGTAATTATATAAATGTAAACACTTAAGAATCACTTTTATAGCCAGTTTTTGATAGCAGTTTGCCAGGTAACCTATGTCTGAGGGAAAGGCTCTAGTGCCCAAGCTGCCCCTGCAAGGGTGACGAACCAGAGGGCCTGTACTGATGCTGCATTCCTGCAGAACTAACAGTGCCTGCAGTGTTTCTGGCTGGACAAATGTGGGTCTGGAGTGTGAAGTTTTTTAATTTACATGCTGGATAGAAAATGAGGACTGTGCTGTAGTACCCTGTCTGGGGAGCATTGAGTGGGACAAAGAGTGTGCTTTGTTGTTGTGAGGAAGGGGCTGATGTGGGTCTGTTGAAAAGCTAATTCTTGAAATGAAAGTATACCAGATTAAATGATTAATTAAAATTCTATAATGGTTTCTTTAAGGCAGTTGTGGAGAAATCCCTGGCTGCAGGATCAGGTGTGAAATGTCCCAGAGGCTGAAGAGTGTTGGAAAACCTTTTCACATGTACCTGGATTAGGTGCTGTTCTGGACAGGGCAAGAGAAACAAGATTGCAAACACAGATACAGGGACTGCACTGAAATGAGTGTGTAAAAGAGGCTTTTACTCATTTTATGTAAAAACCTGTTCACAAAGAAGAGAAGTCCGAGCTGAAAACTCCTTTCTCCAGGACACACCTGTTGTTATTCAAGTGATGAGAGATGTAAGGTGCGTGCCAGTGCTGGTAAAGCACAATCTTTATTTGGATTAGCTTGCAGGAATGTACCGTAGGAGAATCTAATGAGAATAAAGGTGGGGTATTTTGATGCAGGTTTATGGAAGATACAATGACAATGATGTTCAATAGTGAACTCGAGATGCTATGAAACATCTGTTAGAGGAAAAACATCTTCACCTAAGGCAGTTAAAATTAGTCAGAACAGGATAAAAGTACACCAAATCCCAAATACTAGCATTATAGGTCTAGGGAAACAATTGGTCCTTTTTGTGCTTTACCTGCACATAAAAAATTTGTTAATTTTAGTGATGTGATTCTTTCTGTGAAAAACTCTCTTTTTGTGTCTGTATTTCTGTGGTGGTATGAGGTGAACTGAATATACTAAATATCTGGCAGCTCTGCGCAGACTGAGCGAATTGGCAGGGTTTGTCAGCATTGTGTTTTTTGTAAGAACCCAAAGCAGCAGCCCCTGTGTGGCTCCTCAGAGATGGAGCCCACCCTAAAATGCAGCATTCATTCAAAAATTTTGTATTTTACTTTATCCTTTATCATTTCCCATGGAGATTCTGATGGGAGAGCAGGATAGGGGAAGAAGAAGCTTTGAACATTTTCAAGACATTTGATGTAAATCTTTTAGCAAGCTCCACCCCATGCTGGTAGAATTGCATTTATTGTTACTTTTGTGGCCTCTCATTATTGCCACTTTTTGTGGTCCCTCATTTCCCTTCTCAGACTGTGAAGCAGACTGACAGTTTGTGTGCTGAGAACTGTGCTTTTGTTGGTTTCCATG
The DNA here is from genome assembly GCA_013399915.1 of Illadopsis cleaveri. Classification (NCBI taxonomy): domain Eukaryota; kingdom Metazoa; phylum Chordata; class Aves; order Passeriformes; family Timaliidae; genus Illadopsis; species Illadopsis cleaveri. The sequence goes on from VXBB01012357.1 coordinate 115,806, forward strand.
ACATGTTACTGCTGTTACTGACTGTTCTTGCAGTAATATCAAACTATATCTAAGCAAAAATGTCTATAAAAATATGAAGGAGGCTTACAAGAGCCAGAGAGGGACTTTTTATGAGGGTATGTAGTGATAGAACAAGGGGAAATGGTTTCAAACTAAAAGAGCTTAGGTTTAGGTTGGATGTTAGGAAGAAATTCTTCTCTGTGAGGTTGTTAAAGTCCTGGCACAGGTTGCCCAGAGAAGGTCTGGCTGTTGCACTCCCAGAAGTGTCCCAGACCAGGTTGGATGGGACTCTGAGCAAACTGGTCTAGTGGAAGGGGGTTGGAACAAGATGGTTTTTGTTTAAGGTGCCTTCCACTCCAAACCATTCCGAGAATCTATGATTCCACAATCTGGCTTTCTTTTTTCTGTTTCAGAAGATTCAGGCGTCTAAATCATCCACATCCTTTGTATTGCCTTTCAGATGGTTTGAAACTCAAACCCAGCAGTAATCTCCTGTGACTTGTGCTTAGCACAGCTCCTCCACGGGCATTTGCCACGTTTATATGCTTTGACTCACCAACCGCCGTGGTGGTCGGAAGTGAGCTGGGGGAGGTCAGTTCCTGTGAACATGGCATTTAATCCACGAAATGAAAGCTGCAGCAGGAGCTGTTCTTCTTGTTTTTGGTTGTCCTATAGCTTAAGCAAGTAAGGAAAATGTGTGAGTCTCTGCTCAAGCACAAGTAAGTGATATGCCTCTCTCTTGGTAGGGAATTGCAGTCCATGCCAGATTCTTGCTTGCTTTGGAATGTAATGTTTGCTTGATTACCTCTGTTTCTGAAAGCTTAGGGCAGTAACTTTGCTGTCACTCTTTTTGCTGAATTTGATGTTTTGGAATGCCAGAAAAATGTAAGCTAATTGTCAGTGTCACTGAGTTGGATTCTATAGCAGGGCTGTACAGCCCCAGCACACACTGCCTTACACCCCTGCCGAGGTCTCAGCTGGGCCATGGACAGGAGGAACACGTGAGCTTTAAATGGTTTTGAGGAAAATGCTGGAGTTAATAAAGCAGCATAAGAGGAAGAATTTATGTGTGAATGTATAAAATAAGGGTCAAAACACCCTACTTTGCAGTACTGTAAGCACCTTATAAGAGGTTTTAGCCTAGACAAAAGGGGTGTCTGGTGGTGCCACACATTTGAAACCAATGAAGGAACCACTAGCTTTTGTTTTTAGTATAAAAAGTAAGGTGGCTCACAGCAGTGAATCCCAGGAGGAAAGAAACAGGAATTGGGTTTTAATTCCATTTGAAACTTCACAAAATGATACCAACAGGGTAGTCCTTTTTTTGTGGCAGTGGTTGAAGAAGAATGGGTAATGCTTAGGGTAACTGGCACTTTATGCCAAGTCAGCATGGGGTAGCTGGGCTCAGCTTAGGATGTCCAGTTGAGGATCCCCTAGGGGTGTGGTGCCTGAGAGCAGGAGAGGCTATGGCTCTCCTCCTCCAGCTGCTGTGGGGCACTGTGGATGTGTCTGGCATCCCCCAGGACTGGTGCTTTGCCAGAGCTGAAACTGGTGCCATACTTGCGTCATCAGGCAACATAGCACAGGTTAGAGGGGTCTTCTCATATTTTCTAGAGCTGTGGTAGCTGCAGAGATTTGTGCACTGAGGAATTGGATCACTGAAGCAATTTTTAAGAAAATACAACATTGCTAGATTGTATTCCAGTCACGTGCTGGTGAATACCTGCTGAAACACTGGCCTCTGTTTTCTGCACACTGCCCTTTTAATTTTCTTGAATTCAGGCTTTTCCCTTGTGCACTGTTTTTATTTCTGGCTATATTGAGCTACTGTTCATGAGGAAGAAGTCCTAGTCCTTCCCCTTAAAAGCTGGCCTGTGGCAGCACTGCTGCTGTCACAGGGAGCTTTTGGTACCCAGAGCCAAGCCATCAGCATAAATTCTGTCAGTGATGGTGTGTTTGCAGTAATCTATTAATCTGCTCTAATAATCTTCTCTGTTTTCACTGCATTTTTCTGTTAAATTAAATTATATTTGAATAGAACCTAGTACTTATAATTTCCTGGATTTAGCTGGAAGGATGTTTTAATAGCTGGTCTCAAATCTGCTGAAAAGAAGATTTTTTTTGTGGTAGAAATGCAAATGAAGCTTCAACCAGCAACAACACATGGGGAATTCAGGGATTGTATATTTGGGTGGCAGAGATCAGTAAGTAGATTTGTGCCATCTGAATCTATTTTTGACAACAAAATCTGCAGTCTGCATGGCTCAGACTCCAGGGGCTTTATTCAAAAGGTCACATCCTGATTTAATACTGTTAATATAAATCCAGGATAATTTAGTTGATGTGAATGGGAGGTTTTTGATCTTAATAAGAATCTGGCTGAAAGTAGGTTGCATTTTTGAAGCTAAAGCATGTTGTTGGAGGCATCACAGAAAGGCAAAGACTGGTTTTTCACCTTTAGATGAATCCTTTCTATGTGATGCAGGCCGCCCTCCACTCTGGTGAGGTTCTGGTAAATTCAGCTAGCCCATTTGTAACAGTAGTAGGAAAAGAATGTTTGTCATGTTTTCTTTGCCCTTTTTTAGTGTATTTATGTTCAAATTTCTAAATTTGATGTGTTTTTCATTTCTGAGTACTGCCAGAACCCTATATGTTTATATGTTCATATGCAGCAACATTAAACCACATTCCTTTTTAAACTCTTTTTTAACCTTCTCATGACACACTAGAAAAGCTGACATGAAGGTTTTAGGTAGGCTTGCCACAAGTCCAAAAAAAACTTCAAAGCAAAGACTGCAGGGTCTATCGTGGTTTGTTTTCTGAGTCTTCACAGAAGTGAATCAAGAATGAAAAACTAAAGACCAACAATCATATTTATCACTTCTTTCTCTGTGTTGCCACTGGATCGTATCTTAATGACACCTTCTAAATTGGAGCCTTTTACAGGCATGTTAATATTTTATATAAGGAGGAGTAATAAATAGGGATAAAATGCCACTTGAATGTTTAAATCTGAAAAATGGCACTTGTACCATTCCACCACGTGGAATATATTTCTGAATCATCCTCATACAGTTGTATTTTATCAAGTAACATAACATTATACACTGTAGCACTTGTATTTCTGTTTGGAGAAATTATTTTGAAATGGTTTTTTATCATGATTTTAATGGGGTTTTTTAAATGGTTTTTATATTTGCCCTTTTATTTTGTGTGTCTGTGGTAAAGAAGTAAATAATTAATTAAAGACAGGATTGCTGAAATTCTGCCTATCTTATCAGTCAGGCAGTTTAATAGGATTATTAAGGGTGGGTGTATTCATTGTAATAACTTGTGAGTGAATGGCTCATCCCTCTCCTTTCCCTCTTCTCTTCTTCAGGAACTTGGGTGAGTGATATACTTCCAGAAGTAGCACAAATTTTCTTCAGGATCAATAGAACGAAATAAATACTGACTTCTTTCCTTCCCTCCCTCAGGTTGCCCTTGTTCTCCTTTTCAAATCAAGTGTCACATTGACTCCAATCCTGTGTTGGAAGCATGTGGGGAGCTGCAGCATATCAGCTCAGCACAATGTCTCCATCAGGCTGGAAGGAAGCCCAAAACCAAAACTGCACTGGCCAAAATGCATCCTCTACAGAAACCCCAAGGCAAGTGGCGTAGTCCTTCGAGAAATTGTACAAGCTTCTATTGCACAGGAAGTATAGTATTTTAAAATTATTGTTTCAATTTGAATCACAGCAAAACAGTTACTTCTACATTGTAATGTGTAGCTGGTAAGGTTGTATTATCTTCATTTTCCAATGTTACATAACCACTTAGAGAAGCCTTCAAGAAGAAATTGATTCAGCAGTAACTAATTATTTAACTTGTCACTTTCTATTTCTTGTCCTGTTGTTATACCTCATGCAGCTGTGAAGTGTAAGTTGAATTTAACAATATTGTTTATATTTTTGATAATTTTTTTAGAAGCATTTTAAGTGTAATAATATCTTATTGTTAAAACCTGGTCTATTTTCCATTTATTGTAAGAACTATGTATGGCAACAGGAAATGCCTAAATGGAAGAAATGTATTTTGAAAATACGAAGTAGAAGCTAAACCAATCACCTGTCGGCTGTGGTACTTCCACAGAACCGCCAGCTAATAGTTAAATAGGTGGCAATCCCAAAGTATGATGGAAGAGAGGCCAGGAAGAAGCGTGTTCCAGCTGGTCTCCAGCTGTTCTTCTGTTCTCTCCAGGCTTCTGAATTCTACAAAAAAAGACTACAGGAAATTTCTTGAAAGAGTATGAATTGTTTTCATGTTTCTTCATCAGTGAAGTGACATGTGGTGTCTCTTTGTAATGCCAGTTTGCCAAGAGCCCGACTCTCACCACCCCATGCTTTGTAGAATTGATTACACTTATGTATGTAATGGGTGCTTGCCTCAAGGGATTTGGGGAATGCAAAAAGCATGGAGCTTGAGACGTGTTTGGAACAAAGGAAGCTAAGCCTCAAGAAGATACTAAGTTCATAAACCAAAATATTTAGAAGATATGGGTCCATGTGATAGATGATCATTGTCATCTGAAAAAGATATTTTAGTGTTGTACACTCTGAGCCATTGCACCACCACCCCCTCCCAATTAAAATATCTATACAAAAGCAATTCAGCCTTATAACAACAAAGAAAGCATTGTATTTTCTATGTGTGTATTTCAGAAAGTTGGAGGGACCCTAGTTAGCTTGATTCAAAGCCATGAGCGGCTGTGTAAAACCTTCAGGAGAAGGAGGAATGAGGAGATGCCTTTCCAGCACATGGCTTCAGCCTTCAGGCAGCACCTGAAAATGCTTTGTAATGCTGGTATGCTCCATGTAGCAAACTTCTAGTTTTAATTAGAGCCAAAGTGTCACAGTTTGGGTGGAAAGGAACTTCAGAGCTTATCTTGTTCCATCCCCTGCCATGGGCAGGGATGCCTTCCACTAGACCGGGTTGCTCCAAGCCCTGTCCAACCTGGCTTGGACACTTCCAGGGATAGAGAAGTCACACTTCTTTGGGCAATCTGTGCCTAGGCTTCACCACCCTCGTGGGGAAGAATTAATTCCTAATATCCCATCTAACCCTGCCCTCAGTCAGGAAGCCATTCTATCTTGTCCTGGCATTCCAGGCTCTTATCCACACTCCCTCTCCAGCTCACTTGGAGTCCCTTTAGGCATTGGAAGGGGCTCTAAGCTCTTCCTGGAGCCTTCTCTTCCCCAGGCCGAACACCTTGCCAGCTCTCTTGCTCATCTCCAGAGCAGAGGGGCTCCAGCCCTTGCAGCACCTCTGTGACTATCTCTGGATTTGTTGCAACAGGTCAACGTCGTTCTTGTGTTAGAGGCCCCAGAGCTGTAGCTGGGGTCTCAACAGAATGGAGCAGAGATGGGGAATCTGCCTTACCTGCTGCTTATGGTGCAGGTGGGGATGCAGTCCAGGACATGGTGAGGTTCTGGGCTGTCAGCGCACGTGGTCAGGTCATGTCAAACATCTTGGCAAGCACACCCCAAAGTGCTTCTCCCTGGGGCTAACCTTGTTCCATTCTCTGCCTGTCTGCATCTGGGATTGCCCTGACCCAGGTGCACTTGGCCTTGAACCACATCTGGTGTGGCTGAAATTTTGCTTGCTAAGTAGTCCTTGGTAGGGTTAGTGGCTTTGCCTCCATGCTGGTGTCTCTGTTTCTCAACATTACTTCAGTAGGTAAAAATTCAGAATTAACAACTGTTTTCCTGCTTCCTTTTCGTTCAGTGTAGAGTGTGTTGTCTGAGGTGATTCAGGTGAGTCCTCTAACAGGAAAGACATCAAATGTTTACATGGACAGCACTGAGACCCAGTGTAAATGCTTTGATATTATTGTAAAACCCTTGGGTGTTATGGATCAGCTTTGAAGGCCTGATGGGGTACATGGGGTAGGTTCTGACATGTCTGCCTGCTGCACTATGTACCCTCTGTAAGGAGCACAGAGCTTGTCTTTGGCTACATGGACAAGTTGACTGTGTGGATACTTGTTTTTAGGTTGTTTTTTATTTTTACAAGGAGAAACATGGCCAGACACTCACTGGTCACATGGTGTGCACTTCAAAACCTGGTGAACAAAATGCAGATCTTCGCCGTCTCATTTATATGCAAGAAGACTTTCTTTTCCTGTTTCCCTGTTATTCCTGCATAAGATAGGATTTGTAGAGGTCTTTTCAAAATTGGACTTTAACACCTTTATTTTAGCATAGGAATTTCAGATGGTTTTGGAGACTGGGCAAACCAGTCCTCTTATAGGAAGTGTCTTCTTAAAGCTCAGATCTTCAGAAAATTTGATTTTATTCTTTCATGCTGAAATAAACTCAGTAATGGGTGAAGTTTAAAATCTGACCTATACGCAGAACTCTAAAATGTTTTAACAGCTTTTCATCACTGACCTTGGATGCTGTCTGGCTATGGACTACTATGGCAGCTGTCCATCCACTGGAGCAAGGCAGACACCTGGGCTGTTGTGGATCTTAGAACAGATGCAGAGCCTTCTGCAAGGACGGGACAATTGGAATTGACTTTTTGGGTGCATATGCCTCTGTTTATCCTCGTAAAACAAGTAATCCTGGAATTACATCCAGAACAGTTGTTAACTCAAGCTCCATTACAATGCTGGTCACATGTGCCAAATGGATGATCAGAGTTGGAAATGGTTGAAAGAAACTCTTCTCGAAAATGTTTTTTAATACCACGTGTAGTTAGAATTTCCTCTTTTAACGTGTCAACTCCTTGGATAGTTTCGATTGGAGGGCACACTTGGCAGTGCACAGCTCAGGATGCAGTGTGTGCTTTGGGAACAATCCCACAGCCAGTTTTCCTGCCTTCCAGTGTCAGTTCTCCCTATGGGAATTGCTTTCCCTATATGAAACCATGACAACATGGGAACCTGTTGCCATGAGTTACTGCCTGTGTATGACAAACTGTTTACTGCACAGTCAATGGAAGATCTGAATATATTTTTTTAAATGACATTACATTTTAATGCCATTTTTTAAAAATACTCTGTTAAACTTTGAACTTTGGCCTCTTTGTGAGTCCTGAAGCGGAATGTGAGTGTTCTTACAATTCTTTCTTGTTTTATTTATACCATATGCAACTCAACATAGAACCAAAAGAGGAAGGAAATTTTTGAAGACTACTGCACCACAGAAGAGGGGGGTAGGGAGAATGAGAGGAAGAAAAGACATCATGTTCAGCCTGTGGCATTTTGGACCAAGCAAACACAAGGCACTGAAATCCGTGCTGGGGTTGGGTTTTGATGGTTTATTTTGGGATGTGGTTCATCTCTCTGCCTTTTTTTTCCCCAATATAAGAGATTCAATGGGGTGCCAGAATTTTGAGAAGTCATGGAAGGGGAAGTTCATTAGTGTGATTGAGACGGCAAGCAAGCTTGCAAACTGAAGCATAAGCTCTGCATCCTGTTTGGTAATGAGGAAGCAGCGCAGTGCTGCAAGCTGCTTGGTTTGTTAGCACGGGTAAGCCAGCGGTAGAAACACAAAACAGAAGCCTGTCATTTTTCTTTAGCAGCTTGCTGTGGTGTAAGAAATACTTCAGGACTGCACCTGTGCTGTTTATAAAGAATGAGGAAAGAATGCATACCTCTCGGTCTGGATTTTGTTCCCGGTTTAGGATGAAGAAATTTATCCTAAAGAAGAGCTTTATGCTCTTGTTTTTTTCCTTCTCTTTCATTAGTACCTCCTAAGCCTGTCCATCTCAAACCTGGGCAGGAAAGAATTCCTCCTGCACCGTCTCGGCCTTTGCCAGCTGATCCCAAGTCTTCAAGGAGCTTAGCACCTGGAGAGGAAGAAATATCAATATCAGCAGGAGTCAACACGCTCATTGAGAAGTTTGAAAGTATTAGGTAAATATGGCTTTGTGAGATCTGCTCTCCCCTCCCTTTTCTGCATTTTTAACTTAAAATATAATAGTAGAAAACATTAACTGTAATGGAAAAGTCCTCTTGGGATGCTTTCTATTGGAAGTGCAAAACTTCACTGAGAACAAAGTATCTTTTTAATAAAAGCTGTGAATTTTATTTTGTAACACAGTTATGCTTAAGGAGCTTAAGACCTGCTGAATTTGGTAAGATTCTAACAGGGGCAAGTAGCCCGCAGTCTGCTTTCAATAAGTTGGCTTGATGTGGCAATTGTATCATAGGAACTTGATGATTACGATATGAAATAATTGAGTTTTCTGTCTGTGATACAATAGACATCAGATCTTGCTTCTTGGAGGCAGGGAAGGGTAGAGTACTGTGAAACAGTGTCATGTAGAACAGCAGCTGTTCTGAAACTTTGTATATGAAAGACACCAAATTGGATAAAATATATGTATTTTGCTGCAAACCAAACTCATTTTACACACACGTGAAATCTTTCCCAGAAGAACAGATCTGCCTCATGGAGCTAAGTGATGGGGTTTTTTTCACAAAGAAGGGGATGGAGACAGGCACTGTACTGTGCCTTGGAGTGTTATCACCTGGGTGAACCTGATGTCTTTCAAAAAGGAAAAGTACTGCCTTCTCATGCTTCAGTACATCCTCTCTGGCAGAAAATACATTGCCACAAAGGCGTGGTTCTGTTGAAGAATGAGAATTCCTGTTTAAATGAGCTCAGAACCAATTGGTTCTTTTTAAAGGCAATGCCTTCTCCAAACCCTCAAACCAGGCTGTCCTTCAAGGTGACATGGAAAGCGCTAAAGGCCCAGTATTCTGGTGGTGCCATTTCAGTAGAATGTAGGGGTGATGTTTTTTCATTGGATGTTGTTGGGTGATCATTATTATTACAATGTGCACACTCTTCCCTTCTGGGATTGTCAGTGGAGTGCAAAAAAACCAACTTGAATCAAATGACAATCAGACCCTCTCTTTCAGGCCACTTGTAAAATCGGAGTGTTAATATGACTGTGGTGCTTTCTCTTCACCCACAGGCAACCTGTACATATTCTTCAGAGAAACCAGCTAAATTTAGCTCTTAAGATGGAACCTGGCCTGGACTCATCCAAGCAGATGAGCTTGTGTGACTGTGACACAGTGGTTTCCAGTGGCTCTTCCACAAATGATAAAACTGAATTGGATGAAGCTGAGCCCAATGTACCGTGCGGCACGGATCTAACTAACACAGACATAATGAAAATTAAAGAGCTGGGCATAGGTGATAACAAGAACCATGAAGACTGTACTGCTGTGACTGTGAGCAAAGAGCCCCAAGAAGAGCTTAGCAATAAAGACTCAACTGCAGAACTGAATGGGAGTGGTAAAATTCCCAACAGAGACAGTGGCATTGACAGTCCTTCTTGTAGTGTGGCTGGGGAAACATTCCCCAGTGAAGAAGGGGCAGAGCAGAAGCAGCACAGCATGGCTGGGAACCCAGGAGAGATGGAACCTGACAGAAAGGGCACCAAACCTTCCTCTGTGGAGCAGAAGAGAGATTCCACGCAGGATGAGGACAGTGACATTGATGAAGGAAGCAGTGAGGAGCAGGAGATAGCAGAAGTGCCAAAGTTAGAGTATTTGGATGTAAACAAGGTAAGGGAGTTTGTTGCTATTGAGTGCTCAGAAACCAGTTTCTGACACTGGCAAGAGGTCTCTTGCATCACTTTCATACATTGTTTGCATTATTTGTTTGGTTGGTTTTTCATCAAAGGATCATGCTAGTCAGTATTATTTCCTGCTTTATGCAGGTCCTAACTTGTTCCTGACCTAGATAGTTTTTTAGAAAGGTTCCCAGATTGCTTTAAAAGGTTTCATATAAGAGAATCCATCACAGCCAGAGGTAAGCTGTTAAAATTCAAATATTTTTGTAGATCAAAACTCTCACCTAGTTTTTGTTGTTTGGGTTTGTCTAGGTTCAGCTTGTTAGAGCATGTTGTTTTCCATGAAGCTTTGTGTTATTCAGAGAGTTAACTGGATAGTGCATCTTGCAAGGTCAGGATCTTGCGTCTGAGTAGAATGGGCAGGATCCTAATCTTGTCTCACACAAAATTTAGAGTGTTTTTTTTTTACAGAAACATGTGCTTTTCTTGGTGTGACCACGTCTTGAGTGCAAAGAAGTTGTTTTAATGGTGGTTATGTCAAATTACTCCTCAGGAAACTCTAGCTGGAAAAGAGATTTTTCTTTGATTCCAGACTAGTGTTGTCCAGGCTGTTGTGTATTTGCAGCAGATATGTAAGATTAATGACAGATTCCTTTGATTATCAGCTTATCAAGATAGATATTTTTAGAAACAGTGCTGTTAAAAGGGATTCGATTTTTCCAGAAAACCAAACCAGAATATTTCAAAATATCTGCAAAATGTTCCACTTTTTGTTTGGTGGATCTTTTTGTTTGTATTTGGGGGTATTTGAGTTTGTTAGTTTCTTTTCCCCCCAAGCCATGATGACAGTAAAGTTAATATATGGGATTTTTGTGTTTTAAAGAATATGATGAGCAGCTGCAGCTAATGATCTGTGGCTAGTGAAGTGCAGTGTTCTTAGGTTAAGTGTCCATATAGTAGGAAATAAGGATGACAAAACACAGTTATGAGGTTGTAATTCTCTGGAGCTCACCTGGTGAATTTATGAGAAAGGTATCTCTAGAAGAAAACTCATTTGTTTTGGGTTTTCTGTATTGCACTTCTTCCTGAGGTGCATTTATGTAATGCACTGCAGGTTTTTTCTTGCACAAAATGAAGTTAGAAGAATGGGACTGCCTCACATTTAATTAATCTACAATTTCATTTAAAATGTTATGCCCATTGAAAGGCAAATACGTTGCAAATTTGTCTGAAAAATGTGCTTGTCTCACTGCCTAGCAGAGAGAGCAACTGCAGATAGAGTCACTGTGTAAAGCTGAGCTCAAGCTGAGTCTATTCAGCCCTTGTTTGGTATTTAAGCAGATGTCAGCAAGTTTTCTTGAAATATAAACTGAATTGCAGATGGTGAAGGTCAGGAGGTTAAAAAGTGCCTGTGCTATGTAAAGATTTACTTCTGACTACAAATGTATTTGGTTGGAAATAAGTATTTTGCCAATTCTGAATTCAAACAATTCAAAGGATGCTCTTGGTGCCAGCTGGTTACATCAGTGTGTTTCATTTGAGTGCTCCTTTGTGCCCAGCAAAACCAGCAGATAAATCCTTTCTCAGTGAGAGATCCTTGTAGTTACTGGGTTTGACTGGCCAGCAGTGCACTTCAGTGTAAAATTGTAAATAAGGTGTATTTGCTTGGAACAATTTCAAAACTTACTGTGCTGTGATTTTTTTTTTCTCTTCCCTTAAATATTAATACATATTGGACAGAGCAGGATGTTGTGTAGCATGTTGAAAGAGCTTAAAAGAATATTTGAATTGACTTGGAATAATTTGAGACGCAAGGCAGAGAGAGTCCATGTGTCAAAACTTCGCACATGGCATGTTTGCCTGTCTTCAGATTTGTGCCTGGAAAAAGAGGGATTGCTTCAAAGGAAGCCTGATGTTGCTTCAAATAAAGAAAGGCTATTCACTTTCCTCCAATAATACATCATGGAGCTGTGGGTACTTTATGCCAAGTGGCACCTCATTTCATATAGGATAACATGTAAGATTTGTTGGAGTTCATGGCTTGCTTTGAAAAGCCTTTGAGGTTTTCAGTTGTACTGCAGTTTGTCTGAACGTGTGTGGAGGGCGGGTGCTAAAATATTTCTCATCTTTATTTGGAAACAAAATAAGGTAATGTTGAAGAGGCTTAAAGAGAGCCTTTATTTGATATTTTCCAACCATCTGGTAGTGGCCCACAGGGTTATATCTAGAAGTCCTTGCCCCACATAGAAACACCAGAGACAGTCATTTGGGAAGGAGCACTGCTACTGGTGACAGACGCAGTTGTGTCCTGAACTGGAAATTGCCCCTTGTGTTTAATAGACTTCAGTTGAGTTTTTCGTCTATGGATCTGGGTCTTTTGTGAACCTGTGTGAAGGTTACTGTCGACAGTGTAGTGTTACTTGAGGAAGCAGCCCCTGAAGCAGCGCCCTGGTGATTTTATTTGATGCCCTTCAGTTTTCCCATAGAAATAGTGATTAATTGCACCTAGTCAGTGTTCTCCATTCCAGGAATCATGAGTGCACCTCTTACCTTCATTGCATTTGTCTTTTTAACTGCATCCAGCCCAGCCAGTATAGTTTCCCTACATTTGATCATGTTTGCTGCCCATTTTCCATGGTTGTATTTCTGAACACAAGCCAGCAAACACTCTGTTCTGGACTGGTTTCATCATACGTAGGCAGGGTGTTTAAGGTCTAGCACTTTAAAAAATTGTTGGAAAGCTCAAGCCTGTATTCTAGTAATTCAGGTATTTTTAATCACTTAGGGAGCGAAGGGTCTATGTAGCTTTTGGCTGAACTGTGCCTAAAGTCGGTGCTTTATAATTGTATTTAGAGTTTTTAAGTAGTCCTTTCTGGTTTTATTTTTTAAAATGAGCTTAATGACAGGTTTCACTGAGTGATTTGGGTTACCTTGCTGAAAATTCTTTTCAGGGAATTGAAAGAATTCAATTAATTCCTAATTCAATAATGCGTTTAAAGCTGCCCAAAAATCTTAGAAATATGCCATAGAGAGTAATGCTGTGGTGGCAAGGGTAGAAATCTGGCCAAAGAGCCTGGTTTACAGTTTTCATTTTAGTTACAGGACCTCAGTCCAAAGAGGAGAACAGCTGATTTGCAGTCTATTGCCCTATTTTTCAAATAGACTAGACTTATTTCCAGGTTTAGGAGATGTTTCTGGTTCTTTTTATGAATCCATAATGAACTTGAGTGATGTCCTGACCAGCCACTGATTGTATTTCTAATTGCTCTTTCAGAAAACAGCATTTAAAATATCTCTGGAGCAAAGTGATCTTTTAAAAGACGCAGAGCGGATTCTGAAATGTGTTAACCCTTTTCACTCCAGGCTCCTCTGCTGGTAGCGATTTTGGCCACTGACAAAATGAAAAACAGAACAGTTAGTGGAACTTAGGTGTGGAGGTGCAGATGGATTGTGTCATTTGTAACTTTTTTTCAGTGTACAGAGCCCCAAAAGCTATTCAACATTGCCAATGAGCTGCTCCACACGGAAGAAGCTTACGTTAAAAGACTCCATCTCTTGGATCAGGTAATTCCATTTTGAATTATCTCTTTCTTTTCAGTGAGCAGTAATGATGTCTCTGTCCATTGCCTAAGCTACAGCTGTAGCTAATACAAATGCTGTGTGCAGGTGAAAGGTGGAGTTTGCTTGCCAGGCTGTGTGCTGTGGGTCCCAGGGGTGAGCCTTGGGCAAGAAGGTTCTCTGAGAAGGAACCAGAGGGTTGGGATGGCAGAAAGGGAAATGGGAAAGCAGCAGCCCAAGACACAGACACTGCCAGCATTTGGTTCCTCCCTGGGTGTATGGGGAGAGGAAATCACAGGGACAATGAAGGTACTAAGAAGTGATGAAATCTGTGATTGCTCTTTGATGTGCAAGAAGTTGAAGTTTCACTAAAATCAGGCCACATGTATCAGCCCCATGCCTACAGCAAGCTATTTTTTACCACTGTGTTTTGTAACTGTTGCCCATCATGTTTACACATGGGGATGCAGTGAAACTGGTGTGCTTAGTCTGAACTTTCTTCCCCACAGACTTTGAGTTGATGCTACACAATTCAGGCATTTCTATAATTATCTCAAAGAAGAAATCCATGAATGTGCAGGAAAGAAATAAAAATAAGGATGAGACACAGTGCTAGCCAAGTATTTTTTTAAAAATGAGGAGAATAAAAAAACCCAAAAAGCTGTCACTTGGCTAGAAATGTTTTTAGAAGCTGTAACTTGGAGAAACCTTCACCCTACAACCCTTGGAGCTCTATGGAGGACTTGCAGTATTTATATTAAATGAACAGAAACTGTTTCTAGACCATAGAAATCTAGGGAATGTCTTTCCCTTTTGTTCAGTACAGTGTAATTTTTCCTACTGAGAAAAACCCAATCATGTGGTTTATTTTGCTTTATGTAAATAGCAGTAAATGCTTTTCAGGGACTGGATGTTCTTTGCAGCTTGTACTCCCAAATATGAGATTTCTGATCTTCTCATTCATTTCAATTTTATTTTTTTTTTTTTTTTTAAATGTTGGTACTGTCTTGTTGCCTTCTGCAGGTTTTTTGCACTAAATTGTCCGAAGCAGGGATTTCATCTGAAGTCATAACAGGCATCTTTTCAAATATTTCTTCCATCTATTGTTTCCACGGACAATTTCTTCTTCCTGAGCTCAAAACAAGAATTACACAAGAATGGTAGGTAGCTGTCATTACAGTTATTGAAAAATACATTTTCAAGAAACTGTAGCAACCATAAGGCCTAGTCTAATTTCATTTTTTTTATTGTTTAATGCAGTAGTTATGTTAGTTATTTAATATGTTTATATGAAGTTTCTCAAACATTTCTGACTTAAGGAGTGGGCCTGAGCACTTAAAATTTCTAGAATACATTGTGAGCATTTTTTCAGTTCAAAGTATTTCCCGAGCTGTTTTCCTTACTGCATTCCCACTCTCCTATTATTGCAGTACTATGAAATTACAGTACTAGGAAGGAATGAAATTGCTTGTTTTGGTCCCATAGCTGAAATAAGTATTTTCAAATACCTATTAAAATTTGGCTACTATAATAAGTTGAAGGTGGGACTTTATGATTTTAGAGGTCTTTTCCAACCCTAATGATTCTGTGATTCTGTGAGCTGTAGATAATGCAGAAATGCAGTGATAGGTAGAAAGGTTAATTGTAAGTCAAATCTAGGAAACCCAATTTGAGGGGACACACTGGCTGCAAGGTTTGTCAGATAGTGCTGACCTTTCCAGGCACCCTGACTGACCAAGACAAGACCAGGGCTTGCCTCTCTCTTGGCTGAGTCCAGTCTTCACACATTCATCAGTGACCAGAAGGAATAAATGAGTCTCAGCACCTCTGTGCCTGACTTGCACTTGCAGGGACAACTGTAACAAAGTGGGAGGAAACTGCAGAGTCTGGGAGTCAGAACAGGATAGAAACTTGTCAGCTGGCCAAAGAGGGTCTTGCTCAGGTGGACTGGGGAAGAATGCCCTTGACTCTGGAGGAGAGAGATATGTGGCTACTGCTGCTCCAGTCTGGAGTTACTGGCCCCTAGGGATTACCCAACTGAACTGAACCATCTCTTTGCATTAAAACTATTGCAGATGTTTGACTGTGGTGGAAAAGATTATTTTTGATAAGTAAAAGCTCCTCACAAGACTTTGTGCTGGGCAGAGGAGATTACATAGATGTTCCTTTAATGATGTGTAGTCAGTCTACTCTTCACTTAAGACAGTGAGGGCAGAAATGTCATCCCTTCTACATCAGGATTTGTGTTTGAAGTTTCATAGTATATTGTACAGGTTACCTTAAACTAGACTTAACCTGACTTGATTGCGCATATGTGTAACTGTTTGTGCATGTGGGAGACAACTGTGGAAATCTTACAGCTGTGTTTTCTCTCTGAAGATACCATTGATTTCCAGAGATTTCAGTATTTACCTGTCTCTTTATCATAGGAGCATCAACCCACGGCTAGGAGATATCCTGCAGAAACTTGCTCCTTTTCTGAAAATGTATGGAGAATATGTAAAGAACTTTGACAGGGCAATGGACATAGTGAACACATGTATGCAGAGGTCCTCTCCCTTCAAAGACGTTGTTCAGAATATACAGGTATGTTGTTAATTGGCATAATAGGACTTGGAGATTGTAATGGCTTAGGAATGACATTCTCCAGTTTAGAGACTCCAAAACCACACTGTCACTCCTTTGCTTCCCCACTCTGCCCTTTTTCCCTCCTTGTCCCCTTGGAGCATCTGAAGAGGAGAGCTGGAGGCACAAAAGGCAAAAATCATGGGTTGAGGTAAGAACAGTTTACTGGAAACACCAGTGAGATAAGAAAACAAACAGTAAGAGCAACCATATTAATAATAAAAATAGAAGTGTACTAAAGAGTGCAGAGCTCAATCCAGCTGCAGCCAGGTCACCCAAACCACTCCCTCTGGTCAGGACCAGCATCACTCAAACTGCTCCATGTGCCACACTTACTCCACTGTAAGAAACCTTCTCTGAAGTGAGACCCTCTCTGCCAGCCTGGCAAAGACCTAAGGTGTTATCAAATAACAGTGGGGGCCTGGCCACACACCCTTCTGGCTACTGGAAAAAATTTACTTTATGCTGGCCAGAACTAGAAGTGAAAGATCCTCACTTAATTTGGTGTGCTTATTTGTTTCCAAGTTCATGACACACATTGTCAAGATAATAAGACACTAATACTAAAACGACACAATTTTAGTGGCATTGCTTTTCTTCTCTCTCTCTCTCTCTTTTTTTTTTTTTTTTTAAATATGGCTTTAAACTGACACAGAGGGCAGGGTTAGGTGGGATATGGGAAAGTAATTCTTCCCTGTGAGGGTGGTAAGGCCCTGGCACAGGCTGCCTGGAGAAGCTGTGGCTGCCCCATCCCTGGAAGTGTTCAAGACCAGGCTGGATGGGGCTTGGAGCAACCTCGGACAGTGGATGGGGGTTGGACTGGATGGTCTTCAGGGTCCCTTCCAACCCAAACCATTCCATGATTCTGTGGTTTAAGAGGAGTATCAGAAGTCACAGAATGAAACTTCACCCTTGGTTCAGTAATTCTGACTCTTTTGGATTTGTCTTCCTCATTTCTAACTTTAATTTTTTTTTAATAAATACATTTTCATTCTGAGGTGGATGTGCTTAAGTTTGGATAAATCATTGACAGCATCTGCTGTTTGGTTGTCCTGAGGCTTCCAAAGTGGCATACAGCTCTTGGGATCACAGCTCCACAGGAGGATGCTTAACATGGATTTTCATGTGTTTTCTCATAACTACACAAAAAGCTGCACAGGGAGAAGGGAAGAGCTCCAGTTATGCTGATGTATCAAACTGCTCTGTCCCACTCACCCCTCAGCCAGCTGAAGGGATGCAGGCACCAGCACACTCATGAGCATCCCTGCACCAGTCCTGGGAAAGCAGATACCAACCTTTGGGTGGGGAAGGCTGGCAAGGAATGGGTTAAGCTGAGCAGGGAGCACAGCTGCCAGCCCTAAATGGGAGGCTGGGCCAGCTGTGCAGAATCAAGTAATTCCCTAGCAAGCTGGGAGAGGAGAGAGGCCCTGTGTGGAGGTTTAGGGCTGTGTCAGAGACTCAGTAGTTTGGAGAAACAAGGACTGGGGGAGGTCCTTTCTTGCTACGCTGCTGCTCCATCTGGCCTTTTCTTACCCTTTTTCTGCCTGTACTCATCCTGTTCCCACTAAGGGCATGCAGACCAGCACTATGTTTTGCTGTCCTCAGCCTGTGGCAAGCCATTACTCTCTGCAGGGTAAATCCATTTGGGACTGTTTTCCCTACAGCACAGGCAACTCTCTTCCCTAAAATTCACCTGTCTCTTCCCACCAGCAAGCTTCCAACACAAAGTATGTGTGTCACCTGTTGGTCTGCACCAGTTCCAGACCATGGGCAGCTCTGCTGTTGCTTGAGCAGAACTCTTGCCAGGCAGTGTGGGCACTGGCAGTGCAGGCAGGAGATGCACCTTGGAAGCCTGCTGATGACAGAATTTCACTGTAGGTTATTTAGTCACACCTAAAGAGTGCCTTTTGCTCTACAATGATTATAGCTGTAGGAGGCAGAGATTGGACCCAAAATGCTTAGTCCACTCACCTGACATGTCTCTGCACTATCAAAAGCCACTGATAGTTTTCAACATACCAGTTGAAGTGTGTTCTGATCCTTCAGGGATGCACTGTCTACCTAAGCTGCAAATGGAATAGTGTATATATAATATACAGCTTAAGGCATTCACTGTTACTAGTTGTGTTAAGTTAGGTAAAGCAGAAAACAAAAATCAAATGTTACTAATAAGCTGATGTGACTTATCAAGTTTAGTCCTTTGAATTTCTGGAAGGATAGCTAATATTTTTCTCTCAGACATTCATTCCATTATCTCCAGCCTTGCTGTGACAATGGAGCAAGTCATCAGCGTAGCGTGGGCTGGTGTATTTATGAGGAAATTGCAGATATTTGAAAGAAGTTCGTTTCTCTGAGAAATGCACAGTGAAATTAACGTGGTTGTAGAGAGGCTGTTTACACTAGAACAGACCACATTAGTGGGCTGATGTAAAAATAATGCTGTGTAGAAGAGCTCTATATGTGTCTGTGGTTAGCATGCTGCTGTGGAGTCAGATTACATCGTTAGCAGAAACTTCCTGTGTGCTTTAAAGCAAGTTACTGGTTCTTACTGAGATTCTCATCTCTCTTTTAAACAGAAATATTCTTTTGCTTCACAGGATCCTATGAAAACAGGTACGCTGCAATACTCAGTGCCATTGTACAAAGAGCACATTGGTGCCTTATCGGATGATGTTTAGTGTAATCAGACTCAAGCCTCCTCCCTTTCTTGGCCAAGTGAAAAAGAAATAGAATTTGAGAGAGCTCTGCCTTTCAAAGCAGCGTGTCTGCTGCTCATATAGTGAGCTCTGCCAAGCAATAGATCCCTGGGAGCATTCTAATTTCGTGTAGTTGGGAGAACAGTGCTGCACAGGGCCATGGATGGGAAGAGCTTTTCTGAGCCTTCTGAAAGAAAGAAGATAGTTGCATATTGGCAGAAAATGCCGGACGTGGGATGAAGAGTCACATAAAATCTGCCAGCTCTGATATCTGCTGTTGGGCAGGAATGCTCCGCAGTTTCCTCTGGAGAGGCTGGATCCCCGGCCAGTGGTCTGAGGTTGAACAAGGCCAAGTTCCAGGTCCTGTCCTTGGGTCACAACAGCCCTTGCAGCTCCAGGCTGAGCCAGAGGGGCTGGAAAGGGCCCGGCAGGAAAGGCCCTGGGGGTGCTGCTGGGAGCCCAGGTGGGCAAGAAGGACCAGGATACTTTGGCCTGTTCCAGCCCTGGGGTGGCAGCAGGACCAGGGCAGTGCCCATCCCCTGTGCTGGCACTGCTGGGGCCCCACCTCCAATACTGGGATCAGTTTGGAGTCCCTCACAACAAGTAAGAGCTTGAGGGTCTGGAGTGTGTCCAGAGAAGGGAACGGAGCTGGGGACGGGGCTGAGGGAGCTGGGAAAGGGGCTCAGCCTGGAGAAAAGGAGGCTCAGGGGGATCCTCCTGGCTCTCCACAGTGCCCTGACAGGAGGGGACAGCTGGGGGGTTGGGCTCTGGGAACAAGGACAGAAGGAGAGGGAACGGCCTCAGGCTGGGCCAGGGAAGGTTTAGATTGCATATTAGGGAAAATTCCTTGATGGAAAGGGTTGTCCAGCCCTGGCACAGGCTGCCCAGGGCAGTGATGGGATCTCCATCCCTGGAAGGATTTAAAAGACATGCAGATGTGGCATTGTGGACTTGATTTAGTGGTGGCCTTGGCAGTGTTATGTTTATGTTTGAACTTGATAATCTCAAGGGTATTTTCCAACCTGATAAGTCTGTCGATCCATGATGGCTTGAGAAGCTCCTGTACACTCTCTAGCTGCGTGTGAATGGTCATTTTGCATTGCTGTTAAATACCAAAGGCAGGAAAAAACCAAACCCTCCTGTTCTTGTTTTCTCTCCATTACAGAAACAGGAGGTGTGTGGAAACCTGACTTTGCAGCATCACATGCTTGAACCAGTGCAAAGGATTCCTCGTTATGAGCTTCTCCTGAAGGACTACTTAAAGAAACTTCCAGAAGAATCTCCAGACAGGAAAGATGCTGAAAGTAAATGTAAACTCCTCTATGTCTAAAAGCACAATGAAATGTTGGGCAGTTTTTTCTTTACGTGTTCAGATACTTACAACCAGGACTATGGTAGAAATGGAGATTTAAATTAATCAAATTATTGCCAAACAAAGGGATTTTGAATGCTTTTGGAGTTGAGAAGAAAAGGGTTGGAATGCCTGCTCTAGGAATGAAAGCAGCTTTGCCAAATAAACAGCGACAATATGAAGTTTGCTGCAGTAGAACATTTAACATTTTCATTTAATTCCTTGTGTGTCTAAAGACAAAGACTGGAGGACATCCTTGCAGTAGCCAGAGGAAGAAAGGAAGAATGGTTTTAAATTTGTATTGTATTTAAATGCGTATTTCTTGCCAAGAAAGCCAGATAGCCTCTGTTTATATGGTGAAAGAGGAGAAATAGACTTCTCTTGATTATGAGGAGTTTTTGATCTCAACTAGAACAGGGTCCATATCTCCATAAGCAGGCAAGCCCTGTTTTAGAAAAACAGTCTTAAAAATATGCTTGGGAAGACTTAAGTGAGACTTAACTTTTAATAGGTGATTCCTAGAAGGTAAGGGTTCTTTGTCACTGTGTGCTTTGGCTCATCTAGATTTTTAGGAGAGAAAGATGAAACATAGATCAGCTGAACAGGCAGAAGTGATTGTGTCTATAATTGCTTATGTATCATCAGCTTTAAGGGAAAACAATACTCAGAGAAGTGAACCCATCCCCCAAGGTGCTATTAAAAGATATAATCTAGAGAATGCATAACTGTTGGTGCCTTTATTGCAGAGTCACTGGAGCTGATATCAACAGCAGCAAACCATTCCAATGCAGCCATCCGGAAGATGGTGAGTAGCAATTCTAGAATGGAATTGTGATCTGACTGAAACACTTGGCTAAACTGAGGGCCCCCCATTGCAACAGGCTCAGTATGGTAACTGGAGAGGAATATTTGACTGTCAGTCAGGCTTTAAACATGTGTTGGATGCCTGAGTTCTTTTTATTGTAAACGCAGTTTTCTGTGGCTTGTGGGCCTTAAATTCCACTTCTCTCATTCTTAAGGACCCAATGAGTTGAAAAAGGAAGTCTTCATAAAACTTATTATTTGCTTTTCCTTGAAAACTGTTGAAAGTGTTCCAATTAGGCCCATTCACAAGGTGTCCTTGTAGATTTTCACACTGTTTTTTTAGTCCTACAGTTCTTCAACAGAATGAAGGTTGCTTTTATTTGGTTTTGGCTCATCATAAGTGCACAGAATGTGCATTTTGCATGCATCAGTAGCTTCAGAAAGCTGTACTTCAAAAACTGGGCAGTCAGACTGTGGAGATTTTGGAGAGTAGCACGTATTTTACATATAGAAGATCTAGTGTATTACCATTAAAATAAATGTTCTTTATAGCTGCAGATGTTATCTCTTTGGTGCACCTTTGATATATTTTGTATCAAACAGACCTGAAATGCTGTGTATCTGGCTTAGCACCCATTGAACATTTGGGGGTCCAAGGCTTATATCTGCTTCCCTATCAGACCATTACTTCCTCCCCCAGCTGGTGAGGATACCATGAGACCACGTTTCCTGTGGCTGCCATGAGGAAGTAGCCAGCTGATGTCTGTGTATTGTCAGTATGTCTGAAAACACAGTTAGGAAACCATCTGTTTCTATTTGAGTCTGGCATGTTCTCTTGATAAGGATGTATTTTGGTGGAAATTTTTCTGGTTTGGGGCCTCTGACAACTCTTTTCCTGGGGGCTGTGTACAGTATCTCTGCAAATATCAGGAATATGAAACAACTCATTGGCTCATTGGTTTCTGTGTTGGTTGCTTTTTCTGTTAGTACACAAGAACTCATTGGAAAAGGCTGCTATAATAATTTTGCTGCATGAGGTCCAAGCCAGATTGAAAGGAAGTGAGCGCTGTAGCAAAATCTCAAAAAGTTACTGGAAGTTTAATTAATTGTTGGCTGCTTACTCCTGTTGTGGTACAGTAGAAGAAATAAATCATGCTTCCATTATTTGGTAATGTACAGGTCTCCAACTTGGCCATTGATTTTACTGGACATTGCTTCTAAAGTTCTAAAGATTAATATTTGGACTTGATGATCTTACAGATCTATTTCAACTTTTATGATTCTATGATACATATTTATTGTTGAATAGTAATAGTCTAAAAGTGTCAAATAAATTTGTTTCAAAATGTCATTAAATGGTACAATCCAAGTATAACTAATCCAGTATGACTAATCCAGAGTGGGGAATAGCACTGAAGAGTATGCAACAGGTTTTAATATAAATGCAAAGCCATAGCAGAAGTGAAAGACTGTTTTCTTTCAACTTACGTACATTTACCACAGAAAGTAAACAGTGGGAAATAGACCACACAGAATATTTTTGTTTTAAATTTAAATTGCTGGGGGTTTGTATCTGCAGGAAAAGATGCACAGGCTTTTGGAAGTCTATGAGCGCCTGGGTGGTGAAGAGGATATTGTTAACCCAGCCAATGAGCTCATTAAAGAAGGACACATTCAGAAACTTTCAGCAAAGAATGGCACAGCACAGGATAGGTATTTATTCCTGGTGAGTGTTTTAGTTGCTCTTTAATTTCCAGGGCTGTGCTCAGGTTGGATGGGCTTTAGCACATACTGGTCTAGTGGAAGGGGTCGCTTCTCATGGTGGGGGATGGAACGAGATAGGCTTTAAGGTCCTTTCCAACCCAAACAATCCTTTGAATCTATGATTCTGTGGTATGTTTCCGTCTTCCAAAGCTTAGTGAGAAAAAGCATTCACCAGCTGAGCCCAGCTACGCCTAAGCAGCAGTTTTCTCTTGTAACTTTTTCCTCAAGGATTTTCGTCTTTCTTCCATGCTGTGCCTTTTCTGATGCCTTGTCAGGCCCAAAGGCGTCTTTTCCATCTCCCTCCTCAGAGGCTGAGTTTTTGCAGAGTGCCACAGGAGGTGGTTTCTAGCTAAACCATCTTGCTGCAGGAGATGGCCAGCTCTCACTGGCACTGGGAGAAGAGCTCTCGTCCTTTCAAGGCAGTCAAATTCAGAATGAGGGGCAGAAGGGAGGAGTGACTGGCTGACGTGTTTCTGTCTGCTACTTCTTTTGGTAATGATCCATCAGCCTCAATTTCACCTTACATCTCTTCTTGAGACTTATGTCTTAGAATAAGATGCACCTGAGCCCTAAACTTTCACAGTGCAGGCTGTGTCCAGGATTTAACTGCCCAAGTTAAACTCTTACCTCATTGCAGTTTAACAGCATGGTGCTGTACTGTGTGCCAAAACTGAGGCTGATCGGCCAGAAGTTCAGTGTCCGAGAGAAGATGGACATTGCAGGACTGCAGGTTTGCATCTTTTCTTTTCCCTTTTTTAATGCGTCTTGATTGCTTTGGATCCCTGCTGAATCCAAACACATAACATATGAATGTAAAAATATAATAAAATTCTAAAACCTGGCTTTGGATCACTTTGGATCAATGCAGCTTTTCCACTTCGAGAAAGACCTTAAGGTGCTGGAGTGTGTCCAGAGAAGCACAAGAGAGCTGGGGAAGGGTCTGGAGCACAAGTCTGATGAGGGAGCTGGGGGGATTCTGTCTGGAGATAAGGAGCGAGACCTTCTAGCTTTCTACAACTGCCTGAAAGGTGGGTGTAGCCAGGTGAGGGTTGGCCTCTTCTCATGGGTGACAGGATGAGAGGAAGCAGCCTCAAGTTGCACCAAGTGAGGTTTAAGTTGGATATAAGGGAATATTTCTTCACTGAAATGATTGTCCAGTCCTAGCACAGGCAGCCCAGGGAAGTGGTGAAGTCACCATCTCTGGAAGTGTTCAAAAAACATGTGGATGTAGCACTTGAGAACGTGGTTTTGCGATGAATGTGCTGGTACTGTTTTGATGGCTGGACCTGAGGATCTTAAAGGTCTTTTCCAATCGTTATGATTCCATCTATTTCTGGGTTTTTTTGTTTGGCTGATGTTACGAACTGTTTTAACATAGAAGACCAAAGGAAACTAAGCCTCTGTGAATAAAATAGGTCAAACCCAAAATGGTTCAAAATGTACCCCAAAACTTGATTAAAACCAAACAAGGTTAGATACTGATGCCAAAAAAAGTGATATACTTTATTTAATAGTAAAAGAGGCAAAGAGAAAGAAAGAGAAAAGAAGGAAAGAAATAGAAAAAGAGGTGTGCCTGGGTGGTTGGACTGGGAGAGGGTGACAGGGGTTAGGTGGNTGACAGGATGAGAGGAAGCAGCCTCAAGTTGCACCAAGTGAGGTTTAAGTTGGATATAAGGGAATATTTCTTCACTGAAATGATTGTCCAGTCCTAGCACAGGCAGCCCAGGGAAGTGGTGAAGTCACCNCTCTTCACTGCTGAAAAGTATGGAATCCAGTGGATTAATAAAGTGGTTTGGGCCAGGTGGGAATGCCCACATGCCTCCCTTCCCTGGATAGGGCAAGTTTGACACAGTGCCTTGCAACACTGTGGATCTGTTGCATTATCTCTGGTGCAGGGTCTGGGGACCCCTTTGGGGGGGTCTTTGATGGGCTATGACTGCTCTCCATGTAGATGCAGCTTTTCCCAGGGTGAAAGGGCCCACAGCTGAGCTCTGCAGAGGATGGGCATTCACTGCCTCTCACCACAGGCTTTTTCATCACACACCCTTTGCTGTTAGGATCTGTTGGAGCCTGGCAGCTGAGAGCCCCGGGGCTGTGGCCTCCACCTTGAAGGTGCTAAGCTTGATCCCTCTGTGAATGTATTCTTCTCCCCTGAGTCACTTTATCTTATCTTCATCAATGAGCAGTGTAGGGCTCCATTCAGGTTTTTGGTGGTTTTCCCTGCAGCTTTTGTACAATTTTGCTATAACAGGCAAAGATCTTTCATGAAGATGTTTAAGACATAATTTATAACATTTCAGTCTCTGACAGTTGGCTTTTTAAAATTTTTACAAGAATCATTCAGAGGGTACCAGAATAGTGGTGACTGTGTGACATGTTTGGACTGAGAGCCTTACCTTGCCCCCTGGCTGGCACAGGAGCCATCTTCTCCCCCTAGTGCTGTAGGAGTGTGCTTGGTAATGCAGACCCACAAGTTTTGTAGCAACACAGGTAACTATGGAAACAGTCCCTTATTCTTTCTGCTTCTATACTTTATTCCAAATGATCCTTTTGACTAAGCATTTCAAAGAATGACTGTATTTGTACGTAATTTAAAATGTTGGAAAGACAAGGTCAATGAGTAAAAAGCTGATGTGCTTTTTATAGGTCCAAGAAATTGCCAAGCAAAATGTGGCTCATACATTTTCCATAACAGGAAAAAAGAGATCATTGGAACTTCAAGCCAGGTATGGTTCTTGTTCTGTCTTTAAAAGTTTGTGAATAGGTGTGGAGAATTTGATCTATAGGCTGTGCTAGTGTGACAGAGCTTTAAATGATGAGGTGAGCAGCAGAGGTGGGTAACTTAGGTATGTAAGAGAATGATGGTCCTAAGTCAAAGTCTGTTGGTTGCCTTTAATGAATGCTTACAGTGTTTACAGTAGTGCTTGTAGGGCCCACTGTGTCAACAATTCAAGTATTTTTGGCATTTGGTAATAATTAACGTCAATAATTATCAATAACATTTATAAAATAGTGGATAATAACGCTAAAAATCTAATGGATATAAAGCTGTGAAGCTGTGAATTGAATTTACTGAAAATACTGTAAGTAGAATGATAATGCTTTCTCTATTTTT
Source organism: Illadopsis cleaveri (assembly GCA_013399915.1). Lineage (NCBI taxonomy): Eukaryota > Metazoa > Chordata > Aves > Passeriformes > Timaliidae > Illadopsis > Illadopsis cleaveri. The sequence goes on from VXBB01012357.1 coordinate 141,292, forward strand.
CTTTTGTTTTAACAGGACAGAAGAGGAGAAGAGGGAATGGATTCATGTTAGTACAAAGCACCAATGATAAGGAGGGCAATCACCATGCAGGCAGCATTTGAAATCATCGTTTTGGGGTTCTGAATTAATGTGGCTGTGCAGGGAAGCTTGGTGGGCCAGTCTGGTGAAGCTGCTCATGGAGAAGTGTGGAGCTCAGTCAGGGTCCTAGTGCTGACCAGCTGGCCCCAGAAAGTATCTGGGGGCTCCAGCTGGGCTCCGCTTTCCTGCACTCCTCAAGCCCAGTATGAGAAGAGACCGAGGCAAAAGACCTTTTATATTCTTCCAGTTTGACTTGTAGAGACACTGTCTGATGGCAGTCCTAGCTTTTAACTGACACAATAATGGGTTTAACACCACCACTTAAGGTTTTTAAGTTTTCCTTTCATTTATAAAAGCGTGTTTTTCACCAAATTATAATTCTATCCAACTTCCTATGAGAGAATTTTTTTTGTGATGCTTCTCATCTTTGCTGACATCTTTGTCTCAGGTCATTCAAGCCACAATAGAAAAGCACAAACAGAACAGTGAGACCTTCAGAGCTTTCAATAGCTCTTTTTCACAAGAGGAGGAGCATCGTCCTGATTCCTCAGTAAGTACCAGTGCTTCATACTGCTTTGTCAGAACAGTTTTACCAGCAGTTAAGACTTGCACAGCTTACTTTAAAATAGTGGAGTCTTGTTCTGAATTTTTATGTGACATTACAGGGGAGTCATCTCCATTTCTCTGGCTCAAAAATGTGTGTCAGTCACAGTTACTTAGCCATGCAGATATAGAATAAACTACCCAGGACAAATCAATGCCAGAGACCCATTAGGCATGTTTTCCAGGCTGGTGGCTTTTTTTAGCAGAACAGGTATAATTCCTCAATGTTATAAGTGCTTAGCTGTCTGGAATGTTATTTGTGTCCCTGGGAGATTTTGTTCATTACTTTTCCTCATCTCATCAGAGGTGCATTTTGGGATTATTTCTTTGATGTTATTTTATTATTATTTAAAACATTTTAAAGACTCAGAAGGAAAGTTATGCATTTTAAAAGGATCTTAAAGTATTGTCTTATAGATAGTAAATATATTTCAGAAAAATACTCTTCAACAAAATATGTAAAATAGTCTTGAAAGTTTATTGTTTCTCTATAGCCGTAAGGTATCACTCTGTGTTGTGTTTGCTAGGAATTTTGTTTTAGAAGTATTCACATCAGGACAGTATCACTCCATTCAACTTGAAAATGATGGTGACAACCTTAGCTACAGGCATTTGCAACAAACTAAAGAGGAATCGGGCCTGGGAGAGCAAGATATTTAGGCATATCATACAGTGCTGCCTGTGACTTTATGACTTCAGACATGGCAGATTTTGGAGCAGAGACTGAACTTTGGGAGCTTTTTATCTTCCCCCTCCTCTGCCTCCTAAACTCTTTGTTTGGGGTTGGTTTTGTTGGTTTTTGGTTTGTTTGGTTAGTTTTTTGTTTTGTTTTTTGGTTGGTTGGTTTGGTTTGGTTTGTTTGTTTTGGTACCTCACCGTTTTTGACATCTCTCCTTGGAGATTCAGGATGGATTTGGTGACTCAATAATCTGGATTTTTTAATCTGCCTGATTTTCCAGGGGCCTAAGGAGAGATGCTAGATATGCCTTTCATCCCAGCATAATCAGATTGACAGTGAAGATCTTCTCAACACTCTGTAGAGTCTAAAATCCTGCTACTGATAGTAGCAATGAGCCTTTTCAGAATCTGGCATAATTTACTCATCCTGAACTATTCATCAGCTAAAAATACTTGGGGAAAAAATAGAAAATAATCAATTCATGTCTGTGTTTTTCAGTTCAGTCATGGCTGCATTCAGAGCCAGGATGCCAGGATCTTTTGCTAATAAGCAGACTAATAAACACACTTCTCTCTATGTAATTAAGACACAGCATATGGTCAAGTTCATTATTATTATCTTGCTTTGTAAATTCACTTTGATTTTGCTTCTGTGTTCATGGTGTAGCCACATATTTATACTCTAGTCTTCATAAAAGCCAAGCAGAGCAGAAGTCTGGATTATCCCTGGCTGTGATATCAATGCAGTCTGTACTGTAATTTCTTGAATGCCAGAATACTAACCTGCATTTTTAGGAGATTAGCTTCTCTAGATAATCAGCTTTGAAACCGATGTCAGAGCTAAATGTGGCAGAAATTGCTGTCATTTAAAACGAGCTGAAAGTATTTCTGTAAGGAAAACTGGACAGATACTGAGAACATTATAACTGCAATACACAGTGCTGGGTAGCATCCACCAGACATATCATCTATGGAATATTGGGCAGCAACTTTAGAGGAAAATGTGATCGTTTTTTTCTCTCGTGAGTCAAGAAACAGATATGCACTTATGGATTCCTGGCTGGATCTGTAAAAGCTACTAGAAATTGGCCTGTAAAAAAAGAATCAAATTTTTTTTTCCCATCCTTGGCCAGACATTTTCTCTGTTACAGGACTTAGGACTCGTTGCAGTTCATGACCAGTGCATGTGACTCTGACCATGCTTGTGTAAATAGTATTTTTAGAAAGCTTTCAGGTTCCTTTGTGGTTTAGTTCCTCCATTTTTATCTGCAGCATTTCCAGGCTATGTGAAAGGTGTTTTTAAAGCCATCTAAAAGTGTTCCCAAGGAAAAGAACCTCTTTCACCACTGCTTCATCTCAGAAGAGTTGCAGGCTCCTGGTGTGGTGACGGACCCCGTTTGTGCAGTCTTGGAAGGCTGGCAAGGAAAAGTGCTGCAGAGAGCTGAGCTCTGTGGAAGTGGCATCCCTAGGGCCTGAGATTGAGAATGCTTCTGTTGGTTAAATCATGAATGTTAGACACTGAATCATCATTATTTCCCTCTGCTGTTTCTTTCCCCGTAGATCTGGGGTGGTTCTGACAAACATGTCAAACACTGTATTCTTACCAGATCTGAGACACTGTAATTGGTAATGGTAACATAACAGGCAGAAGCCCTTTTGAAATATTTTCCAGGTAAGAGTAGAGGGTATTTGATTTTTAGCCTATTATTCCAAAAAAAACAGACATGGGGATCTGAATAGGCAACTGGAGAAATTTACTCTTTTACCTAAATTTGCTGGGGGTTTTCTTGAGCTCTTCTTCAAACCCTGTTTTTTCTCCACATTGTTCTTTTTCCAAGTCCCATCACATGGGACTTGGAAAGACAAATCCCATGTCTTTTTACTAGGCAGAGTAAAAGCCTTGGTTGATTAGGAGTCTAGTGAAAAGAACCCCCTTTGCAGAGGACTGAGGAACAGATGATGTGAACACCTTAGGGTTACTGGATTTTTGCAAAGGCAGAAATAGCTGGTTAGAGCTGAGTAGTGATACTTCTCCTAATTCAATCGAATTCCCTGAGGAAGTGCTCTAGGGGGACACATCCGTGGCCCCAGGGGATGCATTTGCTCCTTTCCTTGTTCTAAAGAGCTGATTGATTGTACTAGAATATAAATAGTTTCAATGAGACATCAGAATGAATAGCTCTTCAGTTTGGCCACTTAAGCAGAGATTAAATGTTCTTGCTTTAAAATGAAATGAAGCCAGAGTGCCAAAATACACTGGCCATTTGGATAACCTCGAAATGAGAGATGTTGTCTGATTGGCAAAGGAAGAATGATCTGTGGGAATAACAGGAGAATTTATCATAAAGAATCCAATGGTTTGAGAACCCTGTGTAAACTACCAAACTCCCTGTAAATTAATTGCAGATAAGGTGGTTTTCCTTTCTTCTTAGAATGTACTCAATGTACAAAGCTTGTTATTTGCCTTCTATATGTATTGAATACTATTGAATGTATATATGTATCTATATGTATGGCATACATATAGATAAATGAATATGATACATGAATGCTATAGGAATATTTATAGATATACAAACATCTATGTATATTTAGTACATATACATCTCTATAATTGAATAAATGGAGACACCACTTTGCAGTTATTTAGGGATTGCGAAGAAGAGAAATGTATGTAGAGATGTATTGCGAAGAAGAGAAACTTAACTGAGTGGTGTTTTAATGGAGTTAATTCTGTTCCTCTCAGAATCAAGTGCCTCCACAGAGCCCTTGCTGGTCTGGCTGGCAGGCTCCAATAGAGAAGTGTCCTTCAAACCATGGCACTGGCTTTCTGCAGCATGTGGGAGACAGGCACAGGTTGCACCCAAAGGCAGTTGGCAATTCAGTGCCATCTGTAAAATCATCCACATCAGAGCCCACCCCATATTTGAAGGTGGCTGAGCACATGTGCACCTGGGCTAGTGGAAGTTGTCCCTGCTCATGGCAGGGGGCTGGAAAAAGATGAGCTTTAAGGTCCCTTTCAACTCAGACCATTCTATGGTGCTGTGATCTGATTTTGTGAATAAAAGTGTGCTCACAAGCAAAGAGTTGAGGAGCTGAAAGCAAACTCTTTTACTTTTCTTTTCCCCCACCCCCTTTTTTCTTTTTTTTCAGTGTTTAATATATTTGATTTTTTTCTTTTCAGTGTTTAATATATTTGAGGAAGAATGTCCATGTTGAAACTGTTCTGTGTCATTCTGTTTCTCCTCAGATAGCCAGCACCAGCTCAGTGGAATCAATGCCAGGAGCAGATGGTGGTGGTGCATTAGGAGGGGTGAGTAATTTGAAGCTAATACTTCAGTCAGAGCAGTGTTGGGAGGTGGGTCACGTTTGTTTTGTAGCAGGAAAAAATAATCATACTTCAATTTAGGTTTTATAGGGTTTATATCCTGCTGTCTGTGGCTTCAGCTGTGCTGTCATTCGTTTCCTGGCTAAGTTATACCCATAGCTACTTGCCATTTGCAGCATCAGGGAATTTGAATCCTGCTTATATGTGTCACAAAACCCAGGAAATAAACTCTCCAACCAATTTGCTGGGTTAGAAAGCCGGCATTACTTTATCAACGGTACTGGATGTGTGGGGGTTTCTCCTCAAAGTGTGCAGAGACTTCCTAAAGCAATAGAACTCGTTCGGCAGTAGATAAATCTTGCACGCACATCGGAGTTCGTTCCTTCAGTTTGTAGCACCGGGTTTGGAGAGGAGGAGGCTTGTGTGGGCTTTGTTTGTTTGTTTCTTTGTTTTTTGTGGGTTTTTTGTGGGGATTTTTGGTGGGGTTTTTTTTGTTTGGTTTTGTGTGCATATGTTTAAATTGTGATAGGGAGCTATACTGATTGCTTGAAGGGAGAAGGGCAAAATGATACCAGGAAACCTATCTGATTATGCTGTTACATTGTGTAACTCAGGATTTCATCTCCAGAACCAAATTTTGAGTAACACGTCTTCCACAGTATGCTTTCCATGTTCCTGCTAGTGCAGAGGAAGAGATGATAGTACTTTCATATGTCTCTGGCCTGTAAAACATTGGTTGCGACAAAAGCAAAATATACTTTCAAAGGTATTATTCATTTTGCTCAGTAAAATGGCTATGACTGCTGCTGAGTCAAACGCAAGGGTCTGAGTCCTCAATAAGGTCTATCTTCTGTCATTCTAATCTCTCTCTTCTAGATCAAAAGATTTTCAGAAAATGCCTAGGGTCAGTTGAATTTACTGAAAATTAGCCTCAACAAGAACAACAACCACCAAAAATACCCTCACCTGTAGAAGGAAGATTCATGCTATAGGATGTTATGTATTAGCATGACGATTTTAGTAACAAAGGAGCCATTTAACAGCTCCTCCAGACCTCTGGCCAAGCTTGGAACTTCTGGTAGAGTGCACAGTGTCAATGCAAAGCTGTTAAACAAGCCAGCAACCTGACCTATACAAAAAAACAAGTTGTGTTTGTGATTAGTGTGATCCATGCTGGTTATTTTTTGTTCTCACTTCATATTTTCACTTAACAATTTTTCTTTTATTTACAGTCAGTTTTGTATTAGTGTGTTGTGCCTTGAGTTACAGACCCTGTATTTGGTGAGCTACTTTAAAAAAAAAAAAAGTTTTATAGTATTAAAAAAACCCAAACCTACATAAAAAATTTGATTGGTCTTAAGTATCTTTGGGAAATGTAAATTTTATTTGTAATTAAATAAAAAACTTGTATCTTTTTAGTTGATTATAAATAGTTGTGTCAGTGATTTGCATAGAATATCTTGATATGTTAAGTAATTTTCCTTAAATCATGAATTTGAAGAAAAATTTAATTCCTGACATAGACGTAAAAATAGAGTTGATCAAAAAGACAAAGTTAAAAATATCCAAAATTGTGTAGTATTGATTCTGGGCTCTAATTTTGCTAAAAATGAATAATATCAATGAAAGCAATGAAAAAATGTTAGTTGCAGCTTCAGAAAATATGTATTTTTAGTTCTGACATCCCTTTAGTAACTGCTCAGTGAGAGCACAAACAATAAATCATGTGCTCAACAGCTTCACATGCAAACCACTTGGTGGTAGTGGTGGCCAGCAAACAGGGAGCACCTTCCTGCGCTTCCCCAGCCTGCTTGAGTGGCTTCTGGGATTTTCAGCGTCCACCTTTGCACAACCAGACAGTGAAATCCTACTGCAGGAAGGATCATCTGCTTGTCTACAGTATTATGGTACCTCTATGCTGAATTGTCTTGCCGCTCTGCACTGATAGTGCAGGTTATGCTCAGACTTCTATGTGCAGGAGGAAGTAGGAGCCTGTGGAAAACGTCTTACACATACTCTTGCATGTATAATGTTGGCATGTAGAGAAGCAAACTAAAAGATTACAAAGTACAAAATTTGCTATATAGTTTAAAATTATTTTTCATTTATACGAAGCATTTCCAAAAGCACTTGCTGATGTTCTACCCCATTGTGGGTTGCTCCAAGTAGTTAATTTATAAATGGAAAATACACCTGTAAGAGCATGAGAAGGAAAAGAAACTGCTTTGTAGCTCATGTGTCTGCTCATGTAAGAGTCTCATCAGACTGTATTTATGAGTTACATGATCAACATTGGGGCTGAATTTCTACCTGCTGGCCCAGACAGAATGAAATACCTGGCACAGAGCAGCTGTGGCTGCCCCTGGATCCCTGGCGGTGTCCCTGCCATGGCAGGGTGGGACTGGATAGGCTTTAAGGTCCCTCCACCCCAAACCATTCTGGGCCTGCGTGATTCTCCAACTATAAAGCAAGCAAGCCCTCTGGTTTTCTTGCTTTCCTACCAGCTTTTTGGTGATTCTTCCCTGCATTTCAGAAGCAAATGGAGGCAGCATGGGTCACTAAGCTCAGATGTCTGCTCACCTAAGAAAGCCAGCCACAGGCTTTCATCTTGCAGTCACAGGACTTGTACCTCTTTCTGGGATATATGCTATTTTTCCACCAAAATTTTAAAATTGTACCTTGAAAAAGCAAGAGGTGAGTGCTGGAAGGGGAGGTTTTCTTGAGACACCCACCTTGGCCATTCCTCCACCTCCTCACTGACAGACAGAGAGAGGAGACTGCTCTGTGACTGTGAGGAGATGAGTGGGCAGAGAAGGGCTGAGGCCACCTAATGTTCCCCTGAGGCCCCTAATGGTTCAGCCAGCCCTCCAGCTGAGGCAAGCAGCAGAGTCATGCAAATTCTTTCCTAAATTGGTATGAACCCCAAAGAGGATCTTTGTCAGTAGAAATCTATGAATGATTTTGCCCTTTTTTTTAATTATTATTTTTTAATCACCTACTTGTGCTTTTAATTTCAGAGTGATTGCTCCAGGAAATCTTCCAAATCCAAGCGAGACAAAGAGAAACAGTCTTGTAAGAGCTGCAGTGAGAGCTTTAACTCCATCACGAAGAGGCGACACCACTGTAAGCAGTGTGGGGCAGTAAGTATCCCAGCACCATCAGCTTTTGAGTTTCTTCTGCTGAGACCTTTGAAGATAATTTTTTATTTTTTCAGTGCAGGGAATAAAACACATTCTGGTTCATGGCAAGTCATTGACAGACCAGGTTTTTGCACTTGCTTTACTCTCTGGGTATCACAGGTGAAAAGAATAAACTGGTGCAAGGGTCCCAGTTAGTGCTGGTTCAAAGGCAAATTCAGTGCCTCAGTGAATAGAAAGAAAGGTGATGCTTTTCCTGGGGGTGGCCATGTATCTGGGGAGGGGGTTGTAGTTTGTTTGCAGAAGCAATGGCCTTAAGACAGCCTCATTTCACCCAGACAGAAGCTCTTCTAAAATGAACATAATCATGGCCAAGATGAAATGGATTTCTGTCAGGTGACTTGAAATGTCATTCAGTGTTTGTAATATAACTAAAAGTAATGTTATCTAAACAACATTAGTCATTTGAAGTAGAGATAAATTTTCAGCTGCTGAGAGGTCTAAATGTATAGTTAAGATATTAAAGGAAACCTCAGTCTCAGCAATTAAAATTAAATTGCTGTGGAGGAGGCATTTTTACCCTAGAGCTGGGATTTTTAACCTTCTGGGTTTGTTTTTATTAATAATTGCTTAAATCATGAAATACATGTCTAGGGGTTAAAATATCCCATTGCAAAGTCAGTGTTACTAAAGAAATGAAATAATGGCTTTCCCCCAGAACAGAAAGATAACAAGAATTACATCATTAATAATTTATTGTTAAACCATTGTTCATTGTGCAATGCCTTGTGGTGTGGCAATAGCATTCAAATTAAAGAAGTTAATTTGTCTCAAGGAAACACTATCATGTTGCTAAAAATGCTGTCTTGCTTTTATTTGGGTAACACTTCCTGAATTAAGGCAGTCCTCTTCATACAGTAATTGAGATCTTAGAGTGAGCCATGTAAGAACATATATGTGTGCTGTGGGTTTGTAGTTATTACTGTACAGAAATGCAGAATGGATGTCCATCAGGCTGACACCCTGGGGACAGCTTCTCTCCCCAGAGCAGGTGTATTAGAGACAAATTTTTAGCATGAAAACAGGTTCTGGAGCTGCAGATTCAGCATTGTTTCCAAGCACTGGCTCCTCAGGTCCAATGTGCCACTGCATGCTCTTGGCAGCTGAGGCAGACAAATAATTTTTAATTGATAATATATTGGACTATGTTCTTAAAATAGTAGGTGCTTTCTGGATTCCTCAGTTCTCCAGGATGTCCTTGATTGATGAGGAATGTCAGCCACTTTCACTCTGAAAATCAGTCCCTCTTGGACCATTAAAAAGCACTAATTGCTTCATCAACTTAAGCTCTTTTTGACTTATGAAAGCTTATAGGAAAAGACAAGAAAAGCAAACTTGCATGATGTTAGTCATACAGTATTCCCCCAAAGACATAAGTTTTCTTTAATTTGGTGTTTTGGTGTATGGCATGGGATCACAAACACGTTAATTGTTAACGGAGATAGATACAGTGAATATTATATTGGTCTCTATCTTATGTTTACATTAGCTTCTGTAGAGTTTTGCTTTACTAACAACCATTCTGCAAGTCAAATTCTTTGATAAAGGGTTATGTTTTAAACGTGGCTAATTAAACACCATCTGTCTGTTACAGGTGATCTGTGCAAAATGCTCTGAGTTTAAGCCACTTGCAGATAACAGCCGCCACAATCGAGTGTGTAAAGAGTGTTTCCTGCAGCTCCCAGCAAGCCCCTCCAGCCCTGGGGTGGAAGCAGTGGGGGAACAGAAGAAAAGACTAGCTGTAGAGGTACAGTCTTTGGCTAAGAAGCTTTGTGAGGCTTTCTCTTTTTCTTTAGTGTATTTATTAAAAACTAATCAAATTGATTTTCTTTTATACCCCACCCTGGTATTTAATCATCTGACCTATAACTCCCATTGAACACACCTGCAGCCTGGATGCTGTTTGTAGATGGTGAGCGTTCATCATAGGGTGCTGATCACACAGGGATGCAAACAGGTTTGGCAGCTAAGCTCCAGCTTCCAAACTTACAAAAAAGAAGGAAAACCCTCTGACTTGTTTTTATTATGGTATATTTCCAATCTTGAGCTGTGCACAGTAACTTTTCAAAAGATAAGATCTGTTTTTTCACTTTTAATTCCATGCAGCAACTCTGTTGCTTGGGGGCTTTGTCAGTTTTGTACCCAAACACGTCCAAGATCTCAACAATAGAGTGGGGAAAAGCTGCAGGTCCACCTTGCCCTGTCCTGAGCTGCGAGGTCTGCAGAGTGCAGAGAAAGTTCTGGATCTGGAACCTGACCCCATCAAAACCTTCAGATATGGTATCAGATATTCCACTTTGTGGCAGGTGGTTGGAATGAGATGATCTTTACAGTCCCTTCTGTCCCAAACCATGCTGTGGTTCTGTGATATATGCTCCAGCTGTGCCTACAGATGATGATCTCTTCATGGGTGCCAATACAGTCTGTTGTATCTCATGACAAATTTTGCAGCACTGTTTCAGTAGGAAAAGTTTCAGATGCAAACCTGGATCTACGCAGGGAAGAGAGAGCCCTGTTAATCTGAAAAGCCAAGAGCCAAACCAGTGAAATGGAACCCATGGATTTACTTCAGAAAGCAGATTATGGCAAAAAGCTGTAAAAACCCCAGGAAAAGTGTAATTTTTCTCTCCTCTACTCAGGCTGCTAGTTTTTTTCTTAAATCTTCAAAGGATGAGGTCAAATGCAAGAAAGCCAGTGTATAGAAAGAAAAGATCAGAGTCAGGCTTTTTATTTCCCTTCTATTTATATTAAACTTTCTTAGCAAGCTTAGTAGCAGCTGAGGAGATTGCCACTTAACAAATGTTATTAGCAGCTGCCAGAAATCTTCAGGAGACTTCTGTGCAAATCCTAATGCAAACACGAATTTTGATTTTCTTTGTTTTCTATCAGAACACAACAATTTCTTCCTTTTTTTTTTTTTGCACTCTGATTTGGCTCCATCCATGCACAAGAGGATGTGTTAATAAACCCTTTGCATTAATTTGAAGTAATCTCCCAGCCTACTTTGCTAAGCAAAAAATGAGCTGCATCATGTTAATTATCATTCTCAATTTGCTGGGTGGAAGTTTAATTTCGCTTCATGTCTGTTGGGAATGGTTGTTCAGCCTCTGCCTCTGTTGCATGGAATTATGCTATTTCTTAATTGTATATAATAATTATAATTTTTTTATTTGGTTATGGCCTATCCAACATTTGCCCTCAAGTGTTATTTCACTCTGCACCACTTGAGTATTTTATATTTAATTCTAAGTATTTTTCACGCAAACATAAATGGAAATAGCTCTGGTTTATTTTTTTTCCCTTCATCCAGAAGCAAAGCATCCTTGCGGCTGAAAACAGCCTCTTCAGCAGCTACCTCCAGTTCCTTGAAAAAGGGAAGACTTGGTACAAAATGTGGGTGACCATCCCCAAGAGTGAACCTCTTGTTCTGTATCTGCAAGGAAGCAGCCAGGTAAGGTGACATTCACGAGGGTTAACACACAGAAAAAGAAAAGCATAAGTTTAAATATGTTGAGCTGAGAAATGGGTTAAAGGATTTGGCTTGGTTTCAACAACAGAACTGAATTTCCTATTCTGGATGTGGCAAAAAGCCTCAGAGATTTTAGGTTACCTTGTTACCTGTACTTACTGCTGATGCAGTTGTGAGCAAATGTTAAAGCTCTTTGTTTTTCCGTTCAAATTTTTTAGCAAAAGAAGAGGACAAAACCAGGATAATTAGGTTATGCGTTAGCTTTTTTAAGGTTTCAGACAGGTGTAGTCAAGGGTCTTATTACTCTGTCATTAGGGAAAGCACTTTCCTATTAAGTGTATAGAATGACAAAGGAGATTGGATATTGCAATTGCTGGAATTGCAATTCGAGCTTTTTTTTTTTTTTAAACCTAGTTCTGGGTTGATGAGATAGAAGAATTTGTGAAAATGTAGATGTTCTTCAGCCTGAAAAATTATAAAGCCCCTTGTCGTAGCATCATGGGGTTTTGTCTTTACTTGAAATACTTAGATTGATAAGAGTTTTATGTCTCTAAACGTACTGTTGAAGCTAACTACCATTTGTGTGTGATGAAGGTCAAGGGTTAGAAACATCTATATCCAAACTAGAAATATCTGTCATGCTTCCTTAGTACTGAAGAGCAACAATGCTGAAAGGAGATTTCCCATATCCAGTTTTGCATTTGGCATTTGACACATTTATACACAGCTTTGTTTTATCTCCTGTGTGGGATGGAAGAAGGAATGAAATTGAATTCAGCCAGCAATTACCCTGCTGTAGCTGTAGTGATAAGGAAGTTTTCTTTTTATTAGCATCTGTTTGTGGCTAGGAACAGTTGAGGAAATTGATTTTCCCTGTGATTTTATAAAGCATTTCAGAGTAAAGCTCACCCTATCAGATTAACAAATACCACACCTTGTCATTAGAGCTGTATTCATTTTGCAGCTTGTCAGCAGGAGCTTTAAACAAGGTGTAATGTTTTAAACATAGTGCTCAAAGAGGATGAAAGCTTGAATTTGGAGCTTCAGCCCCCTTGCCTCCATCTGTGGTTCCAACCCCACCCTGAGAAAGCCTCCAATTCATCCTGCAGGCAGCGAGCTGCCTGTTTTCCCTCCTGGTCAGTGGGACATGTGTGGCTGAAATGGCACTTTGGGAAAGCAAACAGCCTCACACAAGGCACTGAAATGAAGGCAACAAATCCAGTCTTTGACTGTCTCTGGAAAGGAACAATGCTTTAAAAAGCCAAGCAGAGAGAACAGTTTCACCCACAGAACTTCTCAACTGATGCGGAAGCTGTGCCTCAGCCAAGGGCCAGTGCAAGCCCTGCATCCACACAAACCAAGCCAGACTGTCTCACGCTTGGGCAAGGAGAGTGGAAACAGAGGGAGAGAAGTTTAAATTCTTTGGCCTTCCTCACACAGAAACAACGTGTGTCATCTAAGAGGTGGCAGGGGTGAGAAGTTGAGAAGTATGATTGCACAGTATGATTGAGAGTTTCTCCTACTGCCTGATTGTTGCAGTACAGCACAAATAATAACCCATAGACATAAAACACCTGCATTCAGTGCAAACTCAATGATGCTTGATTCTGCAGGCCCCACCTGACAGTCATACAAAGCCACAGATGGAAGCTGAAGGAGCTTCTCTGCTTCAGTTGCTTTGTACTTTGTCCATGTCCTGCCAAATTTGATCTTGAGCCTCTGCTGATATTATTAGTAAGATCCTATTTTTTTAGGGGAAAAGGATGCCTTTGGCGCTGATTGTCAATTATGACAGTTAAAATTAGTGGTTAGTGTCCTCATCTATTTCAGGGGTGAAATAAATCTCCCAATAAAGTGTCTAGAAAGCGAAAGGACAAGGTTATTTATCTCACATTCTAAAACTAGGATTTACTGTCAGGAGTGAGACTATAAACAACAAAAGTTATTCCTTTCTTCAAAGGCCTGCCATTCCCATTTGTATACTTCAATTTGCATCCAACTGCAGGAAAAAATTAGGAAGCAAGTCCTATTTCTTTATATTAATCCAACATTATTGTTAATTCAGGTTTACATAGGATACACTTAGACTTCTGAGGAAAATCTTTTCCAGAGCTTCATTACTGGTGTCTGAATGTCTGGAATCAGTTGGAAGCCACTCATGTGCTTAAATATTCTTTTCCCAGGCATAGTTCTGTTTTGTACAACCACCTGCGTGGATCTCACAGACCTCTTTAGACCTGCAAAGAAGCATTTCAGTGCCTGAGATGTGTCTTTTGGGAATCATATTGCCAACAATAGTATTAAAAGTCTTGAAACATAGACTAAAGCATGACTGTAGAAGTTTGAAAGTTGGGGGATTATTGTTAAGAAGAACAGAAAGAACAGCTGCCTCTTGGGAAGAAGGAGCAAACCAAGCTGAATCTGGAGCTTTGGACATAGTGAAAGCTTCTTCCTCTGCACCCCTGGCCCTCACGCCAAAGAAGGGATGCTAGTGCATGTAGAGACATGACTTGCAGATTTAAAATAGCAAGAAAACTGCTCTTTTGCTTTAGACCCTTGTTCCAGGAGAATTAATTAATCCCCTGAGTGTTTGCAGTTCAAGTTTGCATAAAGCTTTACGCATGAGGTTGTTTAGGTTTGGGAATCATACCAATTTGATTTGTCCTCAAATGGAGTCACAATTTGTACAGCTGTTTGTCGTGTTTATCTCAGTGAAATTATAAGTTTACTTATAAGCAAAGACCACTTGAAGTGTAAGGAGCAGCAGTTTTAAGATAAATTAGTCTTGTCTTTTCAAGGGCTCCACCTGGATCTTCTGCCCCTGTTGGCCTTGTAAAATGCACAGCTCCTTGCAAAGCTCTGACATGAAGTTACCTGAGTGAGACGTGCAAAGTTAAGGCTTCCAGGTTAGCTGGAAAAGTAATGGATTTTGGAGAAATATGAAGGGTAAAACTAGTATAGCTAGAGCTAGTATATTTATGAATATATCAGATCAAGCTTGATCCAAGCGAAAATTTTGCTTTATAAAGAAGAAAAATCTTCCACTCATCATGTAAATGTGATTTACTTTTAGAAAATAAGGGAGTAGCTGGGTTTGAAATTGAGCTCAGGGTTTTTGAGACTTTTTTTTTTTTTTTTTTTGCTTGCCTGTTGATCCTATTTAGTAGAAGCGCTACCTGGCCCTGCAAAAAATTCTGCCTGCGCTTTTTTGGTCCCGAAGATCTTTGCACCACAGGAGTCTCTCAATAACTTGTGTAAGGTTGGGTTTAGACCACAAGTGGGTAAAGAATGGAGTTGGGGTAGAAAAAACTAGGGATTTTCTAAGCCCGCTCAGAAGGAGGGGGAAAATGCCATTGGTGGGTCACTGTTGTCTAAGAGAGCTTATCCACTGCCAAGATCTGTGCAGTGTAAGAGGCATGCCTGTATGCAGGGGTGCCTAGAACAGAGCTGTCTGTGTGGTGGAACTGAGTTGTCTGTTCCCAAATCTTAAACCCTGGGTGTTGCAATGGCTGTAACAGAGCAATAAATACATGCTGCTGTAATGACCTAGATAAATAACCCATTTGTGTTGTGCTGCTGAGAGTCAGGATGAGTGCACAGTGCTTGTGATTGCTGACAGTATTACACATGCACTAGATTTTTATCTATCACTCACTCACTATCTGAGGAAAATTATTGTAATCAGCCCTAAAGTGAAGCTGTTTAAGCACTGGGTGTTTTGGTTTGATGAAATACCAGTATCATGCAGTCATACTATGTTCCATGCAGAAATATTTTAAAAAAATACAGTCCTATCAGCCACATCCAGTAGGCTCTTAAAACTAAAACATGAATTTCATCTCTCTTGTAAGGCCTGTAAATCCCACTTAGATGCTCAGTATATAGGGCTGGAATTCCTCATGGGTGCATAATAGCCCCTGGATTTGCTGGGCTTCAGGTAGGGAGGAAGGACTCAGCAGCAAAGGACATCCACAGATGCTGCTGGTCCCAAAGAGAAGTCTGGATTGGGGGTGGGGTATTCCTCAAGGCCAAGTGCTTCACCTTTTCCTGTCAGTAGTACAGATTTTCAGAGATAACGTAAATCCCTTCCTTTTGGATCAGGCAGGTACAGACACAGTGCCAAAGGCAGCATATTAAGGGAGGATGCAAGACCAAAAGCAGACTGCTTAATTTGCCTGTGTCTGCACGTGTTGGGTAGGTGCAACACATACAACTCAAACATCAGTTTGCTCTTACGGTGCACTTTGTGGCTACAAACAACATCATTTGTCATTGTCATGGGCAACCTACAATTTTCCATTTGACAAGTCTAAATGTCTACTCTTCCAAACCAAGACCAGTGAAACAGGCATGGTTGAGCTTGCATGTGCTCTTGTGCATTTGTGTTCATCAGTCCCATGTTTGCTTGCTTGAGCAGTGCCACGTGTGCAGGAGCTGCTCTGTACTTCTGCATGGGCAAGACCTTCCTGTTTATAGGGATGTGGCTGTGGTGTTAGGGAATAGAAACTGTGCTGCATTTAGGACAACTAGTTACTCTCAAATGGGAACTGAGTGTAACTTTAGTGTTTGGCCTAAAGCTGCCTTAAATCTCCTTGAATAGTGCTTGGTCTTAAAGCAGTTGGACTCTGGTATTTTTGCATGACAGTAACAAGCAATAGATGAATAAATCAAGAAGCTTGTATTGATTTAATAAACTGTGATAGATTTTTGACTGTGTATTTCTCGCCCATTTAGTTAAATGTATGTGTTTGCGTTGATGTGAGCAGTTTTGATACTTGAATTACTTCAGACAAATTGTTAGAAAAGTAGACTTTTTTTTGGCCACTGTTCTCAGAGTTTTGGTCCTCTTCGAGATTTACCAAGTCGTCTGCATTTGGTATGGGCTGACAAAAGAATGACTTTGCCACTTCTCTGTGGGATGTTTCATTAGCTTTGGTATGGGGCTGCAACACAAGCAGCTGCTACAGAAGGTGACAGCTTTGTACAGATGCTTGATGCCTATGTAATTCAGACGTCAGTTTGGGGACTCATCTTTAGGAACACTTTGCTGGGAGCAGTTGAAGAGATTGCTTGGCCATGGCACACCCTGCCTTGCTAAAATATGTGTTTCTTGAGAGCTTAGGAAAGGAGTTGGTTGATGCTCAAGATGTGACAGTTAGAGAGCTGTATTGCTCCTTAGATCTGTGAGTCAATCTGGCTTTTAAAGGATGGTCAGGAATTTGAGCATTGGCTTCCTTGACAACTCTCAAAGGCATCATAAATGACTGAAAATCAAAAATTGTCTTTTCTTTCAAAGACTTTTCCCTTGCCCTTTAGTTGTCATGGTGTCTCTCAGGGTCCAGCTTTGCTTATTTTCTTCCTTCTAACCAATCCTGCAAAATATCCCATGATGTTCAAAAGGGACAGCACCAAACTCCTCTCAGCTGGATCCCACTGCCTGTACCTAATGCAGAGGAAATTTTGTAACAGACACATGCATAAATTACATGAAATTATATGAAAACCCCTGGCCATATTTGCTGAGAAAGCAAATCAGTGAAGTAAGAAAAAAGCACCAGTAAGTCATTGCTTTTTGCTGGTTTAAAGTGAGCAGTGGGTGCTGCCTCGCAGGGAGCCTGGGGCTGTGTCCATGCTCTTCCCGCAATGTGTGCCCGCCCCTCCCGCCCCAGACTGCCTCTGCTCCCGAATCCTCACATTTGTTCTCTCTCCTTTAGGACAGCCGAGGCCCACGTCCTCTCCCTCTGCCCGGCTATGAAGTCAGTTTACCAGGTTCTGGTGAGAAGTTTGAAGTGAAGCATGTTTTTAAGCTTTGCCAGTCCCATCAAACTCTTTATTTCAGCGCAGAAGATGAAGAGCTACAGATGAAATGGATGGAAATTCTCACCAAAGCTGCCAAAGGGGAGACTGAGGATACAGCTGAAGGGCTCAGCAACCCATAGAGCAAGTTTCATTTAGTTTCTTTCCTACACGCTATAAACCATCACTTGAATTTTGTATTCATGGCACTTTGGAATCTGTATGGCTTTATATTTTCATGTGTCTGCATAGGAAATTCAGTGGTTTCTCACCTTTCATTGTACATTTTTCACATACAGTAGCTACCTGCCGTATATTATGTTAAAGGAAAAAGTAGTTATAGTTGTTGATGGTGTCAATGCTGGTTTTAAAACAAAAGACAAAGAGCAAAGCATTAATTTTAACAAAGGTAATAGAAAATGGTCAGTCTTTTGTTTTCCTAAATGTATATTTTCCAGTCCTTTTGATTGCTGTTGAGTGCAGGATGTGTATAGTCTGTGATTAGTTCTATAAATGCTGCCTTTTAAGTTAAGTGTTGTAAAGGCTTGTGCTGGCCACTGACATTCCATTCTCTGCCTCGCCCTCCTGGTAAGGTCTTTGTGATGTGTGAGCAATGTACTGAGTATTGCTATGTCTCTGCTATTTTGAGATGACCTGTTCAAATGACAAATACTGTAGAAGGGACTTCTAAAAATGACTGCAAATGGTGCAGAACAGAACATTAAGAAGCCTCATTGATTTTAAGCATTTATTATAGTGATTGCTTTCTTCTGGAACCAATACTTTCCTTCCTTCTATTGGAACCCATTTTGATGTAAGTGAACAAACATTTTTATACTGCAAACTGGGTTATGATCAATAAACAAAAACATTTTTAGTACACACCATTAAAAG
Source organism: Illadopsis cleaveri (assembly GCA_013399915.1). NCBI lineage: Eukaryota > Metazoa > Chordata > Aves > Passeriformes > Timaliidae > Illadopsis > Illadopsis cleaveri. The sequence continues at coordinate 159,335 of VXBB01012357.1, forward strand.
GTGACTTTTTTGTTGTATTGGTTAAGTGGCCTAGATTTTATTTATATAATTTGTAAATAATGTTTCATAAGTATTTTAAGAATTTTTAAAAGACCTCAGCTAATTAACAGGATTTAGTGCATAGTGTAAGAGATATTTGTATGAAGTGAATTTGTAATTTAATTTTCCTGTTCACCTGTTTTTGTCTTATTTTCAAACATTAATGCATATCTATTTAAATAAAAATTCCTGCAGTTAACTCCTGAGCCAGATTTCCAAGGCACAGCAAAGTTTAGGTCAACATTTAATATAGGTTAAAAATATATATAAAAGTCCAAAACAAACAAACAACAACAACAAAAAGGCATGTCTGTTCCTAGTGGTAGTAAGCATGTAGTATCAATCAAAATGAAATAAAATCTGTCACAGTACTGCATTTTTAAATGGTTTGGTTTAACTTCTGTTTCCTCTTCAGCCTTCTATATTTTCTGATATTGATAGAGAGGAGGAAATGCTCCATACCTACAGAGTTTTTTAGGATTGTTGAAAATTAGTGATCTGCATCAGTGAGTATTTTTTGGACCTACAGGAAAGGACTTATCCTGGTTTGGGGTTTGGTTTATTTTTTTACATTGGTGAATAAATCATGTATCTGAAGTCCATGATGATAAAAAAATAGATGCCATGTATTTGATTATCCACTGGAAAATTTTCTTGAGAGTTGCATCTTTCCTTTCCTCCCTACACACCTCTCCCAACAGTCTACACAGAAAAGATTTCTTGAAGGGTAGCTTTTACCATGAAAAGGAATTCTTTCCAGTGTGTGTTATTTCTTCTTCCAAGCTTCCTTGAAAATATAATGATGTAGAGTGCTTGCCTTGAAAATTTACTCATTCAGTTAATTTCTGGTTTGGAGGTGGGGGGGTTGTTTGTTTGTTTGTTTGTGTTAATATTCTCTCAATCTATGATACTAGGCAAACCAAGGGAAATGTGCTTAGTGAACACATTAACAAACCAACAGGCAGAAATGCAAGAGCAAAGCACCCTCAGAGAACAGCCCCAGGCTGCAGAAGCCAGTCCTAGGAGAGCCTCTCTTGGTCTGCACTGATTGACCAGCACAAGGTCCCAGAATCCAGTGCTGCTGTGAAACCACAATCAAATCCTCTGAGAAATCACTACATGTCTCTGAAGGCTTGTCCTAAATTTACACAGGATCTAATCTTGTCCAGATCAAAGGCTGGAGGATTACGACCTTTGTTTGATTCTCCTTCTCTATCTTCTCTCGTTTGGAAGGAAATGGAACTCCCAAAGCTGAAGAAATAGACGTTGCTGACATTATTTGTCATAAAAGCTGTTCTTCTGAGCTCAGCCTGCTTCTGTGCAGAGGGTTAGCACAGGGATAAAGCATCCCATAAATCCTACTTATGCCTTCGTATTAGTGCATAAATAAGATTTAAGCTACTAATAGCCCCTTTCTAGTTCTGCATAGAGCTGAATTGTATATGCTGGCCATGATAAGACCAGAGAAAAAAAATTTAGATGTGGCATCAGCAGTTAAGTTTAACCAGGGGACTGAATTTTGGTGAAGTGGGGATTACCCATAGCTGTGGTGTCCTGACATCAGCACATTTCAGAAAAGATGCTAAAATCTCACAATAAGCCAAAAACCTTCTCTGTGCACGAGAGATGTGGCTTGTGGAGCTGCCAACAAATCTCTCCACTTTGCTGCTTGCAACCATGAAGTAAAACACACCAGGTCAAGGCACCAGGCCCTACCTGCCTCAAAGCCACAACATTCCTGCTCTGTGTATGGCTGGGGCAGAATTGAACCAGGCTATGGTGCTCTGGGCTCTCGGGTGCCGCAGGATCCCGAAATTCTGCTGTGTTTGGGAGCTAAACCTCACAAATCTGTGAGAGCTTGCTTGGTCCTTCCCATCAACAGCTGGATAAACCTTTCTTTTGCTTCTCCAGGAGCTGCTGTCTCTCTCCAAGGTGCCCATCATCTCTTGCCTGAATTAAACTGATGTCTGTCATTTTTTTCTTTTTTTTTTTTTCTGTAAATTGACAATCACAGAATAAGGGTTTGAACAACCCTGGATTTGTTTCAGGAAGATTTCATTAACAAATCAATTAGCTGTATTTAATCTCATTCCCATACATTTTTCATTCTGAGTGCTGACTTATTAATTTTCCTATTCTGTTAAAATGTGGTGTTATGCCCTCAGAAGGAAGAGCTGGCAAAGGCATAAAATACAAAGAACTGGCAAGGTCATGGGGAAAAGGCAGTGACAGAGCAGATGGACGGGGACAGTCTCCAATTATTTATTTCCTTCCTAGAGGTGGGATGCACGTTGGTGGGTGGCTCATTTTGCAGGTGGTGACCAAGTGTGGTGATCAGGATGAGGGACAACACAGAACTATGACCCAGAGAGACACAGCATTCCAGAAATTATCTGGATCCAGTTGATCCACCCACATCTTCTCCACCTAATTTGAGCCTTTGCTACTATACAAGAGCCACTGCCTGGGGCTGAGGGACTGATGCTCAGCTGAGCCAGCCTCAGCTCCTGGGGCTCGGGGAAGGAGAGGGCAGCAGCAGGGCCGGCCTGAAGAGGAGAAAAGGGAGCAGCTTGCTGCTGCTGCTGGAGGGCTGGAAAGCTGCCCTGGGTGGGCTGGGACTTGGGAGCATGTCCCTGCTTGTGGCCAGGCAAGCCCTGCAGCTGCACTGGCAGCTTTGCTGGGGACTGTCACTTCAGCAGTCTTGTGCCCTTGGCATGCCTGGAGCCAGCTCTAATAACCAGGATTAAAAGACAGGCAACGCCTTAGGGCAGCTTAGTGAAATCCAACAGTTAAACAGTCCCTAAGCAAAACCAGCAAGTGTCTGGCTGGGCCTGCATGGCTTCCCCTGATACTGAAGGTGAAACCAAGGGCCTTAAAAATTGTGAAAGCACTCACCTGCAGCCAGGGAGGTGAGTGACATTCTGGGGGCGGGGTCACACAACGGGGCTTCCTGTGGTGTTCCAGGACACGTGGAGCAAAACCACTGCTGTAGGTTATACATTCCCTTACAAAGCAAATCTGAATGCTGCCATGAGGTGAGTGGAATTCAGGTGCGGCTGCCTAATTTGCTTCTGTGAGTACCTGTAAGGAAAGATTTGACTTGCAACACACTTGTGTTCAACTTGATTGCATAACAGCAGCTGCAGGGGTAGTGGCTTACAGAAAAAAAAATACTTCTCTATCTTTGGTATTCCTCTGGTTTCACTGGACTTGACTGAAGGAGCAATAGTTCCTTGTTGACTTACATTGGATTGATTAATATCTGGCATTACTGGAAATACAAACCTAATTTATAAGCTGCAGCATTTTCAAAAATGGTGGCGTTTTGCTATAATGTGACCAAGCATTGCTTTTTGAATGTGGTTTTGTTATATAGATGGAAATAGCAGCCCCTTATATCTGCAATATTCCTGAGGCCTCCCTGCCAGATAAGCTCACAGGAAAGAGTGCTATGGCCAGCAGCACACTGAGCTGTGTCACCATGACATGTGGGCATGATCCTACTCCATTTGATGTTTCTAGAAGAGCCTTAAGAGGTTTTCAATCTATTTGGGTTTGGTGCACCTTGGAAGTTCATCTCTCTAATCTGCTCCTGCAGACTATTTTTTCCTTCTACTTCCAGATGAAAAAAATAATGACAGGGTTTAACAAGTGGAGAGAGTGTTAACAGCTGCAGTGCTTGGTGTGGGCCCCAGACTAAAGGCACAGCACCAACCCAGCAGAACCAGTTGTTCCTCTTGTTTTCCATGGAGAAAGCACGGTGCAGTCCATTAGGGGCCTATTTTGGATCCACTGCCAGTGCCAGCAAATCAAGGATCCCAACAAACACTGCTGAGACCCAGATGCACTGTGGCAGTGCTGCTAGGGCAGGAAGTGGAAGGGGGTGACACGGCCAGGATGTGATAAGCACAAAATTATACAGGCATTGTGCGCAAGGCACTTTGCTTTCACCAAGTAGCCTGTGCACGTTGGTGTGTGCCACCCAGCTCTGCATGGGATGATGGATCTGGAACCATCCACTAGGTTTAGCTGTACATCCCAGTGAAAACAAACACAACTTTGTAGACGATAAACTGGACGTGTGTGAGAGATTCTGCTCCTGGAATGTAACCACATGGAGAGGCAGTAGACTATTTGCAAGAACAGACCCACGAGAACGAGACCGGGGTACCTGAGGCTCTGCAGGCTGTGAGTACCACCCCGGCCGCATCGGGGGCTGACGGCGGGCGAGTGGCAGGCAGGAAGCAGAGCGGGCAACGAGGGGCAGGCGGCGGGCAGAGCGGGCAGCGGAGCACAGGCCCCTCCTGCCAGGCGCCGCGGGCGCTGCCGCATCCCCGCCTGCCGCCCGTGGGGCGCCATGCGGACCGGGGAAGGGCCAGGCCGACCCGGGGGATTGTGACAGCACGGCGCTACCCCGATCCCCGAAGCTCC
>VXBB01012357.1:163813-185657 GCA_013399915.1 Illadopsis cleaveri
GTAGGGATGCGGGGTGACCGGGGCAGGATGCGGTACCTCCGGACAGAGGTGTTGCATGTGCCCCGGGAAGGGGCGCGGGAGGCCCCAGCCGGGGCTGCTTTACGTTCCCAGCCAGCTCCGGACCCCGCGCCGGGCAGGGGCCCCTCCCTCCCGCTCCGTGCCGCCTCCGGCCGGTCCCTGCAGCCGCGGGGCGCGGAGGGGACGATGGCCCGCACCTTGAAGTTCTCGGGCACGCAGCGCCTCGGGACGGGTGTCCCGGAGCCGTCCCGGAGCCACCCCGGGCACAGAGGGTGGGTCCCGGCGACCCTGGGACAGCTCAGCGGGGGCTGCACTCGGGACACCGAGTGGGGCCAGTTCTGGACTGCGGGTGGGCGGAGGGGTCGAGCCCCCCCAGAGCAGTCCCACTCCGGAGCCGTCCGAGAGCCTCGCCCGTGGGCTGCTGGAGCCCGGGAGGTGATTGCTCCCGGAGAGGAAGCGCTGCGGTTCAATGATGATAGAAGTTCGGAGTTCAGTCGCTGGGATGGCCGCGGGCACAGGGGCCATGGAGGCAGAGGGGAGTTTCTGGCAAGGATGGAAGGTGCTGGTTCTCAAGAGACATCGCTCCTGGGCACATGTCACCGGGCTGGGAAGGAAATTAAGATGTCAGTGTTTTAATGGAATATTGTGATACATTGAGGGGTGGAATGAGAAACCAGAGCTTCTTCCTTCTTATCTTTCTCTTCCCTTGAGTTTTGTTACTCAATTCAATTGCATAGACCATAACATCCTTTCAAAACGTCTTTGGCCTAAGCGGGTTCAATAATTTGGGGGTAATGTGAGGTGACAGAGGGTCTGAACTGGTGGGACACGTCCATTGCACAGGGCTGTGGCTTTGGTGGGTGTCTGGGCCTGGAGGGAGCAGAGCCATGGTCTGTATCCTCTGGCCCAGATAGCAGGAGATGCTTGTTCCCAGCCACAGCCATCTCTGGAGTCGGGGAGCAAGGTGACATGGAAGGATGCTGGAGCCTGGTGCAGCTGCAGAGACCTGGGGTTCCTTCCTCTGTTCTTCAGATCATGGGGCTGATATGCTTTTCCCTGGCTTCAGTGCAAGCAGGGCTGAGTGCTCCTGAAATCCAGGGACCTCCTTCTCTCTCATGTGCAGCCTGTCCTCTCATATCCTTGGTTTTTATTTGGCTTGTGACGTTCTAACAGACTTTATTAATGACCTGATTTTGATGTGCCTATAGAAATTAGCAAATGTATTTTGGCTACTAGCATAGCAATGCTTTGAGTTGTATCCTCTGAATGTGCTTAACTGCTTAATTTGAATTTAATAGAGCAGTTAATTTGAAAATGCAAAACAAATGCTGAGAAACTTGCTTAGAGAAATAACTCAAACCCAGGTGTAGACCCTGTTGCTCTAGCCTGATAGTGTTGCTAATAATTGACTTTTCTCTCTTTTAAAATCATGTATATTTGGCTGCTTTTATATGTTACATCAAAGTCTTATGGGGCTGGGTTTGCTCACACTAAAAGGAGTTTTGGAAGTGGCATGTCCTGTGTTGCACGGGTTCTGTATAGGTTAATCTTGCTCTGTGTAGTTCTGTGGCAAAACAGCTAGAAATGCCAATCTGCCAAAAAATATTTAGAAATCCACCCTCAGTTAATCCCTTGGCTGTCTATAGACCTGGCTCCTCTCAGCCATGTCTCCAGCCTGAACAACAAAGACCATTTTTTTCCAGCCAGCTACACCAAAACTGTGGAGCCAGAGTTCTCAGTAAGGTTCTAAACTGGAATAGGCTGGGTCAGGGCTTGGCTGTGCTGCACGGAGCTGCTGCATTGCCTGTAGGACCAGCAGTGAGCACATGGGGCTTTGCCACAGCTTGGCTGAGTGTCTCCTCTTCATGCTCTTCACCCTCACTGCTCGTTCCTGGGGGTTTGCCACGGTGCAATTCCACCCTCACGAACACTCATTTGGAACTATGAATGTATTGAGTCGGGTGGACATACTGCTGGCAGCCCTGAGCAGTTTAGGTAGCTAAAATGATGGCTACTTGTATAATTTTGAATTAAACTTTTGTTCATTTAAATGCAGCTGTGTTATTTATACATCGATGTTTGCTGCCAATTGTTGTACAGCACTTATACAGTATCTTTCATTGCATCGTGTTCTTATTGGTGATCCTTTTTGATTCTGAGTGCCCACTTACATTATTTCAGACCATGAGCAATAGGGTGATAAGAAAGGTTTGCACAGATAAACTCTGCTACGTGTTTCTTTTGAGAGGATGAAAAAAAAAAAAAAAGTTGCAGGATTTCCATTTGAATTAAAGCATGAATGACAGAGAAATTAAAGGAAGTTCCTTAGTACAGCCCTGATGCCTGTAGCACTTAGAAGGTCTTAGAGCTTCCTGAGACACAGCTGTGAAATTCGAACACCCTGTGCTTTTCCTGCTCTTATCTTCTTTTGAAGGACTGACAGGAGCAGGGAGAACGATCCCACCCCGTGTTTGGGGAGGGTCAGCAGGGTGCTTCCCTGAGGAGCTGTGGGAGCCTGGCTCACCCCGAGGGAAGGTCAGCAAAGGTGCAGGGCAGGAGCCTGGGGCAGGGGAGGAGCACAACGAATGTCTGGAACTGAGAAGAAACCTTCTGTCCTGTGGCTGTAGTGCTGTCACAGCGGCATTTACAGCGTTACTGCCGTGCTGCAGTGTTCTGGAAGTGTTCTGTGGACACTCATAGACCAGTGCTTGCCAGGCCCGGTAAATTCTATGGAAAAGCCTCTGAGATTCTGAAAGGCTTGTGTCAGGTGACTTAGGCACTCTCCTGCCTCGTGGGAATCGCCATGGAGCAGGGAGCTGTCGTCAGCCCGTGCCACTGAGGTACTGGTGCCTCTGAAGCTGCCCAGATTATACTGGGGGCTTTGGAGTGAAACAGGAAAAAGAGGAAGGAGCACAAAGGCATATCAACATTTTTAGTATTTATGTTGCTGTAGTAGGAGGCTCTGGCCCTTGGTTATAAAGGGTGGTACCTTTTTTTGCTGTGATTCCCCTCATTCCTCAATACTCTCCTGTAGCTCTCTCGGACCAGGCAGCTCATGCTTCAGTCAATATAGAGATGCATCGACAAACACATCAGTGCAGCCACAGACAGAGACAATAAATGCAGGATCCGGCAGAAACACTCATGACAGGCTGTAAATTAATAGGTCTCACTGCTGGGCTGTTTGTCGTCTGTAGTTGTGGTTGTGCCTCATCCCTCCACTTTCCAGACCAGGGAAGGGGAGAGGTTTCATGAGGTGGGAAGTGATGCAGGCTGCAGTGAAGGCTCCGTTCAGACCTAGTTGTGGGAGGAATTATCTAGCAAACACCACTGAAAAAAAGGGACGGGGTTTCTGGCTTAGAACAGATAAAAGTTGCAGTTTGCTAGAGGATGGGAGAGGGACAGCATGTATTGGCTCAGCTGTAGCTTGGATGTTGGTGGCTGTGGTGGGATGCTGGTGCCAGGGTGGATGTACCTTTGGTGTGACTTAAACTGTCTGTTCTTTTGTTGTGAGCAACTTTATTTTTCTGAAGGGAGTTTCCTTAGCAGTGCAGAAACTGAAATTATGTTACTAAGAATTTACAGTTTCTCTTCCAAACACAGAGCTGTTCTTCACAGCCAGGAGCGCTGCTGCTCTGCAGAACAGATGCATGGAATTTTATCCTCTGATGTGGTTCAGTTTTTAGGCTGCAGAAGAAAACGTGGATCCCAAATTTACATTTCCACGGGGCAGATGGTGATACAACCTGGAATATATGGGCTTGTAGTTTCTCCAGGGTTATTTCTCCTTTCTTGTTCTTCCATGAGGTCAAAGTCAAACCTTGTATTAAGTAATGTAAAAGAAGGGACAGTTGCAGAATGTCAGCTTCTTGGCTTTATCTCCTGTACTGCAAGGTGTTAATCTGGGTGGTTAGGCATTTGCACCAGACATTGATACTGCTTTGAGGGAGGGATTTTTGTGCTTGTCATTAAAGTCTAGAACAGTACAAAATAGAGAAGGAAGAGAGTTATTGGGTTTTCTGAGTCCTCCACAGTGCAAGATTGTTCTCTGTGGTATTCTCTAATGCTTCCTCCTTGCTACTCTGAAATTACCTGTGTTAGAGAGGCAGATTATTAGTAGACTTCTGAATTTTTGTTAATGAATGAGGTGAGCTGAAAGCTTTGGTTCCAAAATCTTGAAATTTAAAAAATCACAAGTCGGTCTTAAAACACAGGAGCACCCCAATGACGGTGGTTAACCCAGCATTTTCTGGGTGGTGTGGTCTATTTTAAAGGGCAAAACCACTGCCAGTTTTACTGTTCCCACTGTGGTATAGCCAGGACATCCTTGGACTTTTCCCCTGGAAAAGCAGAGCATCCCCAAGCCCCAATCTCTGCAACCCTACAGCAAAGAGATTTGTAACTATGCTGGAATTGGCCTGATTTTGCTTATTAATCATGATTGCCACTGACTTTTTATGTGCACTGTGGAGTCTTGTCTTCAATATTGTGATGGGGACAAGCTAACACATAGGACAATTGTTAGTTTTCATTTAGGCATTTTATTGACACGCCGTCTTTGAAATGCAGCCCCAGATGAGCAAGCATGTTATTCTAAAGAACAGTTTTGACTGGCTGAGTGGATCAGGATTGGCAGAGAGGTGATTTTGCAGTCTGCGTGAACGTCTGCCTCTCGTTTGGTTGTCAGATGACAGAGGGAAATGCAGAAGTTGCAGAATGAGCAACTGCTCCCCAAAATAAATCAATTCCTGTATCTGCTTAGGGTCTCAGGGATGGGATTGAGCTGGTGCCTGAATTACAAACGAACCTTTGCAGCAGAGCAGAGCCCCTGTGGCCCAGCAGCATCTTTAGGGGGGTGTGTAGCTGCCTGGGGGGGCAACACTCACAGCTATCTCAGCCCAAATTGGAGTGGTTGTGAGCAGTGTTGGAGAAAGGAATGGGTTAACTGCTTGCTCCAACAGACGTGGGAGAGATGGTTCCATTATTATTTCTGAGATGAAATAAAGCCAGTCACAGTGCTGCTCATGTATTCCAGACTCGTAAGCAGAGTAGCTTTGATTGGGAATGGATTTGAGGAGAGGTGAAAATGGGGACAGAAATTGAGTAGGGTGAAGGGATCGTGTATAAAATTCCCTGAGCATATGTGTGGGCTGGGAACAGTGGGTGGGAGGATGATTTGGCCTGTGGGAGCTCAGAGAGGTGCAAAGGGCGAGTTTTGGGGTTTGATTTTTCCTGTTCAGAGAAGCAGAAATTTGTGCCTTTGTGTAAAAGCAGAATTACACCCAGAAAGGTTTCTGCTTACAGCCACAGTTACTTCCAAGATCTTTGCTAGTTGATTGGGTCAGAAGAGGCCTCTGGACTGGACACAGGGGTTCTGCTTTGCTCTCAGAAGCTGTGCCCCACAAAACTGGGGCAGTTTTGCACAGGCAAGAGAGCTCTGGTGTTTAGCCCGTTATTGTTAAGACCTGCAGAAATTTAGATTAGGACTAAGGTTTTCATTGATTTTAATCTGTTTCAGCCCAGAAACTGAATTCTCAGGTGTAGCCCTGAGTTCCCTAGCCATACACAAAGGAAGGGCAGAACATGGGGCTGCTGTCCTCTGCTCTGCTCTCCGAGCTGCTTGTTATTCTGTGCATAACTCACTTGCAATCATTGACTTTTTAAATGGGAAAAAGCAAACAGAGTGCACTGGTTCCCAGTCCTTATACCGGCATTCCTGTCAATCTTGGTGCCATCTTGCACCAGTTCCTGTGTGCGGGGAGGCTGAAGGCAGATGTGTTAATTGACTTGTGTTGTTAATCATTGCTGAAGGCAGATGTGTTAATTGACTTGTGCTGTTAACCATTGCTGTGCCGGGTGGTTCTGGCAGTTTGCAGGTGCCTCTCACCGAGCGGTTTGCAGGGGCTCTGGTGGCCCTGGCCAGGCTGCTGGCTGCATGTCCCTCTGCGTGCAGCCCAGAATGGGAAAGCCAGACTCTATCAGGAAAAGAACCAGCCAGGAGAGAAGAAAAATAAAAAGTGATAAAACCACAGAGAAGGGTTTTAAATCTGGCTGTTGGTCTCTCAGCCCATGAATGACTTCTATCACCATAATAAAATGCATGCTATTGCTTACTTTTTCAGACTGGTGTCTAAATCAATTATTCACAGAAATTCTTGCTGACAGTTGTGGAGCCAGGTCACAGCTCTGTGGTGTGGTTAATGCATTTCACAGCTTAGCGTGGCAAACCAAGGACAGGAGCAGCTTCAGATTGCTCTTGGGAAAGACTTAGGGAAGCCAAAGTGGGTCAGCCAGGGGGAGGGAAGGCAGGTAAGGTCTGTAGCATTCAGGCTAGTTTTGCTAAACAGGGTGGTTGGAAATTCCCCATTAAAATTAACAAACCGGTATTCCATCATGTGTTTTAAAACAGGAAAGTGGTTTCAAAGAGAAAAGGTTGAAAAGTTTCTGTATTCTTTACAAATAAGTTCTTTGTAGAAATGCAATTCCTGCATTTTCAGCTTTTTGGCAAAAATTAATATATAACCATCAAGTAGCATTCAGGTCTGGTCCACCTAAAATTTCACATTGGGAGTGGATTTTTTTAATGACTGAAGTGTTATTTGTCCAGCTCTGGACTCTTCCTCCTTGAGAATTTTTTTGGTCGGGTACATCAGTGCAGTGTGGCTCCAGCAGTGGGGGTCCGTAGAGGTTGGGCCCAGTCTGGCAAGTGTGGTGCATAAGCAGGAGACCATGGGCACATCGTGCAGGCACATCTGCTCTTATCAGCCCTGTTCAGTACCCTGGTGTGTGCATGTCACTGTGCACAGGCCAGATCAAAGAGCTGCTGCAGGCAGATAACCCAGAGCCAGGCAAGGCAAATATGCAGCCAGGCTGAGCTCTGTCCTGCAGCACCCAGAGCACTGGAGGGGAGTGCAGTGTGTTGAGGGTGGGCAGTGGATGTGCAGGGAGGCTGCAGGAGGCTTCCCATGGGGCAGCACACAACCTCTGTCCTGTCCACTTTGCTGGTGGGGCATCCTTCATCCTTCCTCTGTCCATGGCTCCTAACAAATGTGTGCTTTCCCTGTGGAAATACATGTGGGCTTTCTTTTGGCTTCTCCAGTGGCTGGCTTTCCAGCTAGTGGATCACTTTGCACCCTCTGCAGAAATGTTACAGTTGTTTGCACAAGGTTTAATGAATGAGAGATTATTCCTGAGTTCTGGGAAAAGATAATGGTGAAAGTTGTAATTATAAACATACAGACTTCACTGTCTGTATGTCACAATGAAGGACACCAGCAAGGATGTCCCCCCCAAAACCTGTGTGAGAACAGAGGGACCTGGTGGCAGAGGGAAAATGCACACTTGTCTTGGGACTCCCATGTTGCAGGTCCCATGGTGACCTGAGGTGAGGCCCTGGCACAGGGTGCCCAGAGAAGCTGTGGCGGCCCCTGGATCCCTGGCAGTGCCCAAGGCCAGTTTGGACACTGGGGCTTGGAGAACCCTGGGTGGGTGGAAGATGTCCCTGCCAATGGCAGGGGATGGAATGGGGTGACCTGTAAGAGTCCTTCCAACCCAAACCATTCTGTAATTCCATGAAAGCAATGCTGCCGAAAATGTGATGGATATGGGAGTCTCAGCATCTGAACCCTTGCATTTGTAAATTACATGTGCTGAAAAATCAGACCACAGAATAAAATGAAGGAAGTGGGTAGGAGTGAGCCTGAGGTATCTGCTATAACAGAGGTGGGAGCAGAGAGCTTATTTGAGCATGGATGTGTAAACACAGAAATAAACTCTCTTCAAATACATTTTGCTCTCCTTAATTGCATGGAAATTACATATTAATGGGAGAACAGGCTTTTCTGAAAAAGTATTTCTACAAATGTGTAATGGTGACCTGTAAGAATCATCAGATACTGGGTTCCCTCTATCACACTTTAAAAATAATTTTATCAATAGAAACATGGAATGTTTTATGGGAAATATTTTCATTTGGAAATGCTGATATGAGGCAAGTGCCAGAATCACATATTAACGAGCTGTATTTCTTTTGTCAGGTAATGTGCTGTGACAGATGTGTTCCTTAGGTACCTGCAAGTTTTACCCTGTGCAGTTGTCCAGATGTTCCTCTATGCAACTGACCCAGAGGAACATTCCTGTGGCTGCTGTTCAGTTCTTGCAGGTCTCCAGCAGTATTTGGGGTGTGAAGCTCCTGGAGCAGTGGTGGCCAAGCCTGGCCCTGCCTCTGAGGTGGTCCTTGTAGTGATGGGTGTGCAGAGGGCTGTGTTTTGGTGCAGGTGGTTTGTGCCACACCTGAACCTCCAAAGCTTCCCCCAGGGAGTAACTTCCAACACCTGTGTGTTGGCAGGCAGACAGGTCTGTAAGAGCTTTCCAGCATCTCCACAGCAGCTTCCCGGGGATTGCAGCACAGCTGGGGTCCTCGGTTAATTTCTGCAGCTTCTATAGTCTTTGTCTCGCCCTGCTCTTTTACTGTAGGTCTGGTGTCATGTTTAACGCTAATTTCTTTAAAAGCCATGCTAGTATCTGGATTTTCTCGTGGGAGGGTCAGATCCTGGTGGCCATTTGTTGGTTTAAAAGCCCAGCCCTGGCAGGACTCGAGGCCAGCTCTGCAAGGAAGCAAAGGCATGGTGGTGAGGAGACCAATGCCAGGGCCAGACAGTTTCACTCTATACAAGATGGTTTGCTACATCTGCTTTATTTCATGTTTCACTTCTAGCTGCTTTTCTTCTGCTTTTTAACACAATGAGCTCTTCCTAGAGATCTTCTGTGAGATTGCTGTGGATGCTTAACAGGCTTGTGATTTCAGGGACACCAGTTTCTGAGCAGTGCTTCTGTAGGAAAAGAGACTTGCAGCAATAATATTGGTGTGTTTATTTTCTACAGGTCGATAGAGCCTAGTGTTCTCTTGCTTTCTGGCATCTTGTTATCTCAGCATGTTTTAGCAATATTAAATTGCCAACAATAAGCAATGCAAAGGGGTAAACTTTGTGTGTCTGCAAATAATGAGGTGAAGGCATGGGTCGCTCTCTTTCTGTACAGACAGCAAGTGGCAGCCTTGCTAACATGCTTCCCGGTAATTCATTCTGTAGTTTAGATAATTTTGGTAGATACTTATGCAATGTATTTGATTTTTAGTCACTGTTTTGTTGTGGAAACTTTTGCACAGGAAATGTTTACCAGGCAGGCATGCCTAGGTTGCTCTCTCATTTCTTTTTTCTTATCAGCAAAACATAAACCCACAGCTTGCTGACAGTGAAATCATATGGTTCTTCTTTTTGACAAATCAATTTTGCAATACAGATAATCCTGGTTGTACATGAGAAGAGATATTTTGGATTATTTTAATTCTTGCATTACTCTATTTTTCACTGCCTGGAAATTATGTGTTTATTTATGAACCCCGAGGTTGGGGTGCATTAAGAGTTTATGGAGGACACTGTCCTTTACTGTCTGTCTTTACTTTGAGGACAGTTATTTGTCATATGCAATAACCCATTTGTTGTAGCCATTCTGCACTGCCAGACAGCAGCATCAGGTTCAGAGCTTTTCTGAGCACTGGATATCCTCTCAGCATGAGACCAAGCTGAGAATTGCATTTGTATAAATCAGCTCCTGCTCTACAAAAAGCTGCAGAAAAAGCTGCAGAAATAGCTGCAGAAGCTGGAATCATGGAACATGTAGAATCACAGGAGGTTCTGTGTTGGAAGGAACCTTAAAGCCCACTCAGTGCCACCCCTGACATAGGCAAGGACACCTCCCACTGTCCCAGGGTGCTCCAAGCCCTAATGTCCAGCCTAGCCTCGGGCACTGCCAGGGATCCAGGGGCAGCCACAGCTTCTCTGGGCACCCTGTGCCAGGGCCTGCCCACCCTCTCAACAAACAATTCCTGCCCAATATCCCATCAAAATCTACCCTGCTTCAGTCATTCCTCCTTGTCCTGTCCCTGCAGGCCCTTGTCCAGAGTCCCTCTCCAGCTCTCTTGTAGCCCCTTTAGGCACTGGAAAGGACTCTAAGGTCTCCCCAGAGCCTTTTCTTCTCCAGGCTGAACAATGCCAGTGCTTCCACCCCGTCTTCAGAGCAGAGGGCCTCCAGCTCTCTAATTAGGGTATTTATTCAATTTTACAGTTTTTCATTTTTACATTTCTGGGTGCCAACAGTTATGAAAACCAAGACATTTTCTAGGTATTTCTGAACATGACATTTTCTAGATATTTATAAAATAAATACAAATCAAAATGTAAATCTGATCCGCACAAATGTTTGTGTTTTACCAAGCAGCAATGCAGCCTCAGAGACCAGTCTCAGTTGAAAACAAAATATATTAATAAAAACAATAATAAAATTCTTGATTGTAGTAGATTTAGTCTGATAAACATGCCTGAAGAGTATTCAGAAAAGAAGTCTATGTGGAACAACTGCTTATGTAAGTATGAGGATGGAAGCTTACTTAAACATGATTCTTTGGAGATGTAAGGGTAAAATTAACCCAGCAGAAAAGAGAATGCCATGGCTAACTACGAAAACATTACAGGTAGCTAATAGTGAAGGACACTAGAGTTTGCAGGAAAAGTTTTCCAAATGCATTTTTAGAAGATAATTGATGCTTAAAATTAGGGCAAATTTTATGCAGAGAAGCTAAATCTCACCCTGGATGAAATTCAAAAAATCATTCTGGCAAAACTCCATCTGGGCATTTCAATAAAGGCATTTGTGAAAAGCAAAAAGCAGTGGCACATTTAAGTTTTTTACTTTAGTGGGAAGAAATGGTGTTGAGAAGCTCCTAAAAGAAGAACAATGTTTCTCCTCTGCATAAGTGCAGGTACACAATGTTGTTGATGAACTTTCAGCTGAGGTGTAAAAGGTTTTGGACGTGTAGCTCTCATTGAGGGGCACCTCTGTGGTTGTGGCCCCAATTACATTCATATGGGAATGACCCTCTGGGAATGATCTGTGGTGCTGTTGCAGCCCAGGGCAGAGCATGGAAATACCCACATTTTCAGGGGTTGCTGGCTAGTTGACATTTCTGTAGAGCTCAAGTGGAGCAAAAATATTTTAAAGACAAAAGGTGAGAAATGGTGCTGACAAGGTTCAGAGGTTTAAGCACTTGGCAGGCACCGTCGTGGGCAAGGGAGGGCAGGGAGGGTTCAAAACAGCAGCTACAGCTGCACATCATATTCAGGATGGTCAGTTCTGGATTAAATGAAATATATCTTGAAAGAAAGGGTCGGGTGCCAAATTATTTGTTCTTTGGAGAACAAAGGTGAACAATGAGTCCAGGTAAACTAGCAGGTGTACTGAGTGCCTCTGCTGAGGCTGCATGTGGTGGCACAGCAGGTGTGCATCAAGTCCAATTCAGCTCTAATTACTTTTTACATCTTGTGCAGCTACAAGAGTCACCAATGTAAACTCTAAGAATGTAGTCTGATCTCTAAAAATAGCCTTGAAATTGTAAAATGAAAAAAAAAAATAGTATCTATATGTAAAGTCTTTATTTTGTGGTTTAGGCCAACGTTTTCTCATGGTAAGCCACAGAGTGATTAAAATAAAAATAAAAACCCAGACTCATAACACTCATCTGGAGGGAGGAGGAAAATTGTCTGATACATCCTGTGTGTTCCAGGAATGGGATGTGGGTGGGAAGGACAAGAGGTGAGGAGAAACCAGTTGTATAGAAACTATTTGCTCTCATTGAGGCCAATTGCTGCCATAGTGAGTAGCTGAAAGAAGTGGCAAAACAAACAGAAATAATCTGCATGGAATTAAAGAGCTGTGATTTTAAAAGCTAATGCCTGGTGCATATTTACACAGTAGATTAACCCAGTAGTTGTCACTGGGACTTCTGGTTGGTCTTTTGCTGAGATTCCTTTGGGTTTGTTTTCCAGGGACAGCGAGTTTAAGAGCATGAATTGGAGATAGGTGGGATGCCTGCCTGCTGTGGTATGATCTAGGGGCTTAACAATAAGTAATGACATGGGGAGAGTTTTAGCATTAAAAATAAAAGAGGTTTGCCAACAACATGTGGTTCTGTCAGGATGTTTTCATGAAGGCTTTAGTTTCTTTTTGCCTGTAGATGTGGAAAATAATTTTTCCCTCTTTTAATATTTGTGTGTGTGTCATCATAGTGCTTGCAGCACTGTGCCTCTGAGTTTTCTCAAGTCATTTGGAAATCTAGTGAAAAATAGGGAACTTGGGCTCTGATGCAGAAGCAGTGCTGGTATTTTGTAAATGTTAAAGAAAACACGTTTCTAGATTCTGTCAATGCACATGTACAGACCCAGAAAAAGTATTTGTTACCTTTGGAGTTATCTAGATGTTATGTGTTGTCTTAATACATAATACAATGTATTGAAAGTTTTGTTGAAATTGAAAGTTTTGTTTGAAATTACTGTGAACAAGGAATGTTATGACAATGAAACTTAGTATATGAAGTTAGTGGCTGACAATAGGTGGCCAAGGGGAGAACAGCTCCACAGCTCAAAGAGCAGCTATATAAACAACAAAGTAATAGGAAAGCAGAATGAATAAAAATGTATTAAAAATTAATCATTTCCTGTAAAGCAGAGTTTGTCTCTTGAAAAGGGAGATAAGTTATATATGTACATCTTTCTATGCTCCTCCCTGTGGTTTTGACCCCCTTGGCCCCTTTCAGCCAAGCCAAACAGAGGTGCAGTTCTTGTAAAGGTCAGAAGTTTGGGTCAGATCATGCCAAGAAGCTACCGAGTAGGCTGAACTGCACAGTCAGTCCCGCAAATCTTGGAAATTTGTGTTTCACGCCTAATGAATACTCCCAGGCAGCCTGAGTAAAAAATTAACCAGAATCCAACAACACAGGGAACCGTAGGGGACCATGCCACTCAGAAATGACTTTTTTTAGTGTTTTAGTGTTCCACGTGTACCAGTCTGAGCAGATAATGCCGCAACATCAGTTGCTTTGTGCCAGGGGTGAGGGCAGAGGAATGGCACTGATGGAGGGAGGGTGGCCGCGGGCTGGTGCTCGGCAGAGCAGCCACCCCGAGGTCTGATATTTGTTTTGGCCATTAACTGTGACCGATTTACAGTCTGATGTCAGTAAAGCCTCCGTGGACCAGCGCTGCTGTTGGCGGCGCTCCATCGTGTGTGTGTTTGCTCTGCAGGGCAGTGCGGCCGCCTCCTCCCGCCCCAGCTCGGCTCGCTGCAGGTCTTGCAGGGCAGCGGCACCGATGTGGGAACTGTGGTCGCGTTCCAGTGCCCGGCCGAGCACCAGCTGGAGGGAGCGGGCATCGTCAGCTGCGTTTGGAACGGGAACAGCACGCAGTGGACAGCCGGAGTGCCCTCCTGCAAGCGTAAGGTTCTCCCCAAACCTGCCCCTCCTCTGCCCTGCCTGTCCCGCGGCGTTAGGATTCGTCCTAAATACCTGTGCAAAGAAAAAGACAAACTCCGTTTTCTTCAAAGCTTCCCCACTGATGGTAATTCCACTCCCTATGTGTTCTGACATGCCATTATCGAGACACAGAAAAGACTGTTGTATTCATCCCTGATCTCATGTCACTGGTAGCACTGGGAATAACTGTGTGGCTCTAGCTAAAGCTGTATGCTCCTTTAGAGAATGTGTGGGTGTCTCGGCTTAGAGACAAGTTTAGGAGAAAGGCACTCTGGAATGAGTGTTTCCTCTAAAAAAAAGGGTTCCAACAATCCCTTTCCACCAATAAGTAATTAATACTAGTGGATGAAAATTAAAAAAATCCAGCTGTTTACTGACAGACTGCCCACAGGGCATGGGAAAAAAGGTAAATACATGCTAGATATTGAACTGTCAGACCTTAAACCACCCCACCATTCCCTGGGGGAAAAAAAAGAAAAGAAAAGAAAAGAAACAAACAAAAAACCCCAAAAACAACCCCCCAAAAAAACAAACCAAAAAAACCCCAACCAAAAACGCCACAAAAGATAAAAACCCACAGAGGCCGGCAGCCAGGTGGGGAGAAGGATGGCCCCAGCTCCTGTCTCAGGGAAAAAACCAAAAGGTTCATGCAGCAGCTCAGGCAAACAGATGGGAACCTGGTGAATCCACTCTTGGTCCTCTGTCCACAGCAGGTGAAGCAGGAGTGCTTTCACTCCCCGGCTCAGGCTTTTTCCGAGGTCTGTGGCCGAAATGGAGCAGCAGATTTCAGCATGGTTTAATGAAAATGTAAAAGATAAATTTGTGGACTGATCTCAGAAACATTTCTGTGTTTGCTTTGCTGCAGCCATATCAAAATACGAGACTTTTGGCTTTAAGGTCGCAGTAATTGCCTCCATTGTGAGCTGTGCTGTCATTCTGCTGATGTCCGTGGCTTTCTTAACTTGCTGTCTGATCAAGTGTGTGAAGAAAAGTGAGAGAAGGAGAAGTCAAAGGTATGTCAAGAAGACAGTTTTATAATACGATGTCAAGAAGACAGTTTTAATACAGTGTAAGAGTGTACATCATATGAAGTAAATTGCTTTGAAATGAAAGGTTAATGGACATTTTTGGAATTGCCACTTTTCTTTTTGATAAGACTATTCATATCACAGTCCTTGTTTTTCATTTATTTTAAATGAAGTTTTGTAAAAACTAGCCATTCCCATTATTGTGATGACTTGGTATTTTTCTCTTACAAAAGAAAAGCCCTTCACACTAGACATTATGACCTGATTCTGTCATGAGGCTGTAAAATTACCCCTTTTGCTAAGACCTTCTCCGTTCCCTGCTGCCCCTGTGCTCCTTTCCCTATTTCTGGAAGGAGCTGCTCCATCCCACTGGCAACAGAGCCCAGCTCCAAGGAGAAGCCATGTATCATAATAGTGTTTCTACTGCTTGATATATTCACAGAGAAATGCAGCTGTGGTACCAGCTAAGGACTGAAGAACTAGAGCACATGCAAGCTGCTTACTTTGGTTTTAAGGGAAGAAACAATAACAACAACAATAAGAAACTCAGGAATATATCTGTATTTGGTGATGTGACTAACATGGCATATGATAACCAAGGCTTCTACAGGTAAGGTTGTTAAAATATAATCAGTTTGAATGAGGTGATGGGATCCTGGTTAGTGATTAATCACTAGCCAGAGCTAAAAACAGCTATGAGGGCAGATACATCAGCCTGTGTACCCTTAGCCAAAAGTCTGGCTGTTTTGCATATGGAGAGTGGGCAGTGCTTCTAATCAGAGATGGAAGTGTCATTAAAGGTGATTCTGAACAAAACTGTCCTGGAATTGCTCTTGGAACAGATGTGACCCTACCTTGTTCCCTTCTTCTACTCAAATAAGAGCTGTTTATTCAAGTAATTAGTAAAAGATGCTGATTTCTATTCTTTAATTCTGTGAAATGAATGGACACGCAAGGTGAGATGTGGGAATTCTGCTAAGAGATTTTATGAAGACAAAAAATGGCCTGTCAATTTTGTGTTTCACTTGGAAGGCTTTTTTTGGTGTGTGTGGCAAGTTAGGCTGTTACCTCATCCCGTGTTCATGTGGCTTACTGGGAACTGGAGGACAGTACAGGCCCTGGGGAGGTGCAGACATGGAGCTGGGCTGTGCTGGGAGAACCAGCATGAAAGGACACGTTCCCTTGTCTGGGTCATTGCTGTGGTACTGTTTCCCCTCCAGTGTGAGCTGGGAGTGTGGGCAGCCTGTGCCTGGAGGAGATCTCTAAACCTGTGGGTGCTGCTGCAGTGGTGAAGCTGTTACAGCATTGATTGTCCAAAGAAATAAATACAGGCATGTAGCATGGTTGGCAAACAGCAGCAAAACTGAGGGCAGGCAGTCCCAAAGGAAAGATTCCATATATTTCTGCATATCCATGGTCAAGAACAAACCAAAAGAGAATTTAACCAAGGCTCCTCAGGGAAGGTTCAGGTTTGGCATGAGTAAGCACTTGTGTACCAAGAGCGTGGTCAAAACCCTGGAACAGGGTCCTGGAGAGGGAGTCGGTGTTGGTGGCCCAGACTGGCAAGGGGCAATGCCCCTTAATAATGAGCTTTAGTTTTTAGTCAGCCCTGAAGGAGTCAGGCAGTTGGACCCAATGGTCCTTGTGAGTCCCTTCCAACTGAAATATTTCAGTCTAATCTAGTCTAGTGTAATATACTGTACCCTATCCTACCCTATTCTATCCTACCCTATCCTCTAAGGTTTCAGACATTGGGAGGAGTTGCCCAATGCATCATGAGATCTCTGAGTACAGCAGTTTTCCTACTTGGTTTTCCTAGGCAGGAGCTGTCTGAAGAAACACAGGGGATGAATCCTTTCCTCCCTGCTTCTTCCAGGGCTGTGGTACATGCTGTTTTCTGCAACCCAACCATGGGAAGTGGCTCTGCAGCCCACTTGGAAGGGGAAGTTGAGACGAGCACTGCCCATGTCTGACAAGGGAGTGGGTGGAGGCCTGACAAATTCAGTCATTTTTATGATAGCTTTCTCTTTTCTTAAAGAAAACTGTTCTGCTGCTTCTTGTAGCATATGAAGTATCTGGAAGAGTAAGAACTCCTCCACCCTTGAAGAAGACTCTCTTGAGTATAACTTTATTTATTTTTGACTAGAAAAGCATGTAGGTTGTGCTACTTTTCAGACTTAATTGAATGGATTTAGAGATTAACATTTTGATTCAGTGCTTTAGGATCAAAATACTGTAAGAGAGATAAAATAAAAAGCCAATTCTTTCAGGTAAGGCAATATAAAATAAAAATGCAACTCTTTCAGGCAGGTAAGGTATTTGTTAAGGTTTACAGACAAATTTAGGATTAAAACACTCTAATCAGTTAAAGCTGTGCCTTAGTATCCTGATGAGATAATTTTGGTTGCAATGAGGTGACACGATGTGGGTACAGAATGCTGATGTGTAGAAGTCATAAATAACAGAGAAGCCCAGCTGTGTGACAGCAGGGGCTCCTGGTGCAGTTCTGGACCTGGCTGCCACAAAATGAGAACTTTTCCCTCTCATGTTTGAAGCATAGAACAAATATCATGAGTATGTAGTTTTGCAGAGGAACATTGAATTGTAGTGGCAACTGCTTTAATTATAATGAGCCTCATTCTGACTACTTTGCTGGTTGCACAAATTGCTTTAAAATGGTAAGAAGTATGTGTACAAATATCCAGGATCATTAAGTACAGAGTGCAGTCACTCCAGATGCCACCTCTTGTATTTGGATGTAAAGAATCATAATGAGGATGAACATAACAATTTTTAGCAGAAGGTGTTATGTGCATGAGCTGCAAGTATTTACAGCATATTTGCTCTCTTGTATTATTGAAAACGCTAAATAATGTTGAGCAGGGAAAAACAAGTTACAGATCATGGTGCTGCTGGGAGGGAGGTGTTTCCCCAGCGCTGCTTCTCAGAAGTTCAGAGCAGCACAGATAGTTTTCTCTGTGGTGCAGAGGTTTGAGCCAGATTAGCTGAAAACAAGGGTCTGTGTCTAGGGAAGGCAGATCAGCTGCAGCCCTGGGCCATGTAGTTAGAAAAAACCAGTGTCCATGAGCCTCCAAAGCAGTCCCCAGGAGGACTGCTGGGGCTTGTCACAGCCTGACTGCAAGATGTACCAGCATGTCTTATTTTTGAGTCAGTTATTTTCTGATGAAGAATAATACCTGACCCTGCAGTAACTCTTCTCTGGAGCACTTCTTGGGCACCCAGTACCCGAGACAAAGAGTCCTCTGCCATCTCAGCAAGAGCCACATGGGAGAGCTGGGATCAGGCAGCTGCCCAGGAAGGCAGGTTGTCCTCTGCCCCGTGACAGGCACAGGGTAAAATACCAGTAAAGAGATACTTAATGGCAGCTGTCCTTCCTCTGTGCCAGCTGCTGGTAGAGTTTGAGAGATGGAGGTGAAGGTCACAGAGACATTAATGTTAAAGAAATGGGTGTCCAAAAGAAGAGTGGGGTCAGCTTAATGCCGGCACCACTACTACCCACCTGCTGCTCCCCACGTGAAGGTGTTCCAGGGATTGACAGCTCTTTCTGTAAAGAATTTTTTTCCCAATATCCAACCTAAACCTCCCCCAAACTGACAGTTTAAAAAGTGCCTTCAGTTTTCAGCAAGCAGGCAAAGCTTCACAGCAAACTAGTGCAACAGCCTCAGCAGAGCTGCTGCTCTAGGGAAAAAGGTTTAAAATACAGGATGAGGAAATACAAATAAGCAATTGCTCTGATAAACCTCACTGCCAGTTTTTAAATCTGTAAAGAATTATCCTGTCCTGCTGTAATGTACATCAATTAAATTTTAAGCATCCAAGCAGAGACGGGGCTGTCTTGTGCTTGTTTAAGTAGTTTGTAGCATTTTCACTTGTTCTGTAATGAAGCCATCAGTTCCATTAAAAACACAAGGAAATGCAAATGTTCTGTGCCAGAAGTGGGAGCCTGAATCCAATTGGAACCACTTGTGGTCTGGCAAAACCAAATGTAGTGCACAACCTAGTGTAACACAGTGAAAGCAAACAGCAAACCCTTCTGGCATGAAGAGACATTAAAGAACCAGGCACTTCTCTTTTGGAAGCTATTTATATATCAGCATGTGTAGAAGATACTATCCCAGGAGCAGCACAGAGCCAGTGTAAAGAAAACGCTGAGAGAGCTCATTTCAGTTTGCATCAGCTTCCTAGCAATGGCCAGAAATAACCACACCTTCTGTTGCTTTGCTTTTCAGTGTAAAAGTCCTGTAACCTGTCCTGGAACAGATACTCCCTTGACTCAAGGGATGTGCTGATTTTTCATAAGGGAGGACTGATGATCTAGCATTTTCCACACTCAGAAGAACTGAATGTAGCTGTACACTAAATCCTTTTCATTCTCTGTCAGCTAAGATGACAACCAGAAAAAAAGCAGTCCAGCTCAAAAATGTTGGGGAATCTAACAAGAATCAAATCTAAGGAGAATCTAAGAAATTTGGTGTGGTTTTTTGTCTAGTGTGGAAGCCTTTGAAAGAAGTTGGGCATTCCAAATTTGGACTGTTTAGAGGTGAATTATTTTTCACAGCTCTAAGTCAAGTTATAAAACATTCTCTGTGAAGTAACTGATCTGACTGCAGGAGCGAGTGAAATGGAAAAGCCCATGTCTCAGTAGGCCTGAAGTCCTCCTTTCAGCTGTTCACACAGCTGGAGCATATTACCAAGAAGAAAAAATCCTTCTGCAGAGAAGCATGCTGCTGTGTTCTCCCACAGAAGATATTTTTAGTAGCCAAAATTTTGCTACCAGAGCCCTTTCTGACTACAAGATGCTTTACCATTGTACCTGGCAAAAAGCACATAAGAGCAATCCAACAACAGAGATTCCAGCTGAAAAGGTTTTGTAGAAAATCGCAAAGCCAGCATGCTATTAGGAGAGGCAGCTCAGTCTCTTTAACATCACTGTAGGCTTTAATACTGCATCACACAGAACATTCAGAAAAGGCTGCAAAGGGCAAATGACCTGTTTGATACACTTGTATGGAATTGACACAGTTCCCTACAGGAAATGTTTGATTGCATGGCACCAAGGACTGAAGGGGAGGAGACCCAGCGTAGGAGAGGGGCAGATTTCCTTTCCCTGCTTTTCCCTGCTTTTCTCCATCACTTGTCCAGCCTTGAGCTTCTCTGTTAATGGAATTTTGGTGGTTTGGTTTTTTTTTCTCTTGATTTTCCTGTGCTTTGTGCTCCCCACCACCACCTTTTAGACGCTCAGATATTCCCAGTACTTTTTGACATGCAGGTTTCAAAGAAAGCTGAGACAGGGGAAGTGAGCTGTGGTTTCACCTTGGCGCCCTGTTAAAAGGGTAGGATGAACTGGCTTTTAAGTTACACTCATTTCTGAATTTCAATCTTAATTGTCATCGCAAGAGCTCGAAGGGGGCATGAAAGCAACATGTGCTTTCAATAGAGCTGCTATTATTGTTTTCATAATGCTTTCCTGATTACCCCAAGGTCTTGAACAAAGCCACCAGGCGTACAGCAACAAAAAAATCCCCTCCCATCCTCTAGTGTAAAAGCTGTTTTGAGAGGCAGTGCCAGCACCAGACAGCTCTGTGGCTGTGTTCTCACACATCTCGGATGTCCTGTTAACAGTATTTTCCCTCCAGCAAGGAACAGCTCTCAAGTCACACAGAAAAATATTCTTGTGAATCCTCTAAATCCCATTGACAAATGCCGTAAAACTGTAAAAAATTAGAATTCAGTCAGAAAACAAAATTAACTTACAGGACCTTATTTCAATACGTTTTCAAGGCATACAAACACAATGCGTGTAAAGCTTCATTAAACAGAGGTGGTCAGAAACCACTCCGCGCTGGAGCGGGCGGGGGCTGTGCTGCCCGCAGGGAAAAAGGAGAGGGAGGGGAAAGAGAACGAGAACGCCGGGCGCTGCCACCTTGCAGCTGCTGCAGGGAAAGGGAAAAACAAACCCCGCCATGTTGTGCGGACATCCGTAGGGATGAGATCCTTCACTCTGCAGTGCCCGGGCAGCGGGAGCCGAGCGAGCCCCGCACAGCCCCAAACACCCGCGGGAGAAACGCGGAGGGGAAAAGCAACACAAAACCCCTCTAAAGGCCGCATGTAGCAAAATGGGGGGAAACACCAGAAACAAATACAGAAAAGGTTAAAAAGGCACAAAGCGCTTGTGGCTCCCACCTCCCGCCCCGGAGCCCGCGGAGATCCGCGGAGAGGAGCCGCCGATGGAGGGCCCGGCCCGGCAGAGCCGCCCTTGGAAAGCCCGGGCAGGGAACGGCATTGGAGCTGTCAGCTCCGGGAAGAACTTGTGTTGCAGGAAATGTCTGTTTCCTGCCGCCTGCTCCCGTACGGAGCTGCGAACCGACCGGGCCTCGGCGATTTTCTGGAGGATAAAACTCACCCGGGCGGAGCTCCCGCCGCCACCGCCCGACACCGCGGCCACCGCCCGCCACGGTGGCTTGCCGCGGAGCGGGAGCCGGAACCCCGCGCCCTGGGGACACTGTTTCACGCCGGAAGCATTTTGCAAAGGCGCACGCACACAGGTTCCGTTTCCGGACTTTGTGCAGGTACCCGCGGCGTCTGCACATGGCTTAGACTGAAAACAGTTTCTAAGTTGATATAACATTTTTAATAGTCTTTTCNATAAGTGCCCTCACACGTATTACCGCTTTCTAGTCAGCTGAAATTCATGACCTAAGAGTTCCTGCATGTTCCCCCATTTTTAGATTCTGACTCGACACCCCACAGCGTATGTGCGTAGTCACGCGGGTGTGACGCTCCGCGGCGCGTATCATCCGCGGCGCGTATCTTGCACAGTGTATTTTTCAGGACTCTTTGGCCGCTGTCTCCCCGGCACAAGCCCGTAGCTCTCCCCTGATTGTCAATCGCGGCTCCGCAGCTCAGTTCGCTGCTGTTTCCGCGGTTCTCCAGGCGGTTCCCCGCCTCTCCCCGGATTCAGTCTATTTCCCGGCTCTCGGCCGTGCTCTCCCGCAATTCGGGATCGTGTCTCCCTCATCTCCAGTTCTTGACCGTCCATGCTGCGGTTTTTGACACCGCGGTGTCCCCCCGGCTCAGTGCCCGCAATGCGTTTTTCGGTCCGTGGTCACCCCCGGGTGGCGCCTTCCCGGGACCTGTGCTTGCTTTTGTGTTTATTTCTGTGTTTATTTCTGTGCTTGTTTCTCTCCCCGTGCTCTCCCTGCTCGGGTGCCGGTTCTTTGCGTATTTTGGGCCGTCCCGGGGCCGGCTGTAGGCGGAGCCTTTGTGTATTCGCTGCTGTAATTTCCTTTCGCTAGGGGCTCTTCGTTCCCGGCTTTGTGTATCCTGTCTCCCGCGTCCCGGTTCGGCTGGGCCCGCCTCTTTTCCCCGGCACTTTGTGTGTTCCGTCTCTCGGTCCCGGCTCCCCTCCCCTTCCCTT
>VXBB01012357.1:185716-225287 GCA_013399915.1 Illadopsis cleaveri
CGCCTGGGTTAACCGGAGGCGTAATAAGTCAGGCGAGACTCCGTTTTCTTCATGCGGGAAAAGCCAATTCTTTATGCACATCGCTTATTTTATACAGTGTTCACAGACCTTGTGTGCAACACCCATTGGCTGGTCGTTTTCTTACTACTTCATTTTGTGGTCAGAAGGTATTAGTGTGTACATGCTAAGTTCAGGTTGTTCACATTTTTCCTTTATGAGTTCTCATGGAACAGATCTTATTGTTCACACGGATGCACTTATTTTTCAACCCATGAATAGGCTGTTGTGTTAATGAACCTTTCATACCAACATTGTTTTCACATGGGAACCTGCAAATTGCTTAACTACACTTAGAAGAAATGACAGGCCAGCTATTAATTTAACAGAGCAGGCCTGATTTTATGAGGCCTTTATTTTATAATTCTTCTACCTGTCACAACAGAAAAAGGGTCTTAAATGAGGCCTTATCCCATTGTCATGGACAGGGGCACCTTCCACTGTCCCAGGGTGCTCCAAGCCCCAATGTCCAGCCTGGCCTTGGGCACTTCCAGGGATCCANCTCGCCTCCGCTTCCTTTTCCGAGGCAGGCTCGGCCGGCGCTTCCCGCGATCGCCTCGGGTCATCGGATGCTGTAATAAGTCAGGCGAGACTCCGTTTTCTTCATGCGGGAAAAGCCAATTCTTTATGCACATCGCTTATTTTATACAGTGTTCACAGACCTTGTGTGCAACACCCATTGGCTGGTCGTTTTCTTACTACTTCATTTTGTGGTCAGAAGGTATTAGTGTGTACATGCTAAGTTCAGGTTGTTCACATTTTTCCTTTATGAGTTCTCATGGAACAGATCTTATTGTTTACACGGATGCACTTATTTTTCAACCCATGAATAGGCTGTTGTGTTAATGAACCTTTCATACCAACATTGTTTTCACATGGGAACCTGCAAATTGCTTAACTACACTTAGAAGAAATGACAGGCCAGCTATTAATTTAACAGAGCAGGCCTGATTTTATGAGGCCTTTATTTTATAATTCTTCTACCTGTCACAACAGAAAAAGGGTCTTAAATGAGGCCTTATCCCATTGTCATGGACAGGGGCACCTTCCACTGTCCCAGGGTGCTCCAAGCCCCAATGTCCAGCCTGGCCTTGGGCACTTCCAGGGATCCAGGGGCAGCCACAGCTGCTCTGGGCACCCTGTGCCAGACGGTGTCAATGAAAGCTTAAAAGTTCCTGAAATGAGAGGAATGGGTTGCTAAGGCAGGAGTACATTTCTTCTCCAAGTTCAGTTTTAGCCAGTTTGGGTTCCTGAGTTGGTGGTGGACTGTAGGTAATTGCAGTGTTTCACAACATAGAGCTTTATAGGGGAAAACGTCAGAGTGGGATGACTTCTGCCCAGGGGAGCTGTATTTATTGCTCTATAACCAGAATACCTAGACTTGAGCTATAATCATGGCAGGGTAATTTGCAAAGACTTCTTTCAAAGGTTGTTTTCCTGGCCCATGCAAAACTTTATTGCAGTCCTTCTCTGTGTATGTGCTGCTTTGATTTGATTTTTGTTTTGACCTGTGGCTAGCACCTCAAGAAGATGGAACTGAGTTCCTTATACTATAAATAAATAAATAAATGCGCAACAGCAAGTATCTCCGAAGATTTTCTTTTGGCAGTGAGGTGTGCAGCATTACCCCATCTAGCTTCTGTTCCCTGATGGTAGGCCACAGGGGTGCTCAATTGGTACCCAGCAAAAAGGTACTTGAGGTCTTGTTGAGGCTTTGACAGAGACACAATTATTTGCCCCACTGCTACCAAATGATTTTGGTGCTGGGAGAAGCAATTCCTTATGTTACAGTACAAGTCATTTGCGAAACGCCTGATGTGCCAATAAAATGCACAAATTCTGTACCTTCACCAGAATTAACAAAACAGAAATAACTTTTCCCTTTGTGCTTCCAGGTGCCAGGAAGAGTGGACTCGGGATGTCATGGTTCCTGGGTGTTGCAAAGACAGGAGTCACCTGCTGAAGGCAGCCAAGAGCAGTGGTGCAGCCGGGACACCCGCGGTGCCGAGACACGACACTGCCCTGCAGACGGCCAACTCTGTACACCTTGTTGAAGTCTACAGTCATAAGAATAGTTACAACAAACCAACCTGCCAGATACCTGGATAGCTGGTGTCTGAAATGCAACTGCTTTTCTGGACCAAAATGAAATTTTGATAGAAATATGTGCCTTAAAGACAACATAGAAAGTTCATTATTCATAAAAATTGTAAGTTTTGTATATTCCAAGATGGTTATTTAACAGAAATGCTTCAAGGTCTGATACAAATAAAGATATGAGTATTTAGGGCTGTCAGTCCAGAGCTGTTCTCTGTGATGTACTGTGCAGTGTGACCGTGGCAAAAGCATAATGTTCTTCTGCACAGCCAGAAAGGTGGAACCCAGTTTGCATATTTGCCTCATATGAAGTTGTGGATAACAATTACACACCCCTCAGATTCCAATCTTCTCTGAACCAGTGGGTTTTGTAAGAATTTCAGAAAGGAAACTCTCCCATATTTTTTCAAAGTAGAATGATAGAACTACAAAAAAAATTTGGTTTTAATTAAATGCCCCATTGTTTTGTATCAGGAAGGTCTTTAATTCATCTGCTCTGTGTTTAGAGACAGTGTGCAGCAAAGGCCCATCTGGAGGTCTGCCAGCCTGTGGGAGAGGAGATGGCACATGGAGGGATGGGGTGTCGTGCTGTGGCACACCTTGGGCCCCCACAGTGACCTCCTTTAGCTTCTGCAGGTGTCCCAGTGTGAGAGCAGCTGATGTGCAGGTGGGGGAAGTGGTGGAGCCTTCCTGGCGCAGCCAGCTCGGGATCACTGCAGCATCATCCCTGGGGGAGCTCTCTAAATAAAGGGCTGAGGTAGTTTTTGAAAGCCTGCCTTCTTTTCCTGTTGTTAATCTGTTCATTGTGTGAGGAAAGAAGGTGGGTTTTTTTTTC
The DNA here is from genome assembly GCA_013399915.1 of Illadopsis cleaveri. Taxonomy (NCBI): domain Eukaryota; kingdom Metazoa; phylum Chordata; class Aves; order Passeriformes; family Timaliidae; genus Illadopsis; species Illadopsis cleaveri. The sequence continues at coordinate 188,706 of VXBB01012357.1, forward strand.
TTGTTTTGTCCCTTTTGAATAAAGTAACTAATACGGTTCTTTTTCTACTGTTTATATGCAAATAGATGTATATCCTACTTATAGTTATTTTTGTTCAAGTTGAAGCCTTACTTAATACTGTCATCAGCTGTTTAATGGGTATCATCACCTCCCTCTCATGGGTAGAAACATGACCTTATAGCAAGCTGCAGTAACTGTTTTATGGTATATCCCCTTAGTATGAATCAGGTGTCCTCTCATGACCTGCAGTTCTGAAGCTTCAGTTTTGAAATTCAAATTACTGTAGCTTGCTGGCAAATGGCCTCTTCTATCCTGGGCATACTCTGCAGAGATCAAAAACACATGCTTGAAATTCAGTAACATGGAAGTTGCACCAAAAGAGCTTTTTTCTTATTTCTAATAAGTTCAGTTCTGCTGTACAATACACCAAGTGCACCCTGCAACACACTTCTTGCTGTGCACTGCAAAAAGAAGAACAGATGTCACTCCATCCAATTAAGTTCTCAGTTCATGCAATTAATACTAGCCAGTGTTTATCACGACTTAGTTGTGCTGGGAACTATTTTGCCTGCAGTTTTCAGTCCCCTGTCAGACCCAGACAGCTTCTGTACCCAGCAGTGTGGGCAGCAGGTCAAGGGAGGTGGTTCTGTCCCTCTGCTCTGCTCTCATCTGAAGCTGTGTCCAGCTCTGGGGCCCCTGCATAGGGAGGATACGATTCAGAGGAGGCCACAGAGATGTTCCCAGGGCTGGAGCCAGGCTGGGAGAGCTCACCTGGAGAGGAGAAGGCTCCAGGGAGAGCTCAGAGCCCCTTCCAGGGCCTAAAGGGGCTCCTGAAGAGCTGGAGAGGGACTGGGGACATGGGAGAATGGCTTCCCACTGCCAGAGGGTTAGATGAGACACAGGAAAGAAATTCTTGGTGGTGAGGGCCTGGCCCTTAGAAAATTGGAAAGGGCAAATCTAATAAGGGGAGAGAACAGTACCAGAATGAAAGGGTTTCTCTGATCCCCAGAAGTGTAGAACAAACAGTTAAACAATTCCCTCACAAAGAAGATACATCTCAACCTAGGATAAAAAAAACCAAAAGGAGTTATAGGCATGGGAGGGAGATGTTCTGTCCTACTGGCAGTATTATGTTTAAGGTACATACGTGAAGGGTGGCCAAGATATCTTTGATCCTGCCTCTCTGCAGCTTCTTTGAAATTCCTTCTTCTTCCCATCTCTATCATTATGTTCACTGAATTCCATGATTTAGTTCCCTGTTGTTTTAATTTTATTATGTGGCTTTAAAATGCAATAATATGACTGCAAGTGAAATAAATTCCCTGCTGGGATGTTTGGGTCAGTAGTTTGTGTGAACAGACAGCCTGGCTCCTGTTCTGCATGAGGCAAAGCTGAGTAACATTAGATGGGACCAAGTGCACCCTTGAGCTGCCAGGGATGCTGGCAGCCATGGGAAGCACCCCAGAAGGCAGATAAATCCTCTGTTCCTAGGCCAGAGCATTACACGACTTTCATTTATTTGGGCAGCTAATGCAAGAAGCAGCAAAGTTACACCAAGATAAAGAAGCAACACCCAAACTGTTTGTATAAGATTTGTGGCTCGGCTCCCTCTGGGACTGTGCTTAGTTCTGATGGCTGCACCCCCTGGAGTTAGATTTATTGCTCATGCAAACATAACTTATTGTCAGAAGATAAATAAGTGCTGTGCAAAAAGGAGGTGAAAGCAGCTGATACTCTAAAATAGACATTTAAAACCTTGTAACCCTTAAATGCTTGCTGGCCAGTGGTTCCAGCTGGATTCAAGCTCCTATTTCTGCTACAGAACACTTGCATTTCCTTGTTATCCTCGTTTGGAAAAACAGGTGTCTGCCAGGGAAAGCCAGAGACACCCTTGGAATGGAGAATGCAAACCCCCTCTCTTCAAGTTATTATAATTTTGAAATTAAAGGGGCTTTCAGGCAAAGATATGGGAATAGAAATAACAGTTCTTGACTAGGAATATGAAAAATACAAATGCAGCAGTACAAAAGAAACAAGCAAACAAAAAAAACCCCCAGAAACACTGACAGAGTCAGAACATGACCTGACACCCTGTTGGTCAGGGTGCTGGGAGCAGATCAAATAAATCATCCTGGAATGGCAGATGCGGTTCTGTTGGAGCAGAGATGATCCTGCATAAGAGTATAGTTTTCCACTGAAGGCCCAGTGGTGGTGAGATGAGTCTAGTCTTCCTCTGGGAATCCACTGCAAACAGGCTACGCTGGTGTTCTGAATCCCAGGTTTTATCCAGGTGAGAATGCTGGACTCCTCCCCCTGGGTGGAGCATCTCCCAATAGGATGATGTAATTGTATCAGTCACCTGGTGAGCCTTAATGGCTCATTAACAGAAGTTACCGCCCTGGAGGGAGGATGGGTCCTGGAAGGGATAAGGAACTTTGCCCCACCTGGTTTAACAGCTGCCCATTAACAGAAGGGACCTGCCCCCTCTCCCCTGGAGTTATGAGGAATGGGATATACAAGAGATAAACACCTCCCCAAGCGGTTTCAACAGATGGCAAATGGAATGCACAATTTTGGTTACATATTTGTTGCTCTAAGTTTCAGCCTTCTGATTTTGCTTACATATTTCTACTGGAGTTTCTCACGATTTAAACATAAACAAAGACTGATGTTTTTGTAAACAACATTCTTTCCAGGGAGAAGGACAAAGTGATGGACTTCTGCGTTGACCACTGGGGTTAGAGAGGTGGTCCTTTTATCTCCCAATTCTTGATCAATTTCTAAACTCTTTTTAAATTCCAAATCATAATAAACTTTCTCTTTCGCTCCTCACTTCTCAACCTGACAGTGGATGTCGTTCTTTCATGTCGTGCAGTGCGACACATATTACAACCCAAGACAGTTGTATCTATGAGCTGGAGTCTGCAGGGGCTTCTAACCCAAGCCCAGTACTGTCCTTTACTTCACACCGGCTGTGGGTTCCATGCTGGCTGCACACCATCCTCCCCATTATTCCTGGCTCTGGGGGTCAGATGAGGCCTGGAGCTGGCACAAGGATGACCTCCATGTGAGGACATGTACCCAAAGTGGCTTTGTTCCCTTCCCACAGCTCTGCAGAATGTCAGTTTGCCAAATCTGTCAACTCTTTATTTACATAACTATTTTAAGGGGAGGATGCCCTGACAGGTTTATTTGCTTCCTGTCTTCAAAGAATTCAGTTGTTTGGGTTTTTTAAATAATTAGTTGAGTATTTCTTCACATGTATACAATTGGATTTGTGCTTTACAAGGGATAAGATAAGGAGCCAAGTGCAGTATTGAACATGTTTGTGAAGCTGACTGTTCATTCTCCAGAATCTCTGCAATATTTGCCAGGACTATTTGTGATCAGTATACACGGACCCATTCTACATGGCCATTCTTCCCTTGTGCCAGGAACAAGAGATACGCAATTTTCCCATTTATCTACATCATCATCTCGTTTTACCAATGCTGTTAAAATTTCCAAGGGTAGGGTATCATAGAGCAGCATCAGGTGTGTGTAATTCACCAGGTGAATACACAGAAAATTTAAACTGACCAGGAGTTCGCAGACCTGTGGATGTTCCAGGCTATCACAGCATATCATGTGCTGAAATGGATCCTGAGGGATCATGGAGCCCAACCCCCGTGTCTGCCCAGAGCCCCCAACAATCCCACCCTGGGCATCCCTGGCAGCGCTGTCCAAACCCTCCGGGAGCTCTGGCAGCCTCGGGGACATGACCAAACCCTGGGGAGCCTGAGCAGTGCCCAGCACCCTCTGGGGGATAATGATTTCATCCAAGTCAGTTCTGTTTCAATTTCACAGTTTGGCTCAACTAGTTGGGAATAAAAAGCTGGAAATTTGCAGCACAGCTTCTGCTTTAGTGTTTGGGGTCAAAGAACTTTTTTTCTTTATCTCCTTCTAACCAACAAAGTAATCATACCAAAACCACCAGCAAATTGCTGCCGATTCGCAGGCGCAGAGGAGCAGCAGCCGGCGGGGCTCTGCCGGCTGTCACAGCCGCACTCGCTCCCTCCCTGTTTACTTTCGCTTCTCCAAGTTCCCCTGACCTCTGCTTATCCCGGCAAGGAGGAACTGCACCGCGCGGGACGTGTGCCGGGCACGGCACACGCCCACCCTGAAACTCATGGATGATGCTCTACAGAAGCTGTAAGTGCACATTTGTAACCAAGAATTCGGGCAAAACAACGGTCTGAAAGCTGCAAATCTGTGGGAACACAAGTTCAGAGCCAGAGGGACAGTGACTCTGACGGGAGTGGCCAGCCCGTCACTGCCTTCACCTTTTTTCCCCTTCTTAGAGCTTGTTTTTGTAAGTTATTGACTAAAACTTGCTGAAGGGAGCCTAGTGCGCAATCTGAGCTTTTAAGAAATACTTTATTGTATTTTCTTAAGCACAAAGAAAGACTGTTAGAGGAACTGCTTGGGCTATCTATCTGGATTCATTTTGTTGCTAAAGAGATTCAGTCCTCTGGCGGTGGGAAAATAACAAAGCGTATTGTGATTCAACAGTTAACAGATAAAACAAAACGCTACATGATGATGTTGCCAGGACAAGGGTGATATTTAGTAAGCCAAATAATTCACTCAAATAAACAAATTGGTCGGTTTAGCGGGGTGGGGGGGGACGACAGTACTGGATTTTGAGATTAGGTAAGCAGGAAATCAGTCTGCTGGGAAAGAAAACGTTGTTGTGCAGGTCACTTCGCATGGCCACTAAATTGCGACTCAGAACTCTGAAATGCAGCAGAGTTTTGGAAAGGCCCTGGGCTCTGTCGGGAAGCGGGAGCTGGCAGCGTGTCGCCCACCCGCAGCGCTTTGAGGGGCGCGTTTCTCGCCTCGCTGTCCACGCCTTCCCCACCCAGCTGTGACTGCACTGTGGCTGTCACGGGATGTGGCTGTCACCATGGGAGGTGGCCAGCCCAGCCTGGTGCTCCGTCCCGGGAGCCCTCTTCTGCTGCGGCCGTGCGGCTCGGCAGGGCTCTGTCTGCGCAAGGCGAACCTGACAGCGATCCTGCTGCAGAGGTCTGGCGTGCCACCTGCATGAGGAGGAGATATGTTTAACCTCTGCTTCTTGTGTATTTATCTGAGTCTGCAGGACAAAAATATCTGCAGGCAGTGTGGCACTGTACATCGCAGCATTCCTGAGGGATTGATTTTCACTTCCACTTCACTCACTGTGTTTGGAATCACTGTGTGCTGAAAAACACTTGGATTTATATTAGAGATTTCAGTCCATGTCACACTAAGGTGACCAGGGTTTCTGTTTAGTGGTTTCGATTCCAGTAGTTTAAAATTTAAATTTAAAATTTCTAAAAGTTTCCAGGGAAACACTTCAGCAGATCACAAAATGCAATGAATTCAAAGAGGTATAAAGGAATCACAAGAACAAATCCTCAGCATGGCATTCTCCCAATGCTTCTTCTTGCTGTAATGTTTAAATATACATATGGAAGTGAATTGTAGAATACAAGAATGGTTTGGGTTGGAAAAGACCTTAAACATCATCTTGTTCCAAACCCCTGCCATGGGCAGGGACATTTTCTGCTGTGCCAGGTAGCTCAGCCCCATCCAAAATAGTCTCAAAACTATATGACAAAAGGAATTACAAAATTCCAAGTTCCTTTTCACAAGGTTCCTATTTCTTTACTAAAATAAGTTGCCAAAATCACACCAATACAGGCGTGATCAAGGTCTCCATGTGCAATAATAGTAATAATTAAAAATTATTTTCATGCTGTTAGGAAGATCTGGATTTCAGAGGGTAAAGAGCATAAACTCAGGACTTTATACTCTTCTGATCTTCTCAAGGATATGCACCATGAATGTCACAGCATTCAACAATGCTTCAATCCTCTGAAGCATTTATCCCCAGCAAGGCATATTCTCTTCTATTCCTTGCTAGGTAATTAATTGTTGATGAACTTTAGTGCAAATGGCAGGTGTTACATCCACAGATTTGCTTGTACCTTTTCCTTCACGAAGTTAAATATCCCAATTAATTAGATGCTTCACTGCAACCTTTTCTATGAGAGAAGTTGTCCCTGCTTCTTGGGCTTGAGTCACTACCTGCCCAATGTACCTTACGTGTCCAGCTGCACTTAAACACGCATTGTGCTGCAGCATAAGGAAAATATAAATTCCACGTGGATGCTGTGAAGATGTAGACATGGTATTTTGGATGCGTAATTACTTCTGGAAAAGAAAATCGCGGCTTTACTAATCATGCATTAGTTGTTTAAAAACTCGTGGCTGTGCAAGTGTAAATTCATGCTTCTGCACGGGACGGCCTGGTGAGCAGAGACATTTGAAGAACTGTTTTATCTGGAAGCTCAAGGCGATGGGAATCCCGGTGTGGGCTCAGGGGGACCCGGCCTGGTACAGCCACGGCTCCCCCGGTCGGTCCCGGTTCCGCGCTCCGCTCCCCTGGCCCCACGCTCCGTTCCCCCGGCCCCGATCACCGCTCCCCTGGCCAGTCCCGGCCCCGCGCTCCGTTCCCTGGGNGGACCGGGCTCGGGGCAGCCGGGGCGTGCGGAGCCCCAGGCCGGTTGAACTGATTCCTGAACTGCTCACCGGCCAGCTGTTGCTAATTATACACAGCCACAGCCGGTGTCTCCTCTGTAGCCGGGCAGTGCCACGTTTCACACCCAGGCACTCTGGCTGCGTGTTGTGTGGCAACGAAATCGGCTCTTCACCTCTAGCCTCCATCCAGCTCGCTGGGATTGTGCCTCTACACCCGTGGATCACACGGGAACCGGTTGTTCTACCCATCGTATGGAGCTTGGAGGACTGGGCCTGTGTGTAACCTAATGTCGCACTCTAGAGTCAAATGGTTTTTAGTATTTTGCTCACTGCAGTTTTGCTACGTTTTCCTCTTCTCTTTTAAAAAAATATTTCAAGTAAAAATTATTTCATGAAGTCTACAATTCCCTGACAGGTGGATGTAGCCAGGTAGGTGTCAGTCTCCTCCCAAGCATCAAGCGACAAGATGAAAGGTGACAGCCTCAGGTTGCATCAGGGGAGGTTTAGGTTGGATATCAAGGAAAAGTTGTTCATTGAAAGGGTTGCCCAGGCCTGATACAGGCTGCCCAGGGCAGTGGTAGAGTCACCATCTCTTGAAATGTTCAAAAAACATATGTATGTGACACTCCAGGACATGGTTTAGAGCTGAACATGGTGATGCTGGATTGATGGTTGGACTCAATAAAGTTATTTTCCAACCTAAATGATTCTGTGATTCTCTTGACTTGTTGTCAGAGACTCTTGACTTCTGGTAACTTGCCAGTAGCACATGGCAGTGGGTGAGAGTAGGAGGGGAGGGCGGCATCTTGTTTTTCACCTCTCTGTCATCCTTCCAGCCCAGAGGAGCAGACCAGTTGCTTTTCGCAGGTCCATCTGGTAACCAGTGCCATCTGATCATCTCCGACCATTTCTCTGCAGCCAGTGTCCTTCTTAAATCCTTGGCATCCCTTTCTTGGGCTCTTGAAAGGGAAAAGCCAAAACTAAATTCATGTTAAGCTAACATTTTGTTGGGAGAGACTTTGTCCTCTTTTTCCTGAGATGCTTCTGAAAGGAGTTGTCACGGACACATACAAATGATTTGATCATCAGATCCAAACCTTCCAGGTTTGGGTTAGCAGCTTTCCTGTATCATGCACCCAGGAGTTTTACAGGAAGTAGCAGCTCGAGTTTGCACTGCACAGCAGACACCACTGAGGTTTCTGGAACGGATGTTTGCAAGTTCTGTGTTTTACAGGGAATGTCGGAGAGCTGCACTGGGTTTTGTGTCTGTTGCATTTAAATTTATCTCCTTAATGATACTGCTTGTTTGCTTGATAAACTTAAGAAGGCTTTTAAGGTGAAAACAAACCAAAGGTGAGACCATAAAAAAGATACAGTGGTGTCAGAGTCAGTGTCCAGAGTCCTTATGTAAATATGAGTGGAGTTATTAATTGGGAATGTGTACCTGCATGACTAAAAGTGGTGGGCAGCATTTATGCTCCCAGGGCCCACATGTGGATGAGATTGCTTGCATGTTGCAGTGTGGCAAGGAAGGGCTGGTCTCAGCGTACAAATTTGAAATGCAGCTGTATTTATTAATTTACGTGATAAATGTGATGTGGCAGTGCAGCTCTTTAGGGCCCTGTGTCTTTATCCAGAAGGGCAGTGAAAGTAGATCATGGAGAAATATATGCAGGGGATTGTGACAAACAAAATCCTGTTTGATGTTTCTTGTACAGAAAGCAGTATGAGTTTTTTTATGCTAAGAATAGTTAAGCAGAAATAAATTACAAAGGGGTTTTTGGCAACCAATATAACCTGAAAGTTGTGTTTTGTGTTGTGCCAGTGGCTAGTGACAGCTTTCAGGGACTACACCCCTCACCACAGGCATATGGAGCAGGAGTGCAAAGGTTTGTCCAACATCCTGGCATGTCCCTGCCTAGGTTAGGAATTGTATCTGACAAACTCCCTGTGAATATTCTGCTATCAAATCAGGAAGAACTTAAGAAAAGGGGTCTCTGATTTTTTTTCTGCAGGTGCTCTAGCAGACAGTCTGGCACTTTATGGTCATGTACGTTAAGGTTTTTTTATGAGCCTTGTTATTTCCAGGAGCAAAATCAGAGCATCCCACTGGATGGGAGAAGCATCTTGTAGGTTCCTTAAACGTCATCGTCTGACTTGGTACATGATAGAGAATTTATCTTCAGTGATTCATTAACTTTAGCAGTGTATTTGATTAAATATCCATCAGAGCTTGACTTCTAAATGATTTAGAGCCTTCTCCTTTTGGAAAGAGAGAGGCAGTAGGAGTGACCAGCCAGAAGTTTGGATTTGTGTAATTTCAAATGGATGGATCTTTGAAAGCACATGGCAGTGTTGTGTTTCCCTAACAGATAGTTCAGCTTTCTAATATTAGGTGGTGGTGGTGATAATTTTATTTTAGCTATTTAATCACTGGTGGGAAAATGAAGTTTATGGAATTTAAAAATGGCTTATTAATTAACGTGTGCTTTGTTCTGTGTTATTTTCTCTCTAGATCAGTCGTATTGTCATCGGCTGCAGCATGACATGTATTTCCTTACAAGCACTAGCCGTCTGAATGAGCAAGTGGTCGATAAAATTGTTCTTCAGCTTAACAGAGTCTATCCCCAAATTCTTACCAATGAAGAAGCAGAAAAGGTAATTTGAGGAGTTTTGCTGTGACTGTTGTGTAGCTTTTGCGGGTCACTAGCCCAGCTGCCCTCTTTGCGACACAGCTCTTGGTGCCACATGCAGCCAGTCTGCCTCACCTTCTGCGTGCTGACCACTTGTATCTGGCATCTCACGTACGAGGAGCAGTCACAGGGCTGGCATGTCCCCTGTGCCAAGTGGCCATGAGAGAGAAGGCTCTCTGGAGCAGCAGTTTAATGCCACGGTCCCTGCCATGATCAGGAGCACGCAATCGTGCAGCCAGTCCCTGGGCAGAAGGGCACCCGTCCTGTGACCACATGCTTGGCATGCCTGTCCCCTCATGTGAGGTGGTGTGGAGTGGCACACCAGGTCATCTGTGCTGCATCCATCTCTGCTCACAAAATCATCTATATTAGCTCAATCAGTTAATAATTTTAAGTATTGGTAGAGAATTGAGGGGATGTTAGTCCCACTGGTAAGTGTGGAATTGTGGGAAGTGGATGGGGTTAATAATATCTTGCAGTGGTGCCACCATGTGTGGAGGAAGGCCACCCTACCTGATGTGAAGTTTTCAAAAATGGGTAGCTCTTTTTAGGGAGAAAAGGCTTCTTATCTTGTATGGAGACAGAATTAAAGTCAGCTAAGAGCTTCCACAATCCTGCCTGTAATAGTTTGTACTTGCCCTCTGCTGTCTTCATGTCTGCACAGGGTTTTGGCGTGTCAGTATTTTAATATTGGGAAAAATAGGTCCAATTCTGCCATAATCAAACTCCATGAGGACAATTAGTGTTTTGTGGTGTAGAGCAGAGCTAGATCATATTTACTGAGCCAGTTTTTCCACTTCGCTCAAGAACTTCCAAATAAATCCATAAAGAATCTGAAACATGATTTGTGACTTCTGCACTTAGGCAGAAATGAACTGCTTTTTTATGGGTCCAGGCAAGTTTGTGTCAACTCTACTGAGTGTTTAGGAAGTTTATAATCTCAGCTTTATCTGGTAGACCCTGTGGGAATTTTGTCAGAATAAGGAGTGTTGTGTAAGATCTGTGGCATTCCTGTCCCCTTTGAGCAGCAGTTGTTCCTAACTCAGTATGCTCCAAAGGTTATCCACTGTGCTGCTATGAAATATGATGCTTTGCTGAGAATGACTTTGGATTTTTTCCAAATAAACTGAAATCAGTTTGATGTGTAAGGCTAGGGATGCATTTTCCTTCTCTTTGTAAGGTCTCCAAATACTGATTGCATTTGGCACTACAGGAAAAATGTATTTTCCTCTGCAGCTGTTTACCAACCTGAGTAATGGGAATTTGTGCCTGTTGAAGTGTGTACAGAGCAGTTAATTGTGCTGCAAACAATAAAAACCAATGAAATGCGAAATCTTGGGATAATGAACACTCCAGTATTGGGACTAGGATAAGCAGTATAAAGTGCCTTTTTGGGGATCATTACTAGGCAGCTAAGGGCAAACTTGAAAGCATCAAACTTTATTTGAAATTATAAGATTTGCTGAAATATTTTATCTACAGCTGTCAGAATTAAACTGTAGAATAGCAAGTACTGTGTCAGCTTGGATGCAGGGAAGACATCAAATGCAGAGTGTCTTTCACTTGACTGGGACAGAAAGAAACAGAAGGAGAGGCAGAGACAATATGCTCTCTATCAGACCGTGCTGACCACGTGAAGCTCAGTGCTGTGCTTTGTATGTCCTTTTTAGGTTTCCCTTTTTGGCCCATTCTTTTAGTAAATATCAAAGAAGCTCCATAACTTTGTTTCCTGGCATAGTGATGTAAAATTGATCTTTTAATCTCTCTTCTGTTTTAATCTCTTTTCTGATGAATACTTTTCTCTTACAGTTCAGGAACCCAAAGACATCACTCCATACCAGACTCTCAGATCTGTTAAAACACCTCCAAAAGAAAGGAGACAGACACTGTCAAGAGTTTTACAGGGCTCTGCAGATCAATGCTGAACAGCTGTTTAATGACCTGCCAAGCAGGAAAATCTTGAGTAAGTTGACTTATAAGTTGATTGAGTTGTAGATTTCCTCACCAGTGTATTACAAAAACTCATTTCAGATGCAGTGTAGGTCATTTAAACAACTGAAACAGGTTATAAATAATATAAATAAACAAGTTGCTTCAATAATTTTTGAGGTATACTTTAATTCCTTCTGACTTGAGTTTTCCAAAAGCTGTAAGGGGATTTTGTAATGTAAAATTGTAATTACCTTCATTTTGTCTTTCATTTTGAAAGAAGCAATTTGTATCTACCCAGCCCAGGGAGGCTGCAGTTACTCCACATCCATACCTGAACCCCTCTGAAATGGGGAAGTCTGGGCCCCTCCTGGCTCAGAATTTCAGATGAGCCCCAATCCCAATTGAGTAACCTCACAGCAGCTTGAAGGCAATGCTTTGATCTGATGTTCACCTTGCAGAAGTTGTGCACTTTGGGGTACAGGCTCTTCAATCAAATTGCCTTTGATCTATCAATTTTACTTGGGTAGAGCTCAAGAAACAGGTTTTTCTGCCAGGCTGACTAGCAGTTAGCAGACAGCCTTTATGAATTAAGAGCAGTTTGAGAAGTCTTGGTGTAGTCACTAAGAATAAAATTTCAGGACTGTTTTGATGTTTAAGAGTTGAAGCTTTTTTAATGTTCAATAGCATGTTCTACAAGCCATTTTTGAAAATGTATCTTTACAAGGAGACTTGGATAGGGTCTTTGGGATGTTTTCACTTTTAGAGCAGAAATGTGCTCATCTTTGCACATGATCAACGTGGTGACTCTGAGCTTTCCTCAGGTAGCCATGAGTTGGGAGGGTTAGGGTTTCTCATGTTCAGACTCTGCATAGCAAATACCTGTGCTAGAAGAGCGTCATGTTAAACATACAGCTCCTTGTGGTACCCAAAAACTGTTTGGCTGCTGCTGCTGCAAACTGCTGACTTCAGTAACCATCAAAAGTCATTACATTCTCTGTTGTCTTGCTACACTCTTTTATGTTACCATCCTCAGAAGAATAAGGATAATTTAAAGAACTGAGCTAAAACATTACTATGTGCCGAGGTTTGGCAGTTTCTTTCTGTTAACCTAAGAAATAAATATTGAGATGATTGTGTTAATATGCTTGCTGCTTCTTAGAGTTCTGTAATTAAAACAAATGTCTGCATTCTGCATTGAATGGTCAAGAAACATCTGTGCAGCTTTTTAAGCTAAAACCACAAACTTTTCTATGCTTCAGGAAAAGCTCCTTTATCAATATGAGGAGTAACTTCTCATTTAAGTGAGCTCAGACATTTTCAGTATTAAAGGCATTATCCTTCAGATGTCCAACGTGCACAATTTATTACTCAAATGTTACTCCTTGGAGTGCTCAAGGGGTGTTCAAGGCCAAGAGCTGTGGAGTCCTGAGCACTCTGGTCAGTGGAGGGTGTCCCTGCCCACGGCAGGACATTGGAACTGGATGGTCCTCAGGGCCCCTTCTAACTCAAACCATGCTATCATTCTATAATGCTCTTAGCAGTAGTTGTTAAATTCAGCACAAAGCATTTGCAGAATTGCCACTAGAATTTGTGAATGTGAAGAAAAAGTAGAATCCCTAACATGAGGATTTTCTTCTAAATGCAGGCTGAGCTGAAACCATCAGCATTAGAAACAGCTGGAGAAATTGTTGATGAGGACGTGGATGAACCACGGCCAGGATGGAGTTCTGTAATAGATTACATACAGCTATACATAGGACAGATTTTTTCAACAGAGGAAATCCTTTCAAATACTTGTTTTTCATTTTTAAGACAGCTTTAAAATTTGTGCTAGAACACAATTTCTTTGCCTGAAGTGTACATTGCCAGTGAAGTGTCTGGTAATGTCTGAACATTCCCACTAGAGGGGGGGTAAGGCACACGGTGTGGGCAGCCTCGGGGCTGTTGAAGCAAACGGAAGTTTCCAAGGAATTCAGAAAATGTTTTTATTTCTCTCCATGCTGACATAGACTAAAAGGATAAAGGCTCGGATCAGCCCCATGCCGCGATAGGAGTGGCAGAGATTTGTCTGTGCTCTCCTGTGCAGTGTGGGAATTCCCTAGCTGGAATTCCTGGGGGATTCCCTCAAAGGGGCAGGCTGGGTGAGGCTGCTAGGGGCACACCGGAGGCTTTGGAGCAATCCTTACCTCACCGGTGACTCTCAGGCTTCACAGCAAAGGGCTCCAGATGCTTCTGTCCTGCTGCAGGGCCATGCCCTGTCCTCCCACGGAGAGGGATATCCTTAGCATGGGACATGGGTGTTCCCCTGTCGCTGCCTGGGTGGACAGGGCAGTTTCCAAGGCATCTCTCCTAGATCCTGGTGTCATGTAAAAGGAGGAGAGCAGTTGAAACCAATCTTAAATTCTTCCCTGTTGACAGCCAGATTCAGAGCTCTTACTTTTTTTTCCTTTCCTTTTTTAACCCTCCTAAGCCTTTGGCAGTTGGACTTGGTGATCATAGAGGTCTTTTCCAACCTTTCTGATTCTGTGATTCTATGACTACAGAAAGGCTTGTTAAACAGTGCTGCAGATTGGTGATGTGTTATGGAAGGTCACTCCTGTGCCATGTCTGGTGACAGCTGTGCATGCCCCTTCTGCAGACAGTGTGATCTCCATATCTATGGAGCAAAGGCAGCTCCCAAAGGTTCTTTCTGCCCAGACTGGAAACTACTGAACACCTTGTCCTAAGCCAACCAACCTCCTTTTCTACTAGAATTTGCAGAAAGATGGAGGCCAAAATTCCTTGTGCCAAATGTTAGCCTATAGAATCTACAGAGTTTTAAAGAAGCTGGGCATGTCTTCAGCTGAGACCTGCATTTAGTAAATAATCTGCACCAAGAACTTTTTTCTATGTGCTTTACCTGCTAAATACATCAATGCCCAGAGATTTGCTCAAGAACAAAGAATGGTGATATATTAAATTATAGAGGTATTTTTGGATTAGTGCATCTATTAACAAAGAGTTTGTATTTACTATAATGAAAATTGCTGGTATTGTGAAGGATTATCTCCTGCTTTCCTAACTTGGGAACCGAGTGTAATGTTATTTATGTGGTCAGTGCTTAAGCAGATCAGAGGTGGGGCTGCAGCTATCTGTAGTTGCATTCAGATGACTCTGTGCCTATGTCTTTTGCTCAGTCCAGCTTTAACTCTAGCAATGATTTACCATTGGAGGGGTTAATACTTAATGTCAATATTGGGTATTTTCCTGAAATGTGTTGTTTTGCACCATTTTGCATGTGCTGATTATGTTTGTTTGTTTGCTTGAGCTGAGTACTAACTTTTCATGTGTTGCTTTTATTTCTAGAAACTCCAGATCCCACAGAGATAGACACTGACAAGGAGCAATATATGCTAAATGACAGGGGTAAATAAATCATACAGTGTCACCGGATGGAATGGCTTTGCAGATTATGATGCAATTTATTACATCATGTAATTTGTACTTCATATAACAACTACTTTGGCTTATGATGTCTTTACTGTCACAAGTTAAGCAGAATTAGAGTTTAATCAATATTTACAATGTTTTTAGTTACACTATTACTGCTAAACTCTTAATTACCTGTGATTTCTTCAATGCCTGAACAGTAAGGTCTATTCATTTTGCATAAGGCCATCAATAACTTTTTGATCTTTCAATTTTTTAAAAATTTTTTAAGCTCTCAATTTAACTACAAATCATTTCAAAACAATGACAGAAAGGAAGGTGAAGCTTAAATATATTTTCCTTAGGAAAACATATTAATTATTTTCACCTTTCTCTGTTCAAAACCAGATTACAGAAGGCAGATTTTTTTTCACAGTAGGATATTTTGAAAAGGAAGATCTGAAATAAAAATGAAGAGTTCTCACAACTTATAATGAACTATTGTATAATTTAAGTTCAGTATTTTGTTTAGAAATTTAGATACAATAATGAGAAATTCAAAACACCTTCTATGAATTATGCCTTTTTTGCAGTTTCCTGAGAGAAAACTGAAATAAGTAGCAGAAACTCTGTTTAACTTGATGTATAGTTTTGTCTGTGGTGGTGGTGTTTCTCTGAATATTGAACAAAATTGCTGTTCAGACTTTCCACACTGCTGTTGCTGCCTGCAGCATAACAGTACAGGACGAACAGAGAAAGTGCTTGGAAATAAGAACATGAAGTAATATTTTATTTCATTTTTACTTATTACTTTTTTTTTTTTTCTGAGCTGGCTGCAGACTAGAGATTGTTTGGCCACTAGCCACTCCCCCGGGAGGTTACATGCTGAGGAGCAACCAAATCCTTGCTCCTTTGTTGTTTCTCCAGTGTCCTTGTCCACACAGTCGCCTCCAGGAATTTGTTGAGGCAGTACATTTGTCCTTAAATTGATAGGTGTACCTTAATTGTGTCTACAAATCGAGGTGTAGTTTAATTGTATCTCTGTTTCTAGTGAGATAGTAACTACCAATAGAGTATTAGGTAATAAAGAGGCAGATATAAATCTTTATGCTGTTTTGTCAGTGGATTAGTATGAATTAGAAAGGTTTTACTGAACATCAGTATTGACCATCACCATTAAACTGTGTGTAATTCCAGGCAGGCAGTTACCAGGAGATTTGGTTTGGAAACTTATCCTTAAATACCGTAGGATGTAGCTAGATGAGCAGAGGGGAACAGAGAACGGTGGCAAAGCAACTGTAGTAAAAATTAATTGCAGTCTAGTAAATGTACTTCACAGTACATTAGCTACAGAACATACAGAATTGTGAATATGTTAGCTTCATTTGAATATGCTTAATTATGCATATTGATAGCAATTGGTGATTTATGACCTGAGCTAAACTTCTGCTGCCCTGCCCTGTCTCAGTGTGTTTCTCTGGCATTTCCTGTAGGCCCGGTGTTTTTCCTGGCGTGTTTCAGTGTGGCTGCAGGACTGGCCCTGTTCTGGTACTGCTGTAACTCAGGTGAGCTGCTCAGGGGCTTCTCCTGGTGCCTTCCCCCAGAAAGGATGAACGAGCTGGGCTCCTCATCTCACAGGGTGGGTCAAGGTGTCATCATTCATTAATGAGCTCCCCATACAAATCGCACAGCAGACATGCTGAGGTATAAATGATGGATATTTGGCCTACAGAGGATGCACAAATAGGGGCTCTTTTTAAAGACAGTAGTCATGTGAGCTCCTGTTGCTGTAGCAATGGGTCATGATTCCCAGCAGTCATGAGACAGACCCAAAACCTTCTGGCTCCCACACCCCTTGGGAGCTGGTGGAAGCCTGGCCAGTGCCAGGGCTGGGGGATGCTGGCTGGATTTGCTGAGTCCCAGCAGCTCCAGCTGTCCTCGTGCTGCTGGCTCTGGGTGTAGCTGCCACCTGGTAGTTCCACATCATCCAGTGCTGTGCTCAGGTGTGAACCTGCCCCCTTCCCTAAGTGACCAATCTCCTCTTCCTGTCTGAATGTGCAGCAATGAATCTGAACAGATTCCTTGTTCACCTCTCTTGGCAGTTGATTTCTACAAATTGAAGGAAATGGGCTTGAGTTATTTCCAGTTGGTTTTTATTTTTTGCAGATGCTGCTTCCTAGCTAAAATGAAATTTAACTGTGTTCACTCTCTCTTTTTCTTCTCATCATTCTGTTTTAGAAACGCAAGTCGTAGGAAGAGCCAGGAGAATCTTGGGCTTTTCTCCTATTATCATAGGAAGACATGTTAGAAATATATGTTTGTTGTATTTGGAAGACATGTCAAGAAATTAAGGACAAGCATTTTGCTTGTCTGTACAGTACATGGCCAAAGGAAGCCAACAGTGCATAAAAATGTCCTGAACTCATACCAAAGATTTTATTAACCTGCTTCATCAATAATTGCCTTGCCTCCAGATGTACTTGGAATTTCAGCTATAAATGTCATTCTTTATGGGAATGGACCGTTTATTTTTGTAAATGCTTAAAGTATTTATCATTTGTATAAAAATATTTTTATTACAAGCTTTAAAATATCTCTTAAGTGAGCATGGGTCTGAAGTCATGTTTGCTTATGCATTTTCTGTACTGGAATGAAGGATCACAACTGTTTGAAGAACTCTGGCCTGTCTTTTGTGAGAATTAATTTAAGAAAAGAACTTAAACGTGCACTCAAAGCCTTACGAAGAAATGGATCTCTGTCTCAGAACTGTCTGTTTTGTCTAGATCCTTTGTAGTCACTGCCTGAGCTCAGGTGGGCACTGGCACCTGTGAAAAGTTTATGGGGGCCAGTTCCCTTTATGTGTGCCTTGTATTCACTGTGTCTTCAGATTCCCTGTTGGTGCCTCATCCCAGCCTGCCTTGTTTCAGGGCACACTCAGCTGCTGGCCCTGGTTTGGATGCCCTGGAGCTGGTGCAAGTTGGTTCCCAGCGCATGGGGTGTTCCAGGGAGTGAAATATCTGACCTGAAGCACTTCAGAATACCAAGAAAATGTTCCAGATAATTTAGCTTTCCCTTTCCCAGTGAAGTGAAGGGAGGCTCTGCAGAGAGACCTGGACAAATTAGAAGACCAGGCAATCACCAACCCAGTGAAGTTCAGCAAGTGAAAGTGCTGCATTCTGCACCTGGGATGGGGCAGCCCTGGCTGTACAGACAGGCTGGGGAATGAGATGCTGGAGAGCAGCAGCACCGTGCAAAGGGACCTGGGAATCCTGGTGGATGGAAAATTGCATACGAGTCAGCACTGGCCTGGCAGCCAGGGGGGACATCCCTGTCCTGGGGGACACCAGGCTCAGCATGGCCAGTGGGGCCAGGGGTGGGATTGTCCCACTTTGCTCTGCACTGGGGCGGCCTCACCTCGAGTGCAGGGGGCAGTTTGGGCACCACAATATAAGAAAGATATTTAACTACTAGAGAGCTTCCAAAGGACACTTCAGAGATGGGGCAGCAACAGCTTCTCTGGGCAACCTGTGCCAGGACTGGGGAAAGAATTCTTTCCCAGTATGGTACAGGAAAGTTTACTATGGCTAGGACTGTATTTCCTCCCTTCCTGAGTTTGCTAGAGAGGAGGATGTCTCTCAGGGAAAAAAAATGATCCAGAATGAACTATGCCAAGGGTTAGAGCTGTAAGGAGAAAGAAAAAGTGAGTCTTAGTTCACTGTAGTCTTAAAGGATCTAACAGCAAAGAATAGAAAACAATCTGTTCCTTCATTAGTGCCAGTTATTGATCTGAACAGTGAATGTCAGGCTGCCTATAAAATTGGCATGTGCATAGGCTGGGAGACAGTGTTTTTCTTGGAATATTTTTCTTTCAGGGGCTTGCTTCTCTGCAAGCACATCTATGCAGCACATATGGATAGTGATAATTCCATTTTCAGCTCCTGGAGGAAGCACATGTGCCCTGCATGGGAGTCAGGTCCTTCTGGGCAAACAGTGTTACAGACTCAGGAATAAATTGAGCGGGGTCTTGAATGAAGCTGCAGAGAATTCTGGTTTTCCTGGCAAGTCAAGAATAGCTCGGCCTTTGCTGCTGAGACTCTGCTGGTATTAATTTATAAACATGCTTCACTCTTTGTGCAGGGAAGTTGTCCTGGCTGGATTGTAGGAGGATCCATGCTGAGGGTGGAGGCCATCCTTGTGAACACTCTGGCTCCCATGCTGCAGGCAGGAATTGTACAGGAGCTAAGGAGGTCAGGGCCTGAGCCAAGGAAATGGTTCAGGCCAAGTGATGGGACGGTCTGTGTGCAGAGAGCTGGGAAGCAGAGTGATAGATCCCACAAAGAATTGGCACAATTCCATTTAAAGCCAGACTGCTATTAAAAGGACTTGGTGGAGGATGGTGTGCCTGAGGAGCTGGAGTGGGAATGAAGTGATGATTTATTCTAGGATGCACTGGGCTGCTTCACAGCTGCTGGATGGGGTTTGCAGTTAAAAGTGCCTTTGCCGAGGCGAAGTTATTCCTTTGGTTTCTTTTGTTTGTCAGTATTTTCTCATACTGTAGTAAATTGAAAACCTGTTTGTTCAAAATGTGCCATTGTGGGCGCTTTTCCCTGCCATTCTATGTGCAGAGATGCTACTCCATGTTATGCCATGCCTTGGCTCTGCTGCCAATAATCAGTTTGCTGCACTTCACAGGGCCTGTGTCTTGTAGTAATTCCTGTAGAAATAAATGTATTTCTTTTTTTAATGGGATGAAGCTGGCAATTAAAATGAAATAAAATCTGAGAGAAGAACGCTGCTGTTTTTCTTGTAGTTAATGCACTGCTCTTCCTTGCAGAAGCGCCCCTTGGTTGTTGCCCTCCCATGGCTGCTGATTGACCCCTCCTGGGCTCTGGCCTCTCATGGTTAAATTTTTCTGGGTATTTGCACCAAGATTTTTAATATTTTCACCTGATTTCAAAACTGCAGTTCTTCCGCTTCGCTTGTTTAGGGATCTGGAGTTAAACAGGACTCATCAGTTCAAAGACTGGGTGTCTGTGGGTTAATCCTTGATTTTGTGTCATTTTGGGAGTTCCAAGGGTCACTGCCCATGAAGCCTTGGAGGTGCACTGGTGCTTGCTGTAAAGGGACTTTGACACACCATTCATTTTAAGTGCTACTTTGACCACCCAAAAAGGGACTTAATGTAAGGAAAACCATGCAGACAATTTTGTTACTGGCCTGTTCCTTTGGATAAGGGGGAACTGCTGGCCTGGTTGCCTCTATGAACAGTGTTAAGAATCCCACCAAAGGAACTTGTTGCTGTAGCAGGAGAATCATGGGATCACAGAATTGTTGAGGTTGGAAAAGGCCTCAAGGTAATGAAGGCCTATCTGGTACCACCACCATGTTCACCACTAAACCATGTCCTGAAGTGCCACATGGTGGTTTTTAAACACTTCCAGGAATGGTGACTTCACCACTGCCCTGGGCAGCCTCTGCCAGGGCTGGACAGCCCTTTCCATGAAGAAATATTTCCTGATATCAAATCTAAATCTCCACTGACACAACTTGAAACCTTAGGTGGAATTTCTGACCAGAGCCAGGATTGTATCTGCTGCTGCAAGACCCTCTTTGGGGACAAGGGGAGCCCCAGAGCTTGGCACTGGATTCTGTTGAACAGGGTCCGGGTGGTCATGGAGGAGGATCTCTGGGATAACTTCATCAGGAGGAGAAATCCTCTTCATCCTGTGCCCTTCTGTGGAGTGACTCCCTGATGAGTGGGAACTGGGCTGTCTCCCTTTCCCACTGGTTTGTGGCCCTTTGGGGAGAGAAGCAGCTGTGTTAGTGGAAGGGTGGGCTTGTGGTGGTGCCTATGCTGGGCAGAGTGCCCCAACCTTCTGCCTCAGCTGGGGCAGCCTTGTGCCAGGTGAAGGGACCAGAGCAGAGCATCAGGGCTATCACCAAGGCTTGACTATGACTGAAACAACAGCCTGATGAAACTACAAAACTATAAAATTCAGGGGAGGGGGTAATTTTTTTTCTATCTTCATCTCACCCGCTTCATACAGATGTTATTAGAGCCAGATGGAAAGAAATCAGAGGCAGGAGATGAGATAGATATGCAGCAACACTGCTCCAGTTAATTCAGTACCATTGCTTTGGCATAAAAGGGCATTTTGGGTGAATCCTGAGCTGCCCTTTCTATTTTGGAGCACAGGCTGCTATACACAGTGGTCACAAGGAAAAGCTTTCTGCCACGGTGCTGTTGATAAATCTTTAATAACTTTGTGTCTAGTAAAGCAAAAACCTTTCAGACTCAGTCTGTGTTTCATGAAGTGGTAAGAGGTGAAGTCGGGTGCCAGCAGTCAGAGTGCCACTGCACCTGAAGCTTGGATAAATCACAGGTGAGACGTGTTCAGCAAATCCTGTCTTTTCCACAGCAAAATATTTCATCACACTCAGGTGGCTTTTTTTTTTTCCTTCCTTTGAAGCCCCGGGTTTAGTTGCCCTGGGGGTGTCCTGGTGCTGCAGCCCTGCGGGGCTGTCCGGAGCCCTCCAGTACCTCACCCCGGGAGGGCAGCGCTGCCGGGTCCCGTGGCCGCTCCCTGCTCAACGCTCTGCAGCAGCAGAAACCGAGACACCTGATGTAATTTTTCTTCTGTGGGCTCTGAGCTAATTCATTTTAAAAGCTCCTAGTGGAGGTTGGAAAGAGGGTGCCTGTGCCTCTTAAGTATTCCTGATCCATAATGATTGCATGCAGCTGGATTTTGCTTCACCCGTGCCTCTGGAGCTGGCTCACAGTCAATTTATCATGGCTACTTTGCTACATTTTTGTGGAGTATGAAGGAGAACACTGACCCACACAGGCCCATTGTGGCTTGCTCCCAATGCTCCCCAGTTAGTGCACTTCACACAGTTTGTGAAGTTCAGTCATGCTCCCAAGTCACTTTCCCAGGATTTGAAACTCTACAAGGGATGGAGAGGCCTGAGGGGATACAGTAATTTCTTTCCTGAGTGATGCTGTCCCTGGCATGCCTGGTGAATCATGTTTTCTGACACAGAAAAAAATAACTCCTATTTCAGGGCAAAGACACATAGCTGTCTCCCTCCATATCTTCCACAAGTCCAAAACAAATCTGAAACATAAGGCCTTCCCAACAGTTTAGATTATTTTCATCCTTCATGACAAAAATCTGTGGTAATGTTGGGTGGTGATGAAACCAATTTATTTTCAAGTACTTTTGGCACCAATGAAAATGTTTTGCAATGTTTCAGTAGTCCTGGTGTGGTGCTTCCTAGCATGGCACCATCTTTACCACTCACCTCTCAACTAGTTGAAACTTGTACCATTAAAAAGGGGGTGGGACAACTTCTAGGCTGGAAGACTGGAAAAAAGAGGAGTGGAAAACCTCAGGAAGTAGGCTGAACAGAAAAGGAACCTGAGTTTTTGCCATCTCCATTTCTGACAAAGCGTGACTTGCCTGATGAGGAGTCATTGATAAGTCTCTGTTCCTGGCTGGGAGCTGTGGCACTCCTCTTGGGAAGGCAGCCAGGTTAGTAAATAGTTCTCTTTAGGAGAACCCAAGGGAGTAACATGAACCATGAAAACAGACCTTCAATAGACTGTGGAGAAAGAAAAAAGTGAATTCAAAATAACCCATAGCATTCAATAGGAGGGCAGGTAATATTTTGTCACCACCCTGTAAGGAAGTTGGATAATTGTTGGTTAGATATTATTTTGAAAAGACTGTATTCTGTGCTGTGTTTCACAACCTACCCTGCAACGACACGTCTGTGACCCTCCCACTGGCATGGCCATGGACTAAGAACATCAGGAGCGAGGATGAGTGGGGGCATTTACAGGCAGAGCCAAAGGTTGGATGATGATCTTCGATCAATGATCTTTGAGATCTCTTCAATCCTAAATGATTCAGTGATTCAGTGACTCTGTGATTTCATACAGTGAAAATAATTCGATCAGTGTGAAAATAAGAAATTTCTGCCAACAGCTGCAGCCTTTTTAGACCACATTTTTTCCTGTCAGTCTCTTTGCTGTGGACATATTTCCAACAAAGTGTGTTTAATTCCTGACATGCCCAAGAGCTGTCTGCTATCACTCAGCTCGAGTTGTTCAGTAAGCTCTGTCCATGCTTCTGCCCCCTCTGCCTTCTCACTGCTGCCAGACATGTTCAAATGTCAGCATGGGAATAATTAATGTGGGGAAAGGGGTGAAACTCCAGGTCCAGCTGACACATCACCCTGCAGCACTTGGATGCAACCCAGCCTCTGATGGAAATTCTGCTGTGGCCATGCTGTTATTTATCTCTTCCTGGAGTGGCTTCTCTCATTTATTTCAGTTTACTGCTTTCTCTAGGGACGTCTCAGCTTCTGTTTCTGGTTTGACTTTGTTGATCACCTGTGAATACTGAAGGGCTCTGGCAGGACCTCTGCACGCACTGAGTGGTGCCTGGTGGTTGTGCCTCCCCCGGTTCCTTTTCAGGCTGCACCACGATCTGAGAAATGCACAGGGCTCTGCTCCTCTTGAGCTTATCAGAAACACCGTCTGCTCCAGGAACTGGTGCTGTCCAACTCCTCCAATGTCCAACCTGAGCCTCCCCTGGCCCAGCCTGAGCCATTCCCTCTCTTCCTGTCTCTGTTCCCTGTTCCCAGAGCCTAACCCTCCTGTCAGGGAGTTGTGCAGAGCCAGGAGGATCCCCCTGAGCCTCCTTTTCTCCAGGCTGAGCCCCTTTCCCAGCTCCCTCAGCCCCGTCCCCAGCTCCGTTCCCTTCTCTGGACACACTCCAGACCCTCAAGCTCTTACTTGTTGTGAGGGACTCCAAACTGATCCCAGTATTGGAGGTGGGGCCCCAGCAGTGCCAGCACAGGGGATGGGCACTGCCCGGGTCCTGCTACCACCCCAGGGCTGGAACAGGCCAAAGTATCCTGGTCCTTCTTGCCCACCTGGGCTCCCGTTCAGCTGCTGCCAGCAGCACCCCCAGGGCCTTTCCTGCCGGGCCCCTTCCAGCCCCTCTGGCTCAGCCTGGAGCTGCAAGGGCTGTTGTGACCCAAGGACAGGACCTGGAACTTGGCCTTGTTCAACCTCAGACCACTGGCCTGGGATCCAGCCTCTCCAGAGGAAACTGTGGAGCATTCCTGCCCGACAGCAGATCAATACTCCCAGCAACCTTAAAGTCATCTGCAAACTCACTGAAGGTAAAGAAGTAGTTAATTAAAACACCTGAATAGCAGAACACCAGAAACCAGGATGGTGTTTTGTCCTTCAGCCTAGTTTATGTAAGACTCAGCATCAGAATAAGCTCCAGCAGTGACCTGGTTTAGAAGACAAATACTTAGAGTCAGTTCCAGTAAATATGGTTGTTGTCACCTGCTTCAGTAAGAATCCCAGCCCAGGCTGTTCTGGATGCTGAAGGGACTAATGAGAAGGACCATGAGCCGTGCTCACCCTGTCCGGAGCTTATGAAACAGGAGCAAACAGCTGACCTGGCATGAACTGCTCCCCATACAGCCTGGAAAATTCATCTCGCTTCATTACTGATGACCTCTTTTTAAAAGAGGTATTTGCCTCCAACCAAGAACTCTGAAAAAGCACAGCAAACCAAAGAACGAGCCCAAGAATGAGTCAAACCTATGTATTTGTTTGCTGCCCCTCAGAGATACTTGCCAGGATTTCAAAGCAGCACCTGACTTAAAAGAATCCTGTGATTAAATTCATACTTGAAACCAACTTGCAGATGCTTCTGTCTGCTAAAAAATACCTGAACTCTGAAGGCTTCAGAGACTTAAAATACAGATTTCATGTCTGAGAATGTTTTGCAAATCTTACTTAATCATAATAAAAGACATGGGAAGCAGCATCAGAGGTGTGACAGCCACAAGTGGGCATGAAGAATCCTACAGCAGTTGGTGGTTTGTAAAAAATAAATACAGGAAGCTGACCTGTGTGCCTCATTCAGAACTTCTTCTGAGCTATGTTTAAATTAGTACAGCACACAGAATTAAACCACTGCCTCCTGAATACTGGTTAAATACATGTTACAATGGAAATGAAGCAACAAAAGACAAATTAGAAAATAAAAAAGAATGTCTATTCCATTACTAATCACACAAGTTTGATTTGTTTTCTGTTAGTAATTCTTACAGAACATGTACATGAAAGTCTGGTACATCAATGGGCTTTAAGACATAACCAAAGACAAAGGTCAGTAATAAAAACTGTAAATTAGATGAGACATATGAAGGCAAACTTCTATTCTTATTACAAGGGACCATTTGAAAATTGCTAAGAAAAATGATTAATACAAATCTGCATCCATATATAATACAACCTAGAAAACTCAGATTTTTCTGATTGCAGGTATGATACTTCCGAAATAAAATGACTAAAATGTTTTTGTTGAAGAAATTCTTGTAACCTACACCATTACTAGCAACAACGTATTTAGAGAAAGTGTAAGTCCCTGAGCCATCAGGTAAGGGCCTAGAAGATATTTATATCTCTCTATATATATATTTTAAAAATTTTTAAAATTGTTTTGCTTTCAGCCATAAACTCATAAAAGTAACAAAACTGCAGCAATCAATGATGGGAAGAAAGAGAGGAAACTAGAGAGAAAAACTCAGTTCATTTTGCCATTTGAGTTGCTGCTGACAGGCACTTGGTATCAGTTTAGCAGGTAAAGTTCACCCTGGATCTTCCAGTTTACCAGCCTAGAAAAGGTGGCACT
Source organism: Illadopsis cleaveri (assembly GCA_013399915.1). NCBI lineage: Eukaryota > Metazoa > Chordata > Aves > Passeriformes > Timaliidae > Illadopsis > Illadopsis cleaveri. The sequence goes on from VXBB01012357.1 coordinate 214,024, forward strand.
ACTAATAAAGTTTCCAGAAATTGGATATGAGAAAGAACCTTTTACAATGAGGGTGGGCAGGCCTTGGCACAGGGTGCCCAGAGCAGCTGTGGCTGCCCCTGGATCCCTGGAAGTGGCCCAGGCCAGGTTGGATGGGGCTTGGAGCACCCTGCAACAGTGGAAGCTGTCCCTGCCCATGGCAGGGGTGGGACGAGATGACACTTACAGGCCCCTTAAATTCAAACTACTCTATGATTAAAATAAATACATATAATACACAGAATACACAGAACAGCAGTTCATGGTAAGAAACCATTAACAATTAGGTTATTTGTGTCTGTGCATGAAGGACAGGAAATTTTAAGTGTGTCCAGAAGAAACAATACAAATGATTACCTGTGAACAAAACTGGACAAAAGCATGCTGCTTGTTTCTGTTTGTCTCATCTTTGCTTTAGCTAGAGTGGAAAAAGAGAAAAACAAGGCACAGCTACCTTTATATGCTACAAAGGAAGAGCCCTGCTGGGCTACAGAGTACATGGGCTTGGTGCCAAGCTGTGAAATAAAGGACAATGTGACCACAACAGAATCAAAGGCCTGACATTTCTACCATGGTGGAAATGACAAATTGCCACAAAATCCAAAGGCATGTAAAAAGAAAAGTCCTGTAAAGTGCTACCAGATGTTATTTCCTTGTTTCATGAGTTTAGGTTACTTCTCTGAAAAAAAAAAAGAAGTTTCTTCAGAAATTGAAATGCCAATATTCCAGAAAAACAGCGCCCTTGGCGCAAAATCAACCTTTTCTTAGACGCCATACAGTTTAAATATTAACACATGGGAAAATTTCAGGTATACAAATGTGTTGGAAGCTTGAGAAAGCTGCTTGGTGTGTCCAGCTTCTTTAAATTATTTTTCTTTCCCCCTGTGTCCAGCGTAGCTGGCTCAACTGCAAGTGGCATCTAAAATGAATGCTCCAGGTCTCTAAAACAAAGATATTGATATTTTAGTGATACAGGAATTATAGTAAATGACACATTTGCTTTAAAGGGGGAATTGAGTTTTCTGTGGAAAAGGGTACATAATACTAAAGGTGAAGTCAGAAAAAGGTGGCGACCCACTTTTCTCAGGGTTTTGAGGAGACTGTGGCAACAGACCACTTATTTTTCAAGTCACAGTGAGATGACCAGATGTTTTTAGCAAGGGCAATGGGTACAAATGAGCAAACAACAGCTGTAATGTTCCAAAGCAATACAGAACTTTCACATTTAACAAGTCTGCAACAAAAAACTAGTTCTGGACACCACATTTGGCTGTTTAATTAGAAAACTGCACGTGTGAAAGCATGGAGGCAGGAGCACACAGCTGCTGGTTCTGTTCTGAGCTTCCTTATGCCTATTTCAGATCCTTGCCTCTGTCTCTGGTATTGTGTGTGTTCTATTCCATGAAGGCAGCTAAAATTCCAACAATCCTTCATGCAGATCTCTTGGCTTTGCCAGTGTAATTTTGGGGTTAGAGCTTCAGTACTGCTTTAACATCTACTACTGAAGTCAACATTCTACCTGTATTTCTGACAATAGCTCAGATAATCTATGTGCTCTTCACTGTTAAAATTAAAAATTTATTGGTCTGTTTGTAGCAACTGGGGCCAGAAAGTGCAATAAAACTATCTTGTTTCACTGCCGGAATTTCACAGGCTTTGGTTAAAGCAGAAAATTCCACCCACATCCTGAGATAAATTAATATAGTTCTTCATCTTCCTAATAATTTTTTGCACTGATTTTCCCCCCATGCTGTTTCAGCTGATCATAAATTTGGGTTTGACTCCCATTCTTATACACCATTCATCTACAGATTAATGGTTTAAAGGCCTTGTATCTTCTTTTTCATGGAGAAAGGGTTTCCTTTAGAAGTTTGCAGAAAGCAGTAATGTTACATGCAGGGACTGTCTGTGCAGCACAGAGTGCACTGTCAGCCCAGTCACTCCTTCTTCAGCAGGTCTGACCCTGGGCTGAGATCTGGGAGACCAAGAGCCAGAGCAATGCTGGCACACACAGACTTAGCAGTGCTATTTTAAAGGCAGATGTTGACCATGGTGCTTCTTGTGTTACAAGCCTACAATTTAGGTTTATCTCCTCCCAAACTGCTCATCATAGCTACGATGCTAGGAAGATACCCAGATTCATCCTCACAATTCCTATATTTATCCTTCTGTGTAAGAACAAAGTTGAAAATGCTGGTAGAGGAACAACATTGTCCCAGATGGCCACATGTGAAGTGACAGTGCTCATCTTTGTGGGCTGAGTCTCCCACAGAGCAAAGCCCTGTCTTGTGGAGGTCACAGGAGCCACATCATCTGCAGCCAGCTCAGGAACTGAGAGGCTCCAGCATGTGCAGTGTTACACGTCAGATTTAACAGCCCTAGCTACTTGGAAACAGATTGTCTTCAGTGTTAAGTAACAGACTGGATGCAAACCTTCCTTAAAAAAAGGAGAGGCATTTGGAGAAAGCAGAACAACATTATTTCCCTTATTGTCTCAGTCAGCAGTAAGGAAAAGGAGTGGCTAGGTCAGGACATTCCTTACACTTCCTATGGGTGACACGTGCTGCCATCAACTTTTGAACTCCACATTCACAAACACACTGTAAAAATTCACCAGTTCCCAGCAGCTTCTGCTTTTGCACTAACTGCAAGTGAACTCAGATATTTGCAAGAACTTGAACAGTCCAGAGGAGCCTGTGGCTGGTCCCACGGTGCCCCAGTGTGCCCTGCATTCCTGGGCACCGTGCCCTGTCCCCTTATGCTGCAGGAGACCGCACTCACCTGCTCCTTACTGTCTTGAGGCTGACTCAGCAACTGGTTTCTGCACTCCAAAGGCAGTGATAAAAATATTCACAACTACTATAATGAATACCAGTCCAGTTGCAAGGTTGTTGAGGAAATTCAGCTTTCCGTGTTTTGCAGGGTTGTTAAGGTCGTATTTCACTTCAAAGAGAAAGGAGAAAAAAATTATATGTATATTTCAAAATCCAGAATAAAAGGTTTCATACTGCTGTAGTTAAGTAATTTATCTTTTGCTAAGCCATTTGGATCAGTCATATTTAAAAGGCAAGTCAGATTCTGCAGTGTCAGTGAAAGTGCTAAGGGGAAAGTCTGTAACCACAAGGAGCCTATTAACTTCCAGTAACTAGCATCTAATCTCTGTGGAGACACATGGGAAGTAATGGATGCACTAACATCACCAGAAATCTTTCAAGTTCTTGATGTGTTGAAGCCTAGCTTTGTTGCAGACTTCAGGCATTTAAAGATTATTTCAGTCTTGAATGCATTCCGCTTGAAGCTCTAACAGGCTGAAGTCAAATTTCTTAGTTAAAATGCTACAAATCTCATTACCAGTGCTGGATATTTTCTGTATTGGTGCTCTTCCCCAGCTTGTATTCCCTCGTACTCTCTGCTTTTGCCCTGATTCTGTTTTTAGAAAGCAAGGGCACTCTATCTGTTAAACAGAGGGAGATGTCAGAGCAGTGTAGCTGCAGCCCTTTCTAACACACAGCATCTGCTGTGTAAACATTTTCCTTTGTTTCTTGCAGCAGTTTTTTGTTGAACTGCTAAAGGGAGTGAGGGAGGCTCACACAAGGGAGATAGCATTAATATAATGTAAGCTTTGATTCGAGGCCTCAAGATAGCATGCAAATTAGTTACATTGGGCTGATAATAGCTTTGCTTTAAGACAGTGAGAAGGCTGGGGCACTTGCCTGGCATCATAGAATCATTAAGGCTGGAAAAGACCAGGTACAACTTTGGACCATCAGGTCCAACTTTGACCAAATACTGTCATGCGCACCATGTGAAAACCTGAGAGCTTCCTGTCTCTGTTCTGTGGCAGTAAGGGCCCTGCAGCTCAGACCCTTGGGTGTATTCCTTTGATGCTGGTGGAGCAAGTGCTGATGAATTCTGGAGCACGTTTTGAGAATGGGTTTTGTCTATTAAGACTCCAAGTTCTCAAGAGCATAGATCACTGGAGCTTGTGTCTGCATGTGTACAACATGCGAGAGAAAATTTGTATCAGACAAGTTTTTACAGCAACATAAAACCTAGAGCTCCTTCTGATAGGCACATACAGAGACATACAGCTTGTGACTCTACCACCCAAAATAAATCTTGTTATTTGCTTGTACCATCATCACCCTGTTCCATACTGCAGAAGTGAACCACTGAACCAATATTCCTTGTTGCTGAAGCAGTTAAGTGGTTGCAAACACACTTGTGATGCTGAAGTGCTGACAGGTTCACCTGGGGTCCCTAATAATGCTGTTTTGGTTTCAAGGAATTCTGGGCACCTGTTCAAGTGCTGTTTGCAGTGTAGTCACACATCACAAGCCAGGCAAAGCATTGAAGAACGGTGTGGGAGAACTGCCCTGAGAAGCCACTGCACACCTGTGCAGGCATGAAATAATTTAAGTTCAGTAGTACTTCAACCTTAAAATGAGTTTACACATCTATAAAGCATCTGGAGGCATGTGGATGCTTGCACCCCAACAGGACCTGGAAGGACTCTAGTACAGCCATGTGAATGAAAAATAAATGAAATGGAGTCATTGGTTCTGAAACACGGAATAAGAGCATTTGAGACATCTGGATTAAAATGGAAAGGCAATAATAGCCTGACCTGTTACACAAATTAAAAGCAATCATGCTGAAAGGCAAACTGACACTTTCAGAGCTGTCCCTTTGTCCAAAGGAGGGTCACAGAAGACAAGTAATACTTGTCAGTTTAGGAAGAGCTCTAAATTTTGAAGTAGAATTGCAGTGATCCTATCTTTGTAATTACAGCACTTAAGATGAAGGTGTTTGTAAAAATGTTCGCAAGAACAGTTATTCTTTAAGTGTTTTATTATAGTGGATTACTATGATTTCATGCCACTGAAACTATTTCAAGACATTCTTTGCTTTTCTTCCAAAAAATTTAAGGTCACCAAATCACTTCCAAGGACAAGTTTGCTGAACATTTCTCACATTGTTTTTGTCAAAAGCTCTTTAGAAGGAGGAAAAGCTTTTAATACCTAGTATAAACTGTGAGAACTGGTAGCTCCCAGGATAAAACCCTGACTCAAGGAAAGAAAGACAATGGTGGGACAGACTTGACAGGTTTGGCCACGTGAGAGCTTAAAGAGACAGAATTTCATGGCTGGACAGAAGCAAACTATTCCTGTAAGCCAAAACTATAAAATACACCCTGTGAAAATCAAGTTCTTGTTCTTATGCCTATATCTTCATAGCTTCATGTCCTATTTCCTGTCTTCTTCCTGTCCTCTTCCTGTCTTTGACGCAGCAGGACAACACTGCTCAAAGAGTGCATCACCATAAGCCAAGGGCTCTGTCACCCTCAATGTGACAAAGATAAAACTGACAGCAATTTAAACCATTTTAGCAGTGTCTTGCAGAAGGAAGAATTAAAAAGCAGTATCTCTGCATTTACTGAAATTATTGCCCAACATAAAGACAGGGAGCTTGTTTACAGCCTCAAAGCCTGCTGAAACAACCAGGGAGATGCCTTCAAAAGAGGAACATAAAACTATTTTGCTCATTTTTCCATTACTCGCTTCCCACACCTCCCAGCATCAACAGGTTGGGGTTTTTTCCAGTCTCCTTCTGGAATCTCCTCTGATCCAAGACCTGGATTCTGCTCTTGCGCCAGCTCTAACAAATGCAGAGACAGCTGTATTCCATCTCTTGTGCAAGAAATAAAAAAGCCACATCAACTGTGAATATTACAAGCCATGTGTATCCTGGATCCCCAGGAACTTTCTCCTTGAACAGAACATTGGTTTTTTCACAGGTGGTAAGAGAGCAGAACACTGAAAGATTGACAGGAATGCCAAAGGTGGCACCCATAACTCATTAAATGCCATGTGTCAACTATTCCTTTTCATTTACATCAGCCCCAAGGTCAGTTACCTAGTTACCACTAAGGTAAAGGATGAGATTTGAAAAACATTATGAAAATAAATGATCCCATATCACTAGCAGAAATGATCCACAGCTGCTTCCTACCAGAGGCAGTGTCATTTATTCCAGGTGGGCAATGGTAGATGCAGTTTGATTGCAACACAGCCAAGCTAAAGACAATATGCCACACCAACATGACGATGGACATTTTGACTTTCACTTCCCTTTCAGAGTTCCACATTCACAATATTTTCTTATATGACTGATAGGAAGAAATACATTTCAGTCATAAGATTAAGTAACAGGCCTTGCCAAAAACATTATTATGAAACTGGATAGACTGCACTATCCTATCTGGGCTAGTGATGTTTCTTTTACAATCTTTCATAATTTTCCTTCCTCCTCAGGCTTTCTGGAGAAAAACAATATTCATAGTATGGGCAAATGAGTAGGAGGAAGTTGATAAAAATTGAAGATTTCACACAAAGTTGCCCTTCCTCCCTTTGTTGCAGTATTTCTACCATTTCAAGAGAAAATCTGTATTTTTGGATATTAGGAAAAATTTTTTCACTGAAAAGGTTATCAAGCATTGGAACAGGCTGCCCACAGAAGTGGTTGGGTCACCACCCCTAGAGATAACAAAAAGACGTGCAATTGTGATGTTTATGTACATGGTTTAGTGGTGAACAGGGCAGTGCTGGGTTAACTTTTGGACTAGATAATCTTAGAGGTCTTTTCCAACCTAAATGATTCTATGAGTCTACTCTGAATCAGTTCTGAGGTAAAGGCTTTTTAAAAGCAAAGGGTGTGTTTATTTACCATGTAATAGACTGTATCCTGTAAGAAAAATACAGGTCAGTGGTTCCTGCTGTTGCTACCTACCAAGGAATATCAAGAGCACTCCCACTATAATTTGCAGGGTGAGTGACAGACTGATGAGAATGATCAGTGGGATGTAGAAGGAGAAGGAGGGCCCTTGCTCCATGACAGCTTTGAGTTGGGAGGCGTTGGCCATCAGCAGGGCGATGTCCAGCATGCTCTCAGCCGCGCTCTTCTTGTTGGCGTAGTGGTTGATGTTGATGGGTCTGTTCCTCTGGAACCACTGCCATGACCTGCGCTGCAGCCAGCAGAGAGGAAAAGGGTTATTCACACCTCATAACCGCTGCTGAGAGACATCACCCGGCCCATTAAACCATTCCTGTGATCATGAGGGCAGAGCCAAGGCAGGACTGAGATCTTCTGTGTAGCTTTCCCACTGTTACCCCCGTGCTCCAGAGGGAGAGCAGAAAACAGTGCCTGCCTCTGCTGCCCTTTGGCACTTCTTCCAGCTTGCCTACAGATCAGTCTAAACAGCCAGCATGTTTCTGTCCTGGGAAAAGGAGAGACTGGAAAGGCTGAAAAGTTTGCACTGAGAAAAAGTTGGGAGGGAAAAACCTCTCTAACATGATCAAGCAAACAACAGCTTCTTGTGACTAATTTACTCCTAAAGGCACACTTAAAAATAGATATTCATTAAATTCACTTTCTCTCATCATACACCCAAAAAGTTCCTTCATTACTCATGAGTCTTATTTTAAAGACTGATGTGAAATTGGCCTCTGTGTGGGGTTTGCTTGCCCTCATTTCCTTGCTACACCTTCCTCTGCCGTGCCACTGTCCAGGGCCATCCATACGCTCATACACAGATGTTTTTCCACTTAACTATCGTATGATCTATTGTTGCCAAGAATTTCCCAATTACGAGGGAATCTTTTTTTCCCCCCGTTTTCACATCTGCTGGTTTTGGTTTGGGGTTGTTTTTTGCTTGTTTGGTTCTTTTAATTGCTCTGCAAACAAACGGGAAAATTAAATACCAGCTGCAGGGCAAACCTAAGGCTAGTTAACCCAACGGGATGGATATATGAGTGTTTCCTGACGAAGATTCATGTGACCTGACTTGATATTTAACTGCTTGTGTCCTAGAGCTACCTATTTCTCCATGGGTTAGATGCAGCTTAGGGTAACTAGGTTAGACTTAGCTTCCCTGCTCCACAAGGAAGGAAGAGTAAGTGATCCTCTATCCTGCTCTGAACAGGTTAGGAATTTTTAGGGATTTCATTCTTGCTGCTCTTACTTCTAGACTTCAAAAATAATAGACAAATATATGAAAAGTAAGCTTATTCTAGCTGACTTCTTTAAACCTACTCCTTAGACTTTTTTACTGCCCAAATGTGTTCCTGCTTGCCAGAAAATCCTGTGAAAGAAGTCTGGCTTTGCAGGTTAGTTCAAATGCAGAAAATACCCTCTAATTACTCTCCTCAGCAGCACTAAACATGATCAACTCCCAAGCCAGGCTTGCCGCAGTCCAGACCTAAAAGCCTCCTTTTAAATAAGGTAGATATTCATGTACACATTGCCAGTTTTTCCAGGGCATTTGAACACCAAACTTGACCTATTTTCACTAGACATGTTGTCATCCACCAGAAGCCTAAATACTTGACTGAGTGTAATTTGTCATAGGACAGAAGCAAGTATCAGAGCTTTTTCTCAGCCCGTGATCTTGCCTTCACCAGGGAAAATGACCTGTAATCATGAAAATTCCCAAAACATTCACTTCCTGTCTCCTGACTGATGCTGGAAAACCATAAAACAGAAAACCAAAAAAAGAGAGCAAGTTAGCCTTGTCTTCTGGGAGCTGGCAAGCTGAAGGCCACTGCCAGAGGTATTGAAGCTGATGCAGTCAGCACTACATGGACACTTTTTAAAATCAGACTGTGTGTTACACAGCAATTTATAGACAGGCAATGACAGAAGTTGCCTTAACCTCAGGAGAGTGACAGTCTGTACAACAGAAACGAGAGTAGAACTTGGTTATGTGGCTTTATGGTTTCAGGGAGATTCCGGGCATGCAGAAACGTGTGCAGCCCACAGCACCAAACAACACTTACCGTGCTCTGATCACCCACAAGGCCGAGCAGAGGGACAGTGGAATGTCTGGAGACTTTCTAGGATGCAGGTAAAGGAAGGCTCTTCCTGCAGGTGTCACTTGGCAAAAGAGCAGCATGCACTGCACATGACCTGCTTCAGTCTCAGTGTTACCAAAACATCCCCTCACACACATTCAACATTCAAATTCCTTGCTAGAGACAAGCTAAGCCTTTGTGCTCATGTCTCCAAAGGAGTTTGAGCAAAGCTAGCACATGCATTCACACGTGTGTAAGAGCCAGGTGCAGCTGGGACTGCATTCCCTGCAGTATTCCCTGCAGTATTCCCTGCCTGCCTTCAGGTCCCCAGAGCTGCAAAGCTTCAACCTCTCAGCACCACAACCTGTCCTGCTGGTCTATGCACAGTCAGACAAAGAACAGGAGTGAAAAGTCTCTCCCTCTTGCTCCATCTGTGACTGGAAGAATCCCAAGGAAGGGCTGATTTTCACAGTGACATGGTGCTGTCCCCACAGGCAGTACCGCTCTGGGTCTCCTCAAAGAACAGGGGCTGTTTGCTTGCCCAGAGCACTGCACTCTGCAAGGATAAAGCTACAATGCCATGTCATAAACGGGCATGTTTTTGGTCCTGTAAGACAGAACCTTCACTCCAAGATGGCATGGTACTCGTTCACAGTCTCCCTGTGTTAGTACAGACTTTGCCCCCGCTTTGCCTCACTCCCTAATTCAATGGTACACCCAGAAGAACGGAGTCCCTTTGAAATGCAGAAAGGATTTATTGGTTACATTTATTAAAATGCAAATACAAGCGGCTCTGCAGCAAATGTCTTGAGGTGCTGAGTTTCATGGATCACAGCTAAGCCCCACCTGGTGATTCAGCAGGAAGGAAACAGCACCGAAAATGGAAATATTTGAAAACAATAAAGTATCTTTGCTAAATACAGTAAATTGTTATAGTAAGGACTACAGCAGTTTTCTTTCTGTTTGGGGTTAGTTATTAATGCAATTTTATGGGCCAACAGCCTTGACTCAAAATGAGAATGGACCAGAATGACCTCTGGGTTTCTAATGCCATAGAGCAAGCTTCCTGGACATCTCATGTTTAGGAATAAGTCTGAATTATAAAAAAATGGAAACTTGCTACATAATAATGAAGCTGTGCAGAATTAAAGCTGAGCCATACTGCCCATAGTGGGGCTGCTCTTTACTGTGTTCTGCAATATTCTTCCCAATCAGAACTGTTAAACAGACGCTAAAAAGCAATTTTGTTTAAGAAGTAATTTACTATGGTTTTGAAGTATTAATCTTTCAGAAAAATACCACATGGCTAATTTTTCCAGATCTTTGAGGGGAAATTTCATGTTTTGAAAAAATTCCAGTTAAATCAAAAAAGAGATGGATCAGACATAAAAGGAATAATTCAGGACTAAAATAGAACACCATGTCAGAACTTTTTATTTTTTTCTAAGATCAAACCTACAGTTACCGGATTAACTAGCAACTTTACACTAGTATTTAATAATCCTTATAGTTGTAGAATTTCTGTTCACATCTCCATCACCTACACACTGAAATTCCAAAGGGCCATATATGGCCACTCTGAAGTCAGATTTCCCCTCCATCTCAGAGATCTTGCTGATTTAAAAAGAAACAGGAAAGATATTCTACAAAGACAAAATTATTCTTCCAACAAAAATATTTTAAGCCATATCAGTCATGTAATGGATGATTACAGAATCACAGAACAGGCTGGGTGGGAAGGGAGCCACAGGGCTCACCCAGCCCAGCTCCTGTCACTGCACAGACCCCCCAACAATCCCACCCTGGGCATCCCTGGCAGCGCTGTCAAACCCTCCTGGAGCTCTGGCAGCCTCGGGGCCATACCCATTCCCTGGGGCGTCTGGGCAGTGCCCAGCACCCTCTGGGGTAGAATCGTTCCCTGCTGTCCACCCTCAGCCTCCCTGCTACAATTTCAGGCCATTCCCTGAGGTCGTATCCCTGGTCACCACAAACAGACACCGGTGCCCTCCTCTGCCGCTCAGGAGGAAGTTGTTGATCCCAGTGAGTCTCCCCTCAGCCTCCTCTTCTCCAGCTGAACAAACCAAGGCCTCCCCTCCAGGCCCTTCACCATCCTCGTGGCCTCCTTAACTCTGAGGGATCCTTTGTACACCTCCTCAGAAGATATTCTGTGGTTTTTCCTTCAGAAAAACATTAGATCGCTTGTTCAGCTTAGCATTGACTCAAGAGAGAAAAACCCCTACCCCTGGCTCTGGAATGAATCATCAGTTTTATTTCCCATGGAAATTTCATTTTGAGGAGAGGGGGGAGATGTTCACCCAAGTACCAACCAGTGTAACACTAACTAGTCCATGGGAACTCTGCAATCACATCTTGACATGCTGTGGTTACAGGCAAATA
>VXBB01012359.1:0-20435 GCA_013399915.1 Illadopsis cleaveri
TGCTCTGAGAGCACAGGAGATGAGGGAATTCATTCATTCTGGTGGATTATCCAGCTTGGGAAGTTTGCTAGAACTGTTTATTTGGCACAGGGTTCTTTTACCCTGGCAGAGCTTGGACTTTGAGCAGGGCTGGCCCAGGAAGCAGCTGCACACTCAGCTGCTCTCAGGGGTTGGATTTTCACCTCCTGATGCTCACAGGGCATCATTTGAAGTCGCAGGGTTATTTCAAATCACAGCCAGCTCAGTCTTGGTTTATTCCATGGTGCTTTACTGTTGCTGAGGGGATAATTCCCAATTCTGTTCTGCTGCCCCTGTGTTTGGAATAGAGAATGATGTCACCCCTGATACAGTGTCCTCCCTGCTGGTGGATGTGGATCCTCAGCCCATTTCCAGTTCAGTGGGGGTGACTTGGGTTTATTTGGAGTTCCAGTGGAAAATTGATCAGAGGAATTAATGAGGGACAAGTAAATCTTTATCAAAACCAGAGCCCCTCAGCACATCCTGACAGTTCTGTTGCTTGCAGTCACCAGTCCAGATAAGCTGGTTTAGAACATGAAAACCTTGTTTTCCCCACTGAAGTCTCCTTTTCTGGGCCAAGAAACACTTGCTCTTTGTTTTGACATCTGTGATCCCTTAAGATGAAGTCAGACTGTAGAGATTTCTCAGCCCTGAGGAGTTTTTGGTGCTGTCTGAGGATATTTTGCCCCGTTCACATTCAAATCCAGGATAATTTTTTGTTTATGTGGATTTTCCTCTTTTACTTGCTTTTTTTCCTCCTGAACCTTATTTCCCTGAGGACCAGGCTGTTTTTTAACTGCCTAATCTGTGTATTCTGTTTTGTTTTTTTGAAGAGAGCCCAGTACCAGGACAAACTGGCACGGCAGCGCTACGATGAGCAAATGAGACAGCAGGTAGGGTGGATTCCTGCTCTGATCCAGCTGGGAATGGGCAGGGAGCCTTCTTAAATAAATCCAAGAGATGCTCTGGAGCTGTGCCCTGTCCTGCTGGCCAGGTGACTGATGCTGGGCACAGTTTATCTGTATTATCTGCTCAGCATCAGCAGTGCTGGCCTGGCACATCAAAGACTGGGCACTAGGACAAAGCACCAGCTTGGAATTAGAAGGATAAATCTGGGAGATGGGGAGAGGAAAACTCACTTCAAGCTGAGCAGCAGCTTCTTGAAAATATTTGTAGCACTTAAATTTATATTTGATGGAGTTCTTACAACATCCACATCTCTTCTGCTGTCATCTCTCCCTGCAGCAACTTGCTAATGAGGAAAGTCTGAGGAAGCAGGAGGAATCTGTGCAGAAGCAGGAGGCCATGAGGAGAGGTGAGTGTTATCTTCAGCTGCTGTGGGTGTGAGGCCACGTGGAGTCCTTGTGCTGATCTTTGTGCTGTGTTTGATGTCAGATTGACAAGAACAGGTCAATCCCAGCAGTGCTAAAATTACCAGTTCCTTGAAAGGTTTGTTTTAAAAAGGGCTGCACTCCTAAACATCTGCCCTGTCACTGCTGGATTTCCCAGTGAACTGTCAGCATGTCCTGATAGAATAACTGAAGTTCTGATTTCACACTGGAACAACGTAAAATTGAACCAGTTTTGAGGAGGGGAGAGAAACAAAACATCTGAAAGGAGTGGTTGAATCTGTCACCTCATCTCCATTCAGTTTCCTGCAGAAAATTAAAAAAACTGTAGTGTGAAACTTGCTAAGTTTCTTTTTGCTGTTGGGAATTGCCAGAATTCCTGGGTTTGCAGAGCTCCAGTGGGATGCAAGTCTCAGAAATGTTGAGGCAATTTGTGTTGGGCTGAATGGGATGGGAAGGCCAATTTGCTCTGAGTGCTGATGTGGACATCTGTGCTGCCATCCAGTGAGGCAAGTGTAGCCTGAACAAAACAGCTCAGTGGTGAAACCCTGTAGGCTTGGGTTATTTTACTCCTGGCTTTATTTCACAAAATTCCACGTTTGAAGTAACGGAGCTTCCAAAATCCCACTTGGAACCAGCAGCTCCATTTTGCTTCTCTTCCCAATACCGCACAACCGCTTCCCTGAGGTTTTTCCTGCCCCCTGGCATTGAGCCACCCAAAAAACTTGACCTTTTTGTCTTTTTTTTTTTAACCCAAGCTACTGTGGAGAGGGAGATGGAGCTGAGGCACAAGAACGAGATGCTGCGGGTGGAGGCGGAGGCGCGGGCGCGCGCCAAGGCTGAGCGGGAGAACGCCGACATCATCCGCGAGCAGATCCGCCTCAAGGCCGCCGAGCACCGCCAGACCGTGCTCGAGTCCCTCAAGTGGGTGCAGGAGGGGCTGGGGATTCTACACCTGTGGGCCAGCATGGGGGAGAACCTGGGGTTTGTTCACCTGTGGCCCAGTATGTGGGAAAAGCAGGGGTTTGTTCTCTGAGGAATATCCACCTGGTGCTTCTACACTTGTGGCCCAGCATGTGGGAGAACCTGGGGTTTGTTCTCTGAGGAATACCCACCTGGTGCTTCTCCAAGTGTATTGACCCAGCCTGNGAGCACGTGGTGTTTGTTCCTCTGAGGAATATCCACCTGGTGCTTCTACACTTGTGTCCCAGCCTGTGAGAGAACCTGGGGTTTATTCCTCTGGTGCTTCTCCAAATGTGTCCCAGTGTGTGGGAGAACCTGGGCTTTATTCCTCTGAGGAATTGCAGCCTGGTGCTTCTCCTAGTGTGTTGTCACAGTGTGTGGGAGAACCTGGGGTTTATTCCTCTGGTGCTTCTCCAAGTGGATCCTCACATATGCCAGAACCTGGGGTTTGTTCCTTAGGAATTTCAGCCTGATGCTTCTCCAAGTGTGTTCTCACATGTGGGAGAACCTGGAGTTTGTTCCTCTGAGGAATATCTGCCTGGTGCTTCTCCAAGTGTGTCCCAGCACATGGGAGAACCTGGAGTTTGTTCTCTGAGGAATTTCAGCCTGGTGCTTTTCCAAGTGCATCTTTACATGTGGGAGAACCTGGGGTTTGTTCCTCTGAGAAGTTTCATCCTGCTGTTTCTCCAGTTGTCCCCCTACATGTGGAAGACTCTGGGGTTTATTCCTCTGGTACTTCTCCAAGTGTGTTGTCCCAGTGTGTGGGAGAGCCTGGGCTTTATTCTCTGAGGAATTTCATCCTGCTGTTTCTCCAAGTGTGTTCCTACCTGTGGGAGAACCTGGGGTTTATTCCTCTGGGGAATTTCGTTGTTGTGCACCCTTGTGTGAACTCTCTCAATTGTCTCACTACATTGTCACCTGAATGGCACCCAGGGACATTTACAGTGATAAAGTTTTTCTCACAGATTATTTCAAGCCTTGTCCTCTAGTCCTGTAGCTCAGTAACTCTGAGAACCCTTCAGTTCTTTCAGTTCCCCTCAGTTTTTTCAGAACATCCACCACAAAAGGTATAAAGCAGTTTGGCTCCACGGGGGTGAGTGTTTAGGTTTGGAATTGGTTAATTTTTAGGTCCTTTGAGATTTTGAACAAAAAAGCTTTAGAGTTAAATACCTACAGTTCAGCATAAATAATACATTAAAGAAATAAATTGATACCATCTTAAAGCCAGATGCTTTTTTGGACTTATTCCCAGCTCAGGTGTAGGCATCAGTTGACTATAAGTATATTTTCCATGTTTGTTCATGTTCCAATTCTGAGCTGAGCCCTTAGCTCTGACTCGTTCTGAAGAAGATTAACAACTTCAATACAATTTGAAAATCTTTAAAATATATCAGTTCAATCTTTGAAATGCCTTTCTCTCCTGCTTTCCTTGCTGTTTGCTTGCCACAGGACAGCTGGGATGCTCTTTGGGGAAGGATTCCGTGCTTTTGTAACAGACTGGGATAAAGTCACAGCCACGGTAAGGTTGGGATATCTGTCAATAACTTCCAGAAAAGCCTGTCTGGAAATGTGTGTTAAACTCCTGATTTTGTCACAGCTTTAGATCTAATTTTGATGTAGCCTAGAGAGCACTTAGAGAACTCTTTTGTGTGCTAAATAAATTGATTAAAAGCCAGACCAGCATCTTTTCACAGGACAAAAGAGCTTGGCAATGGGCTCTTGGGGACATGAAGTTGTTTCTCAGTGTAATACTTACAAGAAAACAGCAGTGGAAATATATTTTTGGTAGCGTGGCTGCTTAAAATAGAAATTTTGCTTTAAATCAGTCAGCACCATCTGCTCCACCCTCTGATTTTATACACACAGGCTGATACAAAACATCCTTTGCCTGAGAGCACAAGGGAGAACAAGACAAGCTTTTAGTGGCTCCTTTTTGTCATCTGTACCTGGGGTGTCTGTAGCATTCAGAGCCTTTTGTAGATCAATGCTTTGAGCTGTGCATTCACTTGACCCAGTTACCAGTTTTCTGCATTATGGTCATTTTTGCTTCTAACATGCTCTTCTCTTGTGAATTTGGGACATTTAGATGAAAAAAAAAATAGAGAAAAAAAGGTAAGTATATTTTTGGAAAGGGAATAACACAGCTGGAACTCATATTTTCTGTTGCTTTGACAATTTTGAAATTACTATCAGGTAAGAAGCAGTCAGTTATTTTAAGATTCTTGTAAATGAAGCCTGAATTTACAGTTCTGTCTGTTCTAAGAGCTGCTCTTTCTCTACTTCTTCCCAGCCAAGTAGAACCCCAAAAGTTCTACTTCAGATTTTTTGGTTCTTTGTGGTTTTAGTGTAATTCACTTTGTTTACTGATTCAAGAGAGACCCATTCCTTTGCTTGATGCTTTATTACAAATAGGCAGGCCCTGAGTTTTGACAGTTGGGTTCTTGTTTGATACAAGAACTCAGTTTTCAAGCTCTGTTTCTCTTGTGACATGAACATCAGTGAGGTCCAAAAGTCTGAGAAAAGTGACATCAGATCCATCCAGACAGAGGGAACTTTGCTCTGTGCTGGATCTGAGTCTGGGTCTAAGAGAGCATGAGATCATGGCGCTGTTTTTAGAGGGAGGCTGCTGAAAAGGTGAAATCTGTTCAGTGTTCTGTATCTCAGCTGAACTGGGTGTGGAGATCCCTCACTCTTGGCATCCTGGAACTCACAGTTCTGATCCCTTTCGTGTTTCCACCCAGAGCAGAAGTGATGTCACACGTTTTCAGCAGAGTGAGGGCGAGCAGATGGTGCCTCATGGTTTATTGAGCAGTGCCACCCTCGTTGTCCTTGAGGCTTTTGACCCTGATCTGTACTTGCAGGAGAAGTCAGCTTATTTTAAAAGCAGTTGCTGCAGTTTGCTCTTTTCTCTGATATAAATTATTGGCATCAGCTTTAAGCTGACTCCCAAGTCTGGAATCTTTCTGCTTCACTGGCAGATCGATGGGAATGTCTCATTTTGTGGGGTTGCTGAAAGAACAGCCCAGTGATGGTAATTCCCATTCCCATGATGGATTTGGCTTTGTTGCTCCTCTGGAGTCCCTAATTCCCTGTTGTGTTGGGGCTGGCACAGCTGTCACCTTTAGCAGATATTCCCTTTTTGTTCCCCACTGTGCCCTGCCTTGGTGGCAGCCACAATTCAGCTGTTTTAAATTCAACTTCCATTTTCTGGTGTGGTGAGGGGCATTCTGGCTGGTTTATCTTCATTACTCAACTGAGTTAAAAATCTGGACAGCCTCACACATTTTGGGCAGGATGTACTTTTGAAATTCAGGACTAAATGCTTCACTTCTGCTTCCTCTGCCTTTTGCTGTGCAAGAGCAATCAGTGAGCAGGGAGTGTGAGACCTTGACTGTCTGAACAAGGGATAAAACACCTTACCAAAAATAAACCCCTCCTGGTCAGCATTTGTCCTGAATCTTAATTCCCCACCACAGGACAGGTAAGCACTGCCTTGCCAAGTGGTTTTTTTGCTAATCTTTCCCCCTCCTTTTTTTTTTTTGCAGGTGGCAGGCCTCACCCTGCTGGCAGTGGGAGTTTATTCTGCCAAAAATGCCACGGCTGTGGCAGGGCGTTACATCGAGGCACGGCTGGACAAACCCTCCCTGGTGAGGGAAACCTCCAGGATCACTGTGCTGGAGGCTCTCAAACACCCCATCAAGGTAAAACTCAGCTTTGTTCCTGTGTTGCACTCAGCAAAACTCAGGCTGGGATTGTCAGTGGGTCTGAATAAATAGAATTAGAATGGATGGGCTGAGCACACTGGCTCTGAAACATCCCATCAAGGTAAAATTCAGTTTTGTTTCTGTGTTAATACTCAACAAAACTCAGGCTGGGATTGTCAGTGGGTCTGAATACATAGAATTAGAATGGATGGGCGGAGCACACTGGCTCTGAAACATCCCAGCAAGGTAAAACTCAGTTTTATTTCTGTGTTACACTCAGCAAAACTCAGGCTGGGATAGGCAGTGGGTCTGAATAAATAGAATGAGAATGGATGAGCTGAGCACACTGGCTCTGAAACATCCCAGCAAGGTAAAACTCAGTTTTATTTCTGTGTTACACTCAGCAAAACTCAGGCTGGGATTTTCAGTAAGTCTAAATAAACAGAATGTTTGAGGTAGAATGGCTGGGCTGAGCCCACTGTAAGATGTTTGAGTCCAAGTGAGCTGTTAAAATGTGGGTTTTTTCCTACCTGTGAGTAACTGAATTTGTCCTCTCCAGGTTGGTAAACGTCTCACCAGCAAGGCTCAGGATGCCCTTGAAGGAGTTGTTCTCAGTGTGAGTACTCTGTTTTCCTGCCTTGGGCTGTGAAGGATGACTTGAGATTCTAATTAAGAGCTGTTGTTCCTTTAACTCACTCCTGAAGCTGGAATTCCAGCAGTTTTGGAGTCATAGCACTCTTGGGACACTGAGACCATAAATAAGCTCCTGTGTTCAGTGTGACATGCATTAAGCAGCCTTTTTTCACCTTTTTTTCCCCTCTGTGAAAAGCAGTTGGAAGTCTTAGTTCAGTCCTTGCTCTGGTGCAGTTTTCTCTCTGTAGTCAGCATGTTAAGATGCAGAATTCCACTTGTGCCATCTGAAGTTAAGGATTACTGAACCCAGACCTGCTTCTAGGCAAAAAAAAAAATCTAAATATTGTGTGCATTCACCCACCCTGAGACTGGTCCTTGACTTGCTAATTAGTGCTGCTTCTGTATATTTCCTTCTGAATTTGATTCCTGGTTATCAGGTAAATTTAAGAACTTCTTGAAGCTGCTGAGAGAAAATGCTCCTGCAGGAATAGCTCTCTCCCAGTTTCCCCAAATGCAGTAGTGATATAAATATGAGTTTATAACTTGAGAAGGAATTAGCACTGCAGAAGAGTTCCTTTATGTTTTGACTTATCCCTCCCGGGGCATCCTTTAGGAAGTGAACATTTAGGTGTTATCTGTTCCTAGAGTAGTCACTGCACTGCTTCCTGCACTGCTGCTTTTTTTTATGAAAGAATTGTAGCCCAGTGGACAGAAAATCGAGTAAACCCTCACATAGGACAGGAAATGACCTTGGTGTGGAGTCATGAGCAGCTGAAGTTAAGCCTTAAAAGCTTGAGCCTGGAGTGCTGCCTCCTTCCTGCAGGTACTGATCTGGGAACCTGGTAGGTGCAGCTCTTTTTTTGGGACTTTCTGCTCCTTACATTGAACTCTTTTTCCTTGCAGCCCCAGTTGGAAGCACGTGTGAGGGACATTGCCATAGCGACAAGAAACACAAAAAAGAACAAAAGCCTGTACAGGAATATTCTGATGTATGGTCCCCCTGGCACTGGAAAAACTCTCTTTGCCAAGGTAAAAAAAAAAGCCCTGCCAAGATTCTGCCAACCTGCACGTTGCAAAGTGTTCTGAAAATTCCAGGGCTTGGGAAGCCTCCCTGGGCTGAAATCTGTTTGCTGGAGTGTTGCATCAACATTTTGTTTCTGTTGGGGAGGGAGGGAAGGGGCAGCCTGCCTGCCTCAGCCCTGAATCAGTGCAGCCACTTGGATTCTGGTGCTGAGAGGAGCCTTTCCATCTGGAAAAGGCCTTTGGCAGCTGGGATTTGTGGGAATCACAGCAGCAGCCACTTCATACCCACCTCTCTCTCTTGGGTTTATGTTCTTGGCTAAATGGGTCTTTCCTGCTGTTGACAGTCCCAGAGCAGAGACAGGCTTGGCTCCATGTGCAGAGGCACTGCCAGGATGATTTTTACATGGATTTGAGTCAGAAATTGATTTTTTTTTTTCATGCTTGTCCAGAAGACCTGAGGTTTCATCAACTTTTTAACAGTGGCAGATTTGACAAACTGATGCAAGTTGATTTTTTTTTTTCCTCTATCCATACATTAAACCCAGTAATTTTCTGGGAGAATGGCACCTAAAGCTTTCTATGGCACCTACTGGATTTCTAAAGCCATCTGGTTTGGGTTTCTAAAACCAACAGAAGTGGACAGAAATGAAAAAAATAAACAATACACAAGTTAAAATTGCCACTAAGTGATAAAGAACACAAAGAAGCCAATACCTCCCCTCTGTAAATAACCACACTGGCAGGACTGAACTGCTTTAATTCCCTCTTCATCCTCCATGGCCTTGCAGTGAAAGAAAGGGATTAATTTGCTGGTTTTTGCTTCATTCCAGAAATTAGCTGTGCACTCAGGCATGGATTATGCCATCATGACAGGAGGGGACGTGGCCCCCATGGGCAGGGAAGGGGTCACAGCCATGCACAAACTCTTTGACTGGGCCAACACCAGTAGGAGAGGGTAAGTTGAGCTTTTATTCAATCCTCAATTTGGGTTTTTGCTCAAAAAAAAAAACAACCCTTACCACAACCCAGTTCAGCCCCCCAGTTGCTGATATTGGGTGAGGTAACACTGAGCAAACAGAATCTCCTGAAGTTTTCCTGGAATGGGTGATTCCTTGTTAATCAGTAATGTTTAAAAAGCTGAAAGCCTTTGCTTTTCTGTTCTCACAAACCCTTTTTACACCTTTTACACCTTCAGTTTTACTGAACTTTTCCAGATCAGTCATGACTTGATTATCTGATCTCACCAAGCAGGAGGAGACTTCCTGCCCACTTGAAAGCTGGGACAAATTTCTTTCAGGGTGATTAATGATCTGGCAGTAATTAGAAGATTTAGCACAAATCAAGTGTTCACACTCTGGATGTTCCCTCTTACAACTGCTCAGATTTTAAACACTGATAGTATTTAGCTCCAGATTCTTGTTTGCTTTGGAGTCTCAAACAGGAGGAGTGAATTATAAAAAATAAAAGAGGATAAGGAGGAGAAAGATGCTGAGGTGTAAAAATCACAAACACAAAAAAGAACTTTGGCTTTTTCAGTCACCTTTAAAAGCAAACTTTTATCTGCAGAGAATCCTCACGCTGAGGCTCCCTGATTCTGCAGGAGTGTGTAGTTAATTTGCTCCTAGCAATGGAAATGGATTTTTGCACTGCAGAGGTAGCTGAGGAGTTGTTTGTCCAAGCAGGATGGTAAAATTCAATATTGAGCTTTCAGGGGGTGTCACTTTGGGTTTTGTGCTGGTTTGATCTCAGATCTGTAAATGTGGCTGCCCAGTGATTTATGTGTTCTCTGATTGCTTCAGATGGACATTATCTTGCAGTGTCTCTTTTAATCCTTGCTTCATTCATCACCTCAATCTTTCTATTTCCCCTTACAAAGAAAAAAAAGCAGGGAAATGTCCTGAGGATTTAAATTTTTAAGCTTCTATCCTGAGGAGCTATAGAAGGGAAAGTATTAGAATTTAAGTGGGCTTAGAATTTAAGAGAGAAGTTGGAAAAGATGTGAGGATACTCAGCTGGATGCTTCCATTAAGGAATTCGTTTACAGCACTGCCTGGGTCTGAATTTCTCTGCCCTGCTGAAAATTTCTGTGCATTTCAGCTTCCTACACTTCCTGATCAAAGCTCCCATGTGTCCAGAGAATCAATATTCTCACCTCCAGTAGCACTGAAGTATTTAAGCATCTTTAATTCTGAATAT
The DNA here is from genome assembly GCA_013399915.1 of Illadopsis cleaveri. Classification (NCBI taxonomy): domain Eukaryota; kingdom Metazoa; phylum Chordata; class Aves; order Passeriformes; family Timaliidae; genus Illadopsis; species Illadopsis cleaveri. The sequence continues at coordinate 9,887 of VXBB01012359.1, forward strand.
CCACCAGTCTTAGCTGTCGCCTTTATTAGCTTGTCACAATTAGGAATTGTGACAACAGACACTTCTCTGCAGAGAATATTTGGGAGAAGCTGGGGCTGGGTGGAAGATGTTAATAGGCCTGAAATCTCCTGGAAGACAGCTGGCTTTGAAGCTAGGCAAGGAGGTAATACAAGCTGTGACAGCTTTATGAGCAACCTGCTTCTGTTATTGATAAACATCTTTACAGGCTCAGTCCCTTGGGAAGAGCACTGCCCTTGGGTTAGGAGTGAATTTATTTTGGTGAATAATTCATGGGCTTTATTAATTCACTTCTCCACAGGTAGTAAAACCATTACATTGGTGCTGCTGTGGTTTGGAAGAGAAAAAGCTCCCAAAAAAACAAAAGCTGGCTGAGGAGAGGACTCTGGTTTGAGCTTTTCAGGGTGGCATAAGGAGGAAAAATGGCAGGGAGGTGTCACTGTCACCAAGATTTCTGTATTGTGCCCTTGCACACATCTCTCTAAAGAGGAGGGAATGCTACAATAGCACTCTCAGACTTCAGCAGGGCTAAATTTCAAATATCCACTGCAGCTTGGCAGTAACATCCAGCCCTGCCAGCCACAAACTACAGACTGTGCCTATGAAAACTCCCATCTAGATTTAAAAATCCACAGGAGTTTAAGGTCACGTGCCTTAGTCTTGCTTCAATCTGCTTCTGAACAGCAAGAAGCAGAACTCCAGAGGCCTGGGGGGCAGATTTCTGGCCTGAGGTGTGTGACATTTAATCCATTTTTCAGCTGCTGAGCTGGGCCAGGTGCTCACCACGGACAGCAGCTTAACTGCGACACGCTGCCCGAGGAAATGATGTTGCTTGTACAATCCTTTGGGTGTTTTTTCCAGCTGTGGGGCAGGAGGAGGCTGGAGCCAGCTGAGCCTCACTTCCCTGTGTCCTGTTACTGTGTGGTGTTTTCCTTTTGCAGCCTCCTGCTGTTCGTGGACGAGGCGGACGCGTTCCTGAGGAAAAGGGCGACAGTAAGTGCTTGGTGTGTGTCTGCTCCTGCTGCAGGGCCAGCCAGCAGCCTCCTGCACCCTCATTCTCTGCCTTCAGTGGGCAAAAAATCAAAGCTGGCAGGTGCCTCAGTGCTGAACTGATGGCAGAGACAAGAAATCAACGTTTTACGGAGTGGAATGGGCGTCTCCAAACGGAGAATTCCTGCCTGCGAGAGATGGGTGGTGATGCCATGAGCATTTTTTGTCTTTTCTTTTAAATACCTCTTATGTATTCTCAATACCCTTAATTCCTTAAATCTAATATCTTGACATAGTCCTTAATATTCTAAATTCCTGCCTGCCAAAGATGGGTGGTGATGCCATGATCATTTTTTGTNATTAAAATTAATTTAAAATTTAGTTGAAATTTATAAACCCATCTAAGGGAAAATACTTTAGAATAAAGAAATATCACGCTATTCATTCAAACCTCTCATTAAAACATCTTTATTAAATATGCTAATTTACAAAATCTATATGTATATTGTATATGTGCTGTCCCATGAATGTACATTTCAGTGTATTCCACCTTGCACCATAAAAATCCTTATTAAATACCAGCATAAAACCCCTTTATCCCTTTAGTCTTAATTTTAAGACCAGGGAAAAGGCATCAAGGGTCCAGTCTTGTTGAGGGTTTTGCAGCAAGAAACAGGAGGGAAAGGGATTTATATTGAAGGTTGTTTTTGCTGGTGCCTTGCAGGGTTTGGGCTTTGTCCTCACAGAAATTTATCTTTGAAAGCTTTCATTGCCAAACTGCTTCTTGCTACATGAACAAACTCACAGCAGCATCTTCCCCTGTAGGAATAATTTGTGTTTCCAAAGTCAGTCACCACGTTGTACATCCAGTCTGGAGCTGCTGCTCCAATCCCAGCTGTGTATTTAAAGAGCTCTCCAGGAGTTCTTTTTTGAATGTGTGAGTGAATCCTTTGCTTATTTTCCTGTAAGTATCACACTGGGCTTCCCAGTTAAAATAGCAGGGAAAGCCACCTGGGCCAGTAGCCAGAGCATTAGGTTTGAAACCAAGCAAAAATCACTGGATGAGTGTGGATAAATTTCAGATAAAAAATATAAATTGATTTTTTTTTTCCCTCCAGGGTGTTACAAAGCTTTGGATTCTGCTGTAAAACAAGAGCTTGATAATAACAGAATCCCATGTTCCTTTGAACAGAATTCCCTTTGTCCATAATGCTGCTTAAAGCTGTGACCTGTCTGCAGCCCTCAGCAGCTGATCCTCCTCTGGGTTTCTTCTTCTTTGCAGGAGAAAATCAGTGAAGATCTGAGAGCAACTTTAAATGCATTTCTGCACAGAACAGGGCAGCACAGCAACAAGTGAGTATCCACTTTCAGCAGCTGATACTTCCCTGGCTTGAGGAAAGTCTTTAAAGGGTCTCTGGTGTCCAAATGGAAGTTGGAAATGATCTGTGCTGCTGAGGGATTGAAAAAAAATCCGCAGAGAATATCCCCCTGTCAGTTTATGTGCTTAATGTAGCTTGGTCTTCCTTCAACTTTTCCTGGCACTTGGAAATCAGAACAGAAAGATATTTTTTTTCCTGAGGCTGGGGTTGTATTTGGACATCTTGAGTGTCTTGATGTTGATATTTTCTTTCTTGATAAGTTACTGTTTATACAATAGCCCAGGAAAATCACTACCACAAAAATTCAGAGTTCATCCTGGCTGGGTGCTTCATGTTCCCTGGAAAAACACTTTAGTGGTGCTTGTTCCTCTGCAGTGACCTCTTCCCATCTTGTGCTTGTGTGGGCAGGAACTCTGAGGCAAATGAGTTCCCATTTCTTTCCATCTGACTCCTTGTGGGATCCCAGAGCTGTTCCCTCCTCGCTGAGCCAGGGCTGAGGTGACAGAGTGGCAATGTCACTGTCCCCCACCCCTGCTCACTTTGTCACCTCCATGGGAACTCCCTGCACAGCCCTGCTCACCTCAGCCAAATCCATTTCCTGGCTGTCAGAATAGAGAGGTGACCTTTCCTCCACCTTTCTCAAATAATAATTTGATTTTTTTTTTTTGGTGTGAACTTTATTTAGTTGTTAAAACCTCTCCTTTCACAATTGAGCCAGCAAGAAAAGTTGTCTCTGGCTTTATGTGGGGAAAGTGAGGATTTTAATGATGAACTCCCCTCAGTGAGGCTGGAATGAAAAGACTTTTTAAGTAACCTCATGACATTGAAATAAATATCCTGAAAGGTCACTGTTCCACAACATTTTTCTGTCCTTGGCATTTCTTGAACTTGTTGGAACCAATGCAGCTGGAACTGATAATTGCTTGTGTGTAGCTTCTGTGTCCCAGAGGTGCCTGGGAAGAGATGTTTTTCTAAAAGAAATGAATTGCTAGAAAGCAAAGTGTTGATCCTGCAAGAACCTTGGTTTCCCCCTTTGGGAGGAGAGCAGATCTCTTCTGAAATGATACATGGAGTTGCTCTATAGAGCTGTGTTCAGTATAATTATTATTATTAACTGATATTTGAAAGAATAAATACAATAAATATTTGTCCTGCAAATCAGGGACAGGCAGGGGATGGTTCTTTCTTTCCCCTGATGTTAAATTACCTTGGAGGAGCTCTGGGGATGATTTTTGGGTGCTGGGGATGCTCTTCCTCCCTTCAGCAGAGCTGGGCTCTTGTTTGCAATGAGCTCTCACGGCTGAATTCAGCCCTGATTTCAACCCTGAGCTGTTTGAGGACACTGAACATGCCCTGGTGATTCATGCACTGCTTTTTTTTACTTCTGAGCAGCCTTATTGCTGCTCTGGGCAAGGAGCAGTCCTGCATCCATGAGTGGGAGCTCAGTGGAATGGGTGTAATGGGCCATGTAAATGGGGCTGCTTTGGTGAGACCCTGAGGAGAGCTCTCCCTTCAGCAGAGAATTGGCACCAGGATTGGGAATTGCTGCCTTTAAATTTCCCCAAAAATCATTTTGTTTGGATAGCTGGCTGTCTGAATATCAGCCTGCACGACAATCCTTAATCCAGGCTTGTGTTTCTGCAAGTCTCTGTTGGTAGAAAAGCCAAAAGAAAAATCTTGTCTTGGCCAAATTATCTCCAGAAATGACAGCAGAGAACACGGCCCCTTGTAGCCAATGATTCAACCAGACAGCCAGAACATCAATATTCCAATAGCTGTGCTTAAAAGCCCATTTCAAATTATTAGGCACTATTAAACTGGTGACATCAATTAAAGCATTAAAGTATTGGCATGGGGAAGGAGCATCATTACAAAGCAATAAAAGAAAAAAAAGAGTTTCCAGCTCCAAAACGCAGCAGGACCTGGAGCAGCACATCTGTATTGTGGAGCAGAGCTTGCTCTGTACACATCACACTGTTCTAAACTGCCCAAAACACATTTTAGTGCAGTGCTTGAGATGCTGTTAAAGCCATTTCTAAGGAATCCAGGTTTTTTTCCCAGCTGATGAAACATTTTTAATCCCAACCACGGCAGCTCCCGACGTTCAGACTTAGTTCATCGATTTTTATTTTTACAGCTTTGTCAGTCTACCCTTTGTTTTTTCTTCTTCTTCTTCTTCTTTTTTTTTCCCCCTAATTCCAGGTTTATGCTTGTTTTAGCAAGCAACCAGCCTGAGCAGTTTGACTGGGCCATCAATGACAGGATAGATGAGATGGTGAACTTCGACCTGCCCCAGCTGGAGGAGCGCGAGCGGCTCGTCAGGATGTATTTCGACCAGCACGTCCTGAAGCCAGCCACGGAGGGCAAACAGTGAGTGCCCCTCACACCTCTCCCACCTTAGAGAATTCTCTTTCTTTTCTTGCTTTTCCTCATTTCTTTTCCTGTGCATTCTGCCTATAAACCCACTTTCAACAAGCAGCACAAGACTTGGGAGACACCTCTTGCTGTCTCAACGCGACGCCATCCCAGATTTTTTCAGAGTTGCCCTTAAAATTCAGGAGGCAGTAATGCCAGCAGGAAGCTGTAGGAACTCCTGTGCTGTGGCTGCACATCAACCAAAAGGTTGTTCTGCCTTTCAGGAGGTTGAAGCTGGCCCAGTTTGATTATGGAAAGAAGTGCTCAGAGATTGCCAGGCTGACTGAGGGCATGTCCGGCCGGGAGATCTCCCAGCTCGCTGTGGCATGGCAGGTGAGTGGGGCTTTCCCTTTTTCCCTCCTTTTTCCCTACCCACTTTCAACAAGCAGCACAAGACTTGGGAGACACCTCTTGCTGTCTCAACGCGACGCCATCCCAGATTTTTTTTGTTGTGCCCTTAAAATTCAGGAGGCAGTAATGCCAGCAGGAAGCTGTAGGAACTCCTGTGCTGTGGCTGCACATCAACCAAAAGGTTGTTCTGCCTTTCAGGAGGTTGAAGCTGGCCCAGTTTGATTATGGAAAGAAGTGCTCAGAGATTGCCAGGCTGACTGAGGGCATGTCCGGCCGGGAGATCTCCCAGCTCGCTGTGGCATGGCAGGTGAGTGGGGCTTTCCCTTTTTCCCTCCNTCAGATCATCTCTCCCTGTGAAAGTTTGGTTTGTCTCTGGGGTGGTACCAGAACACTGCTGGCCTTGGGGTGGGTGTTGGGATATCACCATAACTCCTATAATTCCTCATCCCATAAAGAGGAACAGTTTGGATAATCCCTAATGGGAAATCCCTAATGGAATTTAAATAAATCAAGTGAGTTTGGAGTGAATTTGGGCAGTCCATGCTGGCCACACTCATGGTCCAGCTGAGGCAGCTCAGCAGAAGGAGATGCCTGATGTTGTTGCCCTCATTAGGCCACTAAACCATCCTCCTTCCCTCCTTTTTTCTAAACCCTTTCAGTGCAACTTGAGCTATTAAAGAAACCAAACTAACTGGAGTTGAAGCTGAAAAAAAAATAGATATTCCCTCCATACAGAGAAACAAGAAATGCAGTCACTTGGAGTACAATTATCCACATGCTTAGCAAGCTTTAGTGTTGTTTCTTTTTCTTTTTTAAATCAGGTTTTCACCTTGTTTTGTCACAGCTGCCGGTTCTTTACTGGTTTGTGTATTTCCATGAACTAACCTAGAAATATCAACTGAAGGAATGTGCTCCAATTTGTGTGTCATGTAACCTACTCATGTCAGCTTCCTTTCAGGGGTTGTAAAAACAAAGTGGCTTTTTGTTTAGTTCTTAAATTTTTAATTTAGTTTAGCAGCTCACAAACATCTTACAAAGTTCATGCATTTCATTCCTTCTACTACTGGTTTTCCCCCTTTTAAGGGACAGAAATATTTATCTTTCCTAGTATAAATTAATTTTAATTGCAGTAGTCGTGAGCTGAGATCCAATTTGAGTGTTGTTAATTCTCATTTTATTCCTTGGTAGCACACAGCTGGTTAATTTTCCTGTATAATTTTTGTGATATTGAATCATATTTCAAAATGTGTGCTGTCATCTGCCCCACGTATGTGAAAGGCTTTGCTGCCAACTATCTCCTATAATAAGAAGTTGTGATAAATGATCCTTTGCTTTTTATCACCCCTTATCAGCAAGTTTGTCATTACTCCCCAGGAATGACCTCAGCTTTTATCATTTATCCTTTTAAGTGCTGGTGAAGGGAGGAAAAAAAAGGTGGGGGTGACTAATTTTCCCTGACAGCTCCTTAAAAATGAACATAGTGCTGCCAGCACTATTAACAAGGTTTGATGTAGAACTGCAGCAGGAAGTTGTGCTCATGAAACACTCAAAGGGCTTTAAAAAAAAAAAACACACAGGAGAAGGGAGGGAGAAATATTTGGGTTGGTTGGATACAGCAAGAAGCTTCATCTGTATTAAAATCAGAGTTAAAATCAAAGTAAAATTAAAGGGATCTCATTTTTTTGTTGGTCAGGGAGGGGAGTGGGATGTGCCAAGGGTTAGTGAGCAGCCCAGGGACTGGACATGAGGGTATCCAGGGTAAGAATTGCCTTGGGCACTGCCCTGGGAGCTGCCTGTTGATGCTCTGGGGGTTCTTTTTCAGTCACTTGTGGTGCTTTAGGATTTTAGCTTTTCTGTTTTTTCATATATTTGTAATCCTGCAGTTCTTTAGTGCAGAACTCTAAACTCCACACACAGTGTGAGCTGCTGCTTTCCCATTTTGGTCAGACACAACAATTCCTCTCCAGGCCTGGGAATCAAGGACACCTCACTGCCTCAGGCCCTGAGAAATGTAAATAAAAGTGAGTTTGGGGCAGCAAACTTGGGGTAAATTCCTTCATTACCTGAAGCTGTAATTGGAGGATTAAGCCCCGATCTGCAAATGGACCAAACTTACAAAAGTGTGAAAACCTGTGGTCCATTTTTGGGCAAGGAATTTGGAGCTGTGACCCACTGGAGCTGCTGTTTCTGCCAGCTCTGGCCCCTGACCTTGGCAGGACGTGTCCCCCCTGCCTTTGGGGTTGTTTCACCCTGTGTGAAGCCCCTCAGCAGCTTTGGGGAAAAGCCCCTCTCCAGGCCAGGTGTGTTTTACTCACCCCCAGCTGATCTCCTGGGTGCTGTTGGTATTTTAGGCTCTGTTCCAGCCCTGGTGACTCCTTGGTGGCTGCTCCAGTGCTCTGCACTCTCAGGGAAGGTTTGAGGCTGCAGTTACCAAGCCTTTCTGGCAGTGTTTTCCTGCCTCAAATTCCTGCCTTCCTGCTCTCCTTCCCGTGCTGCTGGTGCACCCCTGTGGATGGCTGTGCTCTGAACTGGGTCAGGGAGCTGAGCAGAGTTAAAAATAGCTTGGCAAGACCAGTTAACTGCATAGCTCCAGTCTTCAGGGGAGGTAGGGGCTGCAGGAACCAGGATCTGACTCCAAAAAAATCCATTTCAGGCTTCCCAAATCCTTATCAGGTTTCCCCCAGCTGGATGCAGCAGCTGCAGGATGCTTATGTACCACAGACACTCTTTCTTATATCTCATATCAATGTATCTTTTTTTTTGGTCTTTTAATTCCCTTTTAATTCAAGATGCTGCCTGCCAAAGGTGGGAAATCCAAAGGTGGGAAATAATCTGATTACAGAATGTCCTGAGCTGGGAAAAACCCACAGGTACCACCCAGGTCCATCTCTGGGCCCTGCAGGGATCAAACCCCACAATCTCACCCTGTGCCTGATGTGAGCAGCCCCTTCCTGAGCTTTAATCCTGTGCACAGGATTTGTTTGTGTGACCCTGATGGGAGCTGGGAGCCTCTGGAATCCTCAGCAACTCTGGGATCATCTTCCCTTCCCAAAACTGCACCCCACAGATGGTTTGGGGAAACCCTGGAGCTTTAGGAGGTGAAAGCATCACAGGGATCAGCTCTTCCCTGGGACAGCACAGTGTCCTGTGCCCTTGCAGTCAGTTCCCACGAGGATTCTCCTGCCAGTGCTGCCTTTAAAAAGCCATCTCAGTTAAACTGAGCAATAGCTGCAGCTTTCAGAGGCTTAACTCCACCATAAACTGGATTTGAGATGGGTTGGCTGTCATTTACATGAAGTTTTAGCCCGCTGCTGTTTCAGTCTGGCTCTGTCTGTCCTGAATTTACCAACAGGAAGAAAGAGGAAAAAAAAAAAATAAGATGCAGAAAAGCCAAGAGTGTAACCTCTAGCACTGGGAAAAATATTGCTGTCTGGCACAGCTAACAGTGTGCGTGCTAGAAATCCATTTTAATCTCTTCTGCAGAAGACTGAGCATTCCCTTTTGTCCTTGTGCTTTTCCATTGCCCTTTATGGCTCTAGCATGGACTGAGATGCATTTTCACCTTAAAAATTCCCCTCAGCTCTCTGTTTGTAGTCATGTGCTCACTTCCCAGCCCTGTACTCAAACCTGGCTGATGTGCTTCAGATGAAATGTCAAAACCAAAAAGCAACCTTTCACTGTTCCAAGCTGTAATCTTGGAAAATTGTTTTGGCAGCATTTCAGGAGAATTCCCGGGAGTTTTATGTCCCAGTGTGAGCTTCCTGTCATTTCCTTGCCTTTTATGCCACTGACATAAATGCTTTTTTTTTTTTCTTCTTTTTTTTATTTTCTCCCTGAACCTTGTTTATATTTTAAAAATAGCTGTTGTGTTTTTATGGGAGATTTTTTTTTTTTTAATCAGGCTATTTTCATTATAAATGGGATTCAGATGATACAGAGGAGTCTGGCCAGGTTAAAATAAACCTTGAGTCTTGGCTGAAATGAAGCATGAGGTCATTTAGGCTGGACTTGTCATCTGTTCCATCCCCACCAAACAAAATTATTTCATAATTGGGTTTGAAGGCTGAAACAGGAATTGCTGCACTGGAGAAAATGGGTTAAAATTTGTCCATGCAGGAGGCAGAGGTATGAATATAAATGAAGCTTGGTACCATTTTTGTGTGAGTGCAAGCTACTCCCAGAAGGGGCAGCTGCTTCTCCCATTTGCTTTTCTTGACAGCGAGGGCCTAAGGCTTTCTAAAAATAGAAAGTCATTGAGAAAATCAACAGAGCATGAACTGCACAGCTCTGCAGGAGGTTCCACACTGGGCTGGATGGGCTGTGCAGTGACAGGGAGGAGGGCAGGCAAGGCATCCTTCCCTCTCTCAGCTCTGCAAGCACAAAAATGTATCCCAAAAAAAGTGGGGGTTTTTTTTCATTTTAAAACCACCCCACTAGGGCTGCATTGAGAGCCCTGCAATAAAAAAAATAAAAATTTTGAAGGGGATGAGGGAGGTCTGAACAAAACCTTTCCAGTGTTGCCCTTTTTGTTGGACAGGAGGGCTTGGGAGAGGTGCTGTGGGAATATTTGGCAGGTTGTGGAAGCAGAAGTGGCTGAGGATCCTGCTCAGGCAGTGAGGGCAGCACAAGAGCCTTTGTGCAGAGGGAATTCTCTATTTATTCTCTATTTCTCTATTTTCTCTGCTCCCTCTCCCAGGCCAGTGTTTACTCCTGGTTTGAAGCAGGAGCACCAGCCTGACTTGGAGGAAGGATTTGCACAGGGGGGAAGGATTTTGATGCTGCTTGCAGGAAAAACCAGCACCTGCCAGCTCTGGTGCCTTGTGCAAGTGACACCTTTGGTGATCTAACCAGTTCCCCCCACAAAAAAAAAAAGGGCTGGAAAGTAGGTTAGAGGAGCCTAATAAACCAACCTGGGTAACCTTTTGCTCATTTCTGGAATAATTATTCCTCCTGCAGTGAGGTAACAGGCAGCTGTAACCCACAGCACTGTGGTGACAGCAGAGCAACAGCTCATCCTGGGCTTTGTCTTCTGCCCCATGGGCATCTCTGGGCAGTGGAGGTGTAAAAAGGTCACCCTTGAGTTTGTTTCTGTGCTGCTTTTGCTGCCAGCCTCGTTTTCTTGCTGGGATTGATGTTTTTGCACCATCAATAATTGATGGAGGCCGTGTGTGACACCTCAGGATCACACTGCAGTGAAATCAAAGTTAATGTTCCTCGCCGGGATGGGGGACAGGAGGGTTGGGGCACGTGACAATCCAGGATGTGGGGACAAGTTTGGGGCTCTTAGGGCCAGGATGGCTGCGGAGAGCTGCAGGGTGACTGTGGGGAGCTGCAGGGTACAGGTTCAGGGCTCTTAGGGCCAGGGTGGCCGTGGGGAGCTGCAGGGTACAAGTTTG
>VXBB01012362.1:7533-18396 GCA_013399915.1 Illadopsis cleaveri
CCCCACCGTGCGCTTCCCGCCTGGGAGGGCGGTGCGGCTGCCGGGAGCGGAATCCCCCGCAGGATCTGGGTGTGCGGCCCGCTCCCCGCCCGCTCCGCTCGCTGCCGGGGGCGGGACGGGGTCCCGAGGGCTGGAGCCTCCCGGCTGCGCCCACCCGGCCCGGGGGGCGAGGCACGGCCCTCCCTGCTGTGCCCCGGGCCTGCAGCCCTCTGTGGAGGTCCTGCTTTAGGATGACTGTGTAAAACCGCCTGTAAAGGGTTGATTGCCATTAGCTGACCATTAGCAGGCAGCGATGGCGTTGGGTGTGCTCAGGCCGAGCCGTGCAAGGGGAGCATTAAGAGCTTCAGGAGCAGCCCGAGCTTCAGCAGTTCCGTGCGTTAATGTTTTGTGGCTGCAGCTGTGGGTAGGGATCCCTTCCTGAGGGAGGAGGCAGAGAAAGCCCACATGGACAATGAAGTCAGTGTAACTCGATCTGCTGCTGCCCCTGGATGGTGGTTTGAAATGCCGGTGGTTGGGTCTGGGCTGTTTGTGCTGGTGGCACCCAAACCGTGGCTCTGTACGAACCAGTCCTGCAGGCTGGAGGACTCAGGGATGGTTTTCCTTGCACCAGCCGGTGCAGAACACACTCTGATGACACAGCTGGAAAATTCCAGAGCCTGTTTCTGAGCTTCCCCACTGCCTGCTTGTCAAAGGACTTGCACAAACCATGTAAAGAGCTTCAGAGCAGCAAGTCAGAACTGATTTCTCCCAGGCGGTTTGTTTGCTTTGGGGTCAAACAATCACCTTTAACCCTTTCATTTTCCTCTCTCCTTTGAAAAAGGAAAGGAGCTCTCAGTAAAAGATGTCGTGGATCAGAGAGGGCGAGCTGACCATCATAGAGAGGTTCTGTGCCAACATCATTAAGGTAAGGGCTGGATCTGGGTGGATTTTGTGGTGAAGAGCTGGCAGGTTCTTCAGGGTGGAACTGTCTCTGTGGCTGCAGTGCTCTGGAAAAGGGAGCATTGTTGGCACAGGTACATTTAGTGCTGGCACTGGATGTGCATCCCTGAACTGCATCCCAGGGTGGGAGATTACTTAGGTTTAGCCTTGCAGATGAGCAAGGCTGCAGCAGTGCCTGCCAATAAGGACTTGTGCCCTTGCTGAGGAAGGCAGGGCATGGGAAGGAGGGAGGGAAGAGAGATCCTCACGTTGGGAGTTTAAGGAATGGAACTGAGTATTGGAACAAAAACTCACCAGTTCCAGGAAAATTCTCTCCTTGCTGAGGCTTGAGACTGATGATGCTGCCCTTGTGAGGCCCAGTGAGGTCAGGAAAGGAACAGTCCTCTTTGTGGGGGGAAGTCTTATGGCCTTTTTTGTTTTCTCTGAACTTAATTGTGTCTTGGAAAATTATGTCTGTGAAATAAAAAATGCAGCATAAACCCCTGTGTGCCCTCCTCCATGGCTGCAGCTGTTGGAGCACTGCAGCTCTCTCTCCTGAGAGGAATGGGGAGGGCAGTGCTGCTTTTCAGTTTAGGTAGTTGTCAACACTGAGCTGTTTCTTTGGAGACCCTAAACTGGGGCTGACAGAGAGGAGTTGAGCACCTTGCTCACTCCAGCTGCAGGTTTCCTGCTGGGGGATAGCCCTGCCCTCCTGGGAGCACTCAGGACAGGGGGCTGGGGTCTGTGTGGTGGGCAGGCTGCTCCCCTGCTGCTCTCCTGTGCTTCCCCCTGTTCTCCAGGCAGGGCCCATGCCCAAGCACGTTGCCTTCATCATGGATGGCAATCGCCGCTACGCCCAGAAGTGTCACGTGGAGAGACAGCAGGGACATTCCCAAGGCTTTGATAAGCTGGCACAGGTGGGGAGGATGTTTTCTGCCTTTGTGTGGTGGGAGTTTGAGCTGGGTTTGCTGCTGGGCTGGTGTCCTGTGTTCCTTCTCTTCACTGGAGCCAGGCCTGTGCTTGGGGCTGATGTTCATCATCAGGATTCACAGCGTCAGCTCCTCCCTCTCTGTGTTATCTTGCAGAGTCGTTCTGTTCAGCTGTCTTTTCTTCTGTTTGGCACTCAATTAAAATATCCACCTTACAGATCTCAAGGCTTTTATTTCTGTGAAACAGATTGACTTTCTTTGAAAAGGTTTTGAATAGTACAGTACTATATAATTTATAAACCAGTGGTGCTTTCCCTGGCTGGATGAGTCCCCTGTGATGGATTCTCATCCTCAGGTAGTGATGTTTTCCTCCTCTTCTTTAAAATGAATCTATAATTCACGTCTAGTGGGTTCATATTTTTGATAGTCATTTCTTTTGAGCCAGTCCTGGCCTGGTGGGAAACCACAGAAAGGTTTTACATGGAAAAGTTGTGTCTTGCTGGCCTGATTGTTACATTTTGTCTCCCTGCAGACACTGCGGTGGTGCTTGAACCTGGGCATTCGGGAGGTGACAGTTTATGCCTTCAGCATTGAGAACTTCAAACGCTCCAAGGAGGAGGTGGATGGGCTCATGGACCTGGCCAGACAGAAGTTCAGCCGCCTCCTGGAGGAGCAGTAAGAGCCCCTCTTGTCTTCCACAGGGTGGAACTGGAGGGATGTTACAGTGAGAGAATGGATTAAGTGAGGAGAGCCTTCCCCACCTCCAGGCAGAGATTGGAGGGGCTGTGCTTGCCCTGGGTGGGGTGTAGAGCTCTGTGCATGCACAATCCCCCTGCAGATCAGATTTGTGACAGCTGTGCCATCCAAACCGTGGGGACAAGGACAGCTTTCAGATAAACAGAGTGCCAGATGTTTGCATAAATATCAAAACTTTGTCTTAATTTTTGGTTAGTTAGAGGTGCCCAAAGCCTGTGGTTGTGTTCTAAGCTTCCATAGGTAGGGATGCCTAATCTGTGATCATTTCCTGGTCCTTTGGTTATGTCTGTACCTCAAGAACTGGTGTGGGGAATGATCACTGTCCCTTTATGGAATGGTTTGGAATGATCAAATCTCAGCCAGTTTGCACTGTTTGGTGGGGGTTTGCCTCTCTCCCAGTTTTGCTGAAGCTGTGGGTGGATGTTGGCACTTGTGCAGTGTGACTGGTGTGTTTTCTGTGTCCCCACTCTGGCTGGGTGCAGGGAGAACCTGAAGAAGCACGGGGTGTGCATCCGTGTCCTCGGGGACCTGCCCCTCCTGCCCGTGGACATCCAGGAGCTGATTGCCCAAGCTGTGCTGGCAACCAGGAACTACAACAAGTAAGTGACACTCAGTTGAAGGAGCTGATACCTCACATCCTCCTCCTCCTCCTGAGGGCTGGGACTTGTCAGACATGCTACACCTCCTTTTTCTTGTTGGTCCTATAAGCACACATCAGTCATCTGCTGGACCTTCCCAGGATGAGCCTTTCACATCTTTTCCTCTTTGCAGGTGCTTTCTGAATGTCTGCTTTGCATACACATCGAGACATGAGATCAGCAATGCTGTCAGGGAGATGGCCTGGGGGGTGGAACAAGGGCTGCTGGAACCCAGGTAACTCTTGGTGTTCTTTGTGAGGCTTTTGGATGCCTGTCTTACCACTCACACTGCATGAGAAACCTCTCAGAAGCCAAGTGGCTTTTAAATAGATCTCATTAAACCAGTGTGACTGGAACAAATGACTTAAAGTTACTATGCAATGTTTGGCTTTTATTATTTCAGTTACCATGGTGATAGATACACAACCAAGACAGAATAGAAATTAGGTCTGTGCCTTAAGTTAGTTTAAATGTGAAGGCAGATTTCATGCCCCAACAATTGGCTGCTTGGCTGACAGTCTTAGCTATGAGGTCAAACAACAGATGAATCATGAATGCTGCACTGTTCCTCCACCCTGAAGGAGAAGGAATAGTTACACTCTGCTCCCTGCTCCAGATGGAAGCCCTCACAGTCTGCTTGCACCACTGTGTTATGTTTCAAAGAGCATGGAGTGGGATGCTCTGGGGGCTGAAATAGCATTTGGAATAGCCTGTGGAGCAGACAGCAGTGTCTGTCAGAAGCAAGTTGATGACTCTGTGGTTCAGCTCCACCACCCAGTTTTGATTTGCAGCCCTGAGTTTGCATTAAATCCCTTAATTCTGGTTTGTGGCACATCCACCAGGTCAGGAAAGGGGCCTAATAAACTGTGTCTGTCTTTTAGTGACGTGTCTGAATCGCTGCTGGATAAATGTCTGTACACCAGCAACTCCCCTGACCCAGACCTGCTGATAAGAACCTCTGGAGAGGTTCGCCTCAGTGATTTCTTGCTCTGGCAGGTAAAGTCTCTGTTTTCTCCTTGGGATGTTCCATCTTTGCCTCAGAGAGTGCTGGTGTTCCACTGACTCCAGGTGCAAGCAGATATGAGGGCTCTGGAACTCCTTCTGCTGGGGCTGGGTAACTTCCAGGATGGACTGAGTGCTGGGGCACCTCTGAGCAATCTGTTTCTTGCAGATCATGTTTGCCTACAATCATGAATTCTCATCCTTTTGCTCCTCTCCTCACTTTTAGATAATTACTTGTTTGTAAAGAACATTTGAGTGGAGTTGCTTCAGCTGAAGCTCACATGTTATTTTACATGTACAGTTTGGAGCCAAAACCCAATTGCCTTTAGGCAACCACATCAAATGTTCCCATTCCAAATTATTTAATTGGCAAGTTCTCAGAAGTTGTCTGGCCTGAGCTGTGCTTGCCTACCAAGGCATCCCCTCTCCTCTCCCTATTTTTAGGCACACCTATACCCTGGGTGGGTGTTGATGCTATGAAATAACACTTTGCCTGCTCCTCTCAGTGGTAGAGGAGTCCTGTTAAGTGTTGGATTGTTTCAGCAGTCATCATAGGAATGTATTTACCTGAAACTGTGAGGAACTAGGTGGCAAAAATAGGTTTTGACTTGAAATCTTTGATCATCCAGCTCAAGGAGACCTTCAGGGCACCACAACTCTTGGCTTCATTAAGCAGTTTAAATTTCATGAGTGGGCAGTAAGGAATATCATGAGATGTCATTTGAAGAATGGCTTAAATGTCATGTCCTGATCCTCAGTTCAACTGTTATTCCCTTAGCCTTTGGTACTCCAGTGTTGCTATTTTAGTTTTTTGTAAGTCTGTGATGCTTAAGCTATTAAAAATACCTCTCTGAAGACCAACACAGCATTAGAAAGAATTCTGCTGATGCCTTTACAGGAGTGGATGACTGGTGTCCCAACATTAAAAATTAATTAGAAGGACTCCACACTGTGCAATTTCAGGCTCTCATAGCTGGTTTTTGCCTCACTTCAAGTAGAATCTGATAACACAGCCTAGGTAAAACCTTTGTGGGAAAGTGGCATAGTTTGCCCAACAGAGTTGCATCTCAATGACTTTTTCTCTTGCTCAGTGATTAAATCGTTGGTGATCTTGCCTTCTGCAGACATCCCATTCATGCCTGGTGTTTCAATCAGTCTTGTGGCCAGAATATTCCTTTTGGAACTTGTGTGAAGCTATCCTTCAGTTCCAGATGAACTACAGTGCTTTACAGGTAAGGGAGCCTCGGGGCAGTGGAAATCCCAGCCCCATATGTTGCCTGCACAGCAGCTGGAGATCAGGTGAGAGGCTGCAAAGTGGGAGCAGTGATTGTTGGTTCAGATCTTGTTTCAGTAGCAGCTCATGTGTTGCTTCTCCTGTACCCCTGTGGCTTGTTACAGTCTTGGTGTGTGGCCAGACTCCTCTACTTTCAGCAAAACACCCCAAGTCAGCACTGTCTCTGTTACTCATTGCTCATTCCAGCAGCTGGAGCATGTGTCCCAGACCTCACACACCAGGTGAACACTTCTGGTCTGCCACAGGGTGAAATGTGCCAGCTCAGCTCAGACATTTCATCAGTGCTGTAAGCACGTGCTGCCTTCACACTGGAGCAAGCAGGGAGTACTCACATGCTCTTCCTCTTACTCCACTATTGTTTTTAGGGTTGTAACAAGTGAGTTTAGAGTTTCCTTTCTGGGAGCTGAAATGAGGCTGCCTGAGCTGTGAGTCTGTGGCCAAGTGTCCTCTTTCTGGTGGGTCCAGGTGTACCTGCTGAAGGGATTGTTCCTATTGCTCGCTGACATTGTTCCTCTCCTTTTAGATCTGTTGCTGTGAACCTCCCTGACCTGGTTCTGATACAGCTGGCCAATTCAGTAGTGACATAGTAATTTGGCTAGTTTTAAGCAAAACAAGTGTGGGAGCTGGAACTTCTGATGGAGAAATGTAGGGGGCAGCAGCTGGTGACACAGAGGCAGCAGTGACTGGCAGAAGGATCTCAGTGTGGCAGCTCTTAATCTCCACCATATCTCGCTGCTGGATGTGTCTGCTCCTTAATTATTTGGGTTCTCTTTTTAAAGACAGGCATTACATTGCCCTTTTCTACCTTCAGGGACCTTGCTCACCTCTGAGAGTTGTCAAAGAGATTATAGCCAGTTGTGGTTATGGCTGAATTTAATCAAGTGCAGCCAGTCTGGCAGCATTCAAACTCTCCACGTCCTTAACCTCTTTTGTTCCTATTTCTGGCCCAAGTCTGCCCTTTTCCTACCAGCAATTCATTGTGTTAGTACAACTAATGGCAGTTCACCTTCTGCATGGAGAGGGAAGCAAAAAAGGCAGTAGTGTTTGTCATTGCCATGAGCTTGGAACAGTAAGGTCACTGTTCTGACTTTGCTGCTGGTGCTGGTTTCTGACAGGCAACAAATGCAGCTTCTGTTCCCAGCTATTCTCATCTTTTCTTAGTTCTGGTTGGTGGCTGGATGTGTTCATGCCATGCTATTATCAAGGTTTCTCATTGTCCACATTTGTTCTCTGGTCAGTTTTCTCCCTGTAAGAGCCACTTTGCAGTGTCTGAGGCTGCCCCTTTTTTCCAGCAACCCTCACAAAGGATCAGCTAGACCCTGCTTTTGGTACCTGGTAGATCTCAGGAAGGAATGCAGGTGTTGGCTGGCCAGCCTGCCCCTGCAGTGGTGAGCTGAGTCTTTTCTGGGCAGTAAAGAGAATTCCACTTTGAGGGTGGAAGTCTTCTGTTCAACAGATCCTTGCAGTTCAAGGCAGCCCTGGAGTGCATCCATTCAGTGGATTTGCTAGGGCTAGGGGTATTTCTGCTCACATTGCCAGCACAACAAAAGCTAATTTCCAGAGCCATAGCTGCCTTGGGCTCAGGAGAAGTGTGGGGATGAGTGAGTCAGGCTCTCATTAGAGTAATTATAATTCTTGCTTGTTTGAAAGACCAGCACTTCCCAAGTGTGTATATGTGTGTGTCAGTTTATGTCACAGTGACCAGTTTTACAGTTTTTAAAAATAGAACCTTAATATTCCTGCCTGCTGATGTGTTTTTGCTGTTGGAAGCTGCAGGCCAGGACATGTGCAATAAGGAGAAATCTAAAAGTGATGTTCTACAACAAAATATTGCAAATACTTGAAGGGTAGATGAGGATGGCTCCTGCCTTTGCCTTTCTCCTGCTGTGTCTCAAGTCAATACACTCTTAGATCACAGAAATTTGGGAATGCTGAGCTTATTCCTGCTTTTGTTTTAAAGCTGATTAACTCAGTGCTGGATCATCTCAAAGAATTGCCCTGTAAGTCATGGTTTGCAATCCTCTAAAACCTTTCAGCAACCAGGGGAACAGGATCAGAAATGCTGTGATAACACTGGCGAGGATAAGAGTGTGCATGTCTGGGGTTCAAAGTTCTCCTGTAGCTGTTCCTCTCTGATTCCAGTATCTGGGGGTTTTCCCACAATCTGTCCTGGCTTTCATCTGTTCTAACTAGGAGTTAATGCTCTGAGCAGAGTGGTGTCTTGGAGGGAAGGCTCAGAAGGACGCTCGTGTTTTTTCTGTAGCCAGTCAAGCAGGCAAGAGCCAGCGCCAGCCTTGAGCGAACCTCAGAGCGATGGCCAGGCAGAGGCTGTACCACAGGTGAGCTGAGAGCCCTGGGAAGGTGCTAACACTTGCTGCTTTTCACTCCAGAAGGCCAGAGACTCCTACCTGGAGGAGAGGAGGCGGCAGCAGCTGGAGAGGGACCAGGCTTACGTGACCAAGAAGCTGCAGCAGGAGGGGTGCATGTCCCACGGAGACTCGCGGCGCCGGCGCACGCTGCTGCAGAAATGCACAGCCCTGAGGGAGGAGAGGATCCAGGGCTTCCTGCAGGCCCTGGAACACAAGAGAGCAGACTTCTTTGAGAGATTGTGTCCCGTGTCTGCATGACACAGGTGCTGGGCCCTGGGGAACACAGTGTTCAGAGGGAGCAGCTGCTGCCCACAGGGACTGGCTCGGCGCGGTCCCGCCGGGGGTGCCCAGGGCTGCTCCAGGAGCTCCTGTCCTGCTGGCCCTGCCCGGGGCAGGGATGGCTGCTGTGAACTCTCCTGGTCTGTGATGCTGCTGAGGAAGGTGGTGCCGTCCTGTGTCACCTCCCTGCCCTGGTGACAGATACCTGCACCCTGCTGGGTCTCTGCTGCTGGGTCCTTGACAGACCAGGTGTTCCGGTGACAAGAAGTTAACTGCAGTGAGCCTCCTCCAGTTCTCTGATTCCTCCTGAACTGGCCCAGCCAAACCAGTTCAGTCCTGTTAAATCAGTCTGGGCTCGGATTCTTTCCATGGCTTTGCAGTAGGGAATCTTCTTTTGAGATGTCCTCTGCTGTCACATCAAGAGAGCCCTGCTTTCTGCAGGGAGGGGATTATTCCTGGTGTCAGGGACATTCCCCACTGCCTACTTGGTGAGAGCATCTTGTCTTTTCCCCACCTGACTCTGCTGGGTTGGATGTATCCACTCCTGGTTTCCAGAGAGCTAAAGGAAGGGTTCCCAGCCTTGCTATAAAGAAAAAAAAGCTGCTCCAAAGCTTCAGCAGGTTCTGAGGTCTCTCCTGAGCAGTGTATGTGGGGAAAAGCCAGGTGCAGAAGGTGCTGGTGTTGGACCACACTGACCTTGGGAAAGGCTCTGAGCAGGCAGGAAAAAAGGATTGGTTGGAAATGAACCTTCTCAGGAAGGGAAGGAAATTGGCTAAACAGAAGTGATGGCTACCATATGCCAAACCCTCTGAGGGAATTCCAGGGAATGAGGGTAGGCTTAATTCAGGAATACAGTAGCCAAAACCAGCCTCTGACCCTAGCCAAAATGTTTCAGAAGAGCTGTTTGGCTGATATTAATGGGAGTGGCCAGAGCAGCTGTGGAGTATTACTTGTTCTCAGTTTTCCATTGGCAGGGAGATGGACAAGCTGATTTCCAAGATTGTTTCCGTCTCTCATTCCTCCTGGTTTCCGTCCCCATGATGAAAAGAACTGAAAATGTCTTGATTTTTGTTCCTGATGCACACACAGATGTGGCAGTACCAGCTGTTGCTGGGTTTGAAGTGTTTCTTCTTACCTCCAGGTGAAAACCACAAAATGCAGATTTAAAAGCCTTGTAAGTGCTGCACACTGAGCACTTGGCCTGTGATTGTGAAGAGGAGAACTGTGTAGTCAAACTGGGAATAAAGTATATTCATACCAAAGTTATTTAAAAAATAACCTGAATGTTTTAAATATGTAGAGCTGCTTATTTTAAGGTGTGATGAAGCTGGAATCCAGGTTTAATATTATAATATTTAATCTGTGGTAGACTCCTCATGTGATTCCTGTTAGCCTGGGAATGATTTGAAGGTTGTTTTTACAGTGTAGTGTGAGCAGTTTACTGATACCCCAAAGCCTGCCCAAGTGAAGCTGTGTGCAGGTACCATCTCTGTGTAAGTAGCAAAGAGAATTTGGATAAAAATGTGCTGACATGATGAGAGCTGTTGATTTTAAACTTCTTTGGCTGTATTTTATTTTCTCCATGTTTCAGGAAACTGTGGAAACAGTGTACTCTTAATGAGATGGAAACTCTCCAGTCTGCTTTGCCAGGCTGATGGGGAGACTTCTACTCAAAAAAATGTATTTTTGCCTTAAAAAAAAAAGGTTTTCCATTGTGTTGTGACTCTACAGGTGACGAAAGCCACAGTGGTGGCTTTCCACAAAGTACTGGTCCTGTTGCAGGTGAGGTAAGTGAAGGATCTGGTTTATAAAATGCTTGTATATAAAGATCTAATCCATTTTATAAAAGGTATCACTGGAGTAGGGGAGGAGGAAGAGTCCTTCAAACAGTGGCAAAAGGTTCCTGTTACCTGACTTTGTACGTTTCACCTGTATCAGTTATTCCAGCAAATGCAATTCCAGTTATTTCCCCCGTGAACCTTCCTTTGTTAGAGGGTGGGGATGAGTTACCTGGGCAAACTCAGAGTTTCAGAAGTGCATCTTTCCAGTGAACCTGTGGGAATAGAGCCACAGGCTTCTGTCAGTGAGAACTGAACCTCCATCTTTAATTTATGTGGGTTGGAGATGGCAAAAATCAGCATGGCTGGGAAAAATGTGTGGCTGAGGTCTGAAAAAGCCTGAGTGTACCTGGGCAGGGAAGGGGGGAAAGGTGGTTCCTTGGGGTGTTTTCTGAATGAGGTTCAACTAAAAAGTGAGAAGTTTGGGGCACAGTGAAGTGGGGAGGAAGATCTTTAGTTGGATTCGTAGCAGATGGGCTGTGACTGTGCCAGGTGTGAGGAATGTCCCCTCTTGGAAGGAGCCCAACCTCCCGAGACACTTGGCACAAGCAGCAGGCACCTGTGTGAATTGATTTAACGTCATTTTATTGCTTTTTTAAGATTTCTCTCTCTTCTTCCAGCACTGCCGCCTCCTCCTTCGGATACATCTCTCCGCATCTCCCATGTTTTTGGAGGAAAAAGGGCCCTCGGTGGTTCCTCCGGGAGCCCCTCCCGGCGCGGGGGCCCCCGCGGGGCCGGAGGTGCTGAAGGAACAGCTCCGCTCACCTGCGCGCGGGGTGGCGCGGGTTGGGGGTGTCCCCCTTTTTCATCCCTTTCACATCATCCCCAAATTTTTCACCT